>CAHIKZ030004111.1:812500-980000 GCA_903632075.3 Acanthosepion pharaonis
ATTACAATCTGTAAAGGAAACCAAAAACAAGAATATACAGTACAATTCCTCTAAACAGAACATACAAAATGTTTGGTCTTGAGGCTACTGTTCTGATTCGAGGAAGAAAAGGCTTCATATATTTATGTCAATACAAATGTTCGGATTTGAAGATGAGTCCAAATTCGAGGAAGTCTAGATTATGCTATGTTCGGAATTGGGAAGTTCTACTGTGTATATATATATATATATATATATATATATATATATATATATATATATATATATATATATATATATAAAAGTAGGGTTCAAACACTAATATTCCATGGTTATAATTTATTATATTGGAATCGTAATCACGATCAATTCACCAGACCTACAAGTTCAACAAGAAATCGGAAAATATTGTGAATTTGTAGGTCTGATGAATTGGATCTTGATTAGTATTCCAATGTAATAAATTATAACCATGGAATATTAGTGTTTGAGCCTTTATATTATATTCTTACTCTGTCCTGGACATTGAGTTCTACCTGGATTCTATCCTCTTGGGAATTTATATATATATATATATATATATATATATATATATATATATATATATATATATATATTTACAAATATGAAGTTTTCCACTTCACTGATTGTTGTTACCTTCAGCATCCTGACTTCAGAGATTCATAGACGGATCCTCCAGTAATCACTCTGTCTACTCGTCAGGGTGTGTCAGCATATATATATATATATATATATATGTATATATATAACAGATAACTAAGATAATACAAACTGACATACATGTTTGTGTGCTCGCATATATTACATTAGGTACCACCGTTAGGTCACGTAAAAAAGCAGCATATCACGATGAAAAAAGGCTCATAAATCAACGAAAACAAAGTTTTGTTTAAATATGTTGTTATTAATTGAAAACTAAAGCATTAAATTTATTACTTACAATAAGTAACATATTCTGGTGTCTTTCAGATAGAAATTATATAGATTGGAATGGCAAATATATGCTCGATTTTTGTTTAATTTTCTTAAAAGCGGTTATTTTCTTAAATTTTAAGAAATTTGTAAAAAAAAAAACAAAATTTTGATTTTAAACTTCTTCCTAAAATAAATTTATATATTTTTGACACGTTATTTGAGTAAAATTAGAAAATTTAATGTTAGATTAATCTGATATGAAACAAACAGTACTTATAGCATAAAAATTTGTATCCAAACATTTAACGATATGTCTGAATTTATCAAAAAAATCGATTATGACGAGGTGATGACAGATTCCTATGGATGATCAAAATTGAAAATTTTTGCAAAGTAAGCCAACGTGGTTTCTCGTTTTTAACTAGTACTTTTTAAATATTAACATTTTTATTCAGCAATTATGTAATATCTATTTTTTATTTCATACTTTCTTAATTAGATAATTGTTTAAAGTTTTTTTTTAGATAATTGTTTAAAATTTTTTAAGGATTATGTCATATATACATTTTCATACGTAGAAATTATGAACGTTTTTTTCAATAAAAATTAAAAAAAAATTATTTTAAAAATATTCGGGGACAAACGACTGTTATGTGCTTTTCAAATTTCGATTCGTAAATTTACTTTTTCATTAACGCTATCATTGCATTACGTGCTTAAAAGCAATAAAGAATTTTAAACGATTTTTGAAGTATTAAGAAGTTGATAAAAAAAATTTTTAAAAATGGAAAAAATTTTGTAAAAAATACATTATTCATCGGAAAATTTTTTATTTCTTCACAAAATAATGTCCTTAATATAACGTATTTACAAAAGCAGGTCAAAGCTTTTCTAATTAATTAATGTCATACTTTTTTACATTTATTTTTTATAATTCAGAACAGATTTTCTATGAAACGGGGAACTGTTTTACAAAAAAACAAAAAAACAAAAAAAATAACTGGTGATTTACTTTCTATAAAGACTCTTGTTTATAACTAACAAAACAAAATCCCGTGCTTAAAGATTTAATTTCTCGAAATTTCATGAAAATATGTATGTGGGTGGAAACATGTTAAAAAAAATCTGTTTTTAACAAGATTTTCTAAAAAAAAAAACAAATTTCAAAAATTAATTTATATCATTTCTGAATAAGTCCTGAAAGTTTAATTAAAATCCGACAATTATTTGAATTTTGCAAGAATTTCCTAAATTAACGTGTGTTTTCCTCGGGAAAAGCACAAAATAAAACAAAAATTTTTTTTCTCTTATCGCGCTGTCGTAAAAGAAAACAAAATTTTTAACCAAAATCTTCTACATACGAGAAAGGAGTAAAATATTTCAAAAAATATTTAAAATTACTTTGGTCTTTCCTCCTGATAACAACATAAACATATTGAGACAAAACTTTGTTTCCGTTGATTTATGGACCTTTTTTCATCGAGATATGCAGCTTTTTTTACGTGACCTAATGGAGGTACCTATATTACATTGTTCGGAAATTAATATTGTCGTTTTTCAGGAACAAGGACCCATTGAAATGTAGCAATATTAACAAAAAGCTATTTAAGGAAATAATTAGTATACTTAGAAATGTCAACATCCAGTATAGAACTATTTTTTTGTCCCATTTGTTAAAAGAATTTTCAATTTTTGCCGAGAAAAAAAAATAGCATATCATCATACAAAGAAAACTTGTACCCTTTCGCAATATCTAATTCTCCATTAGATGCTTTTTATAATAAGGTGAGACAATCATAGAAAATCTTTAACGTCAAGAGCAAATTTAGAGTGATAACAGCAAAAAGGATCTGATTTGGTGAACAGTGCCATTTTACAGACGGTCCTGTTCAAAATATAATGCGCCATTTCTCTCTTGAAGAGAAAAATGTATAAAAAATCTAATTTATTTGGCAAAAATGACAAACATTATTAACAACGACAGGAGATTGACATTAAATTCCTTTTTATTAGCAGTGGGTTAACAAGTGAGAATCAAAATCGTTCCCCTAATGCTGTATGTATATAATTTATTTATTTATCATTTATTATTTTATTTATTATTTATTATTAACCCAGCAGCTATTAGGCGACAATGGACAGCAAAGAGACTGAAAGTGCTATATTGTACACAACGACAATCTGTCAATATATTCAAAATATATTTCGATTTAATGTTTGAAGACGATTGAAGTCTTGGCATTTTTTTCTGTATTGTCTACCCTAAACAAGGGACTACTCGTGTTAGATGGTTACGTTGAGAGACAGATTATACGGATAGGAGTGGAAGATAATAAATAATCATGGACTTGAACTGGTTAAGATTCTCGTGATCGAAGAAATATCCTCTTGCGAGTCAGTTCTACAGAACAAGGTGACAACATACAATAATAATAATAATAATATTTTTTTGTATTTCTTTAAAGTATGGGCTACCAGGAATTCATGGAAAAGGGTCCTATAGACTCATTGAAGTGATTCCTGGTAGCGTATGCCTTAAAAATACCCCCCCACAAAAAAAATGTACTCACGAGTAGAGCTCACACATTACGAGAAGAGCTTTTTCTATGTAAAATGTATGTGGTCTTTTTTTTTTTTTTACAAATATGATAAGTAGAAAATATCATGAAACTATTTCTGACCTTAGGTCTTAGTTTGTATACAGCAGAAATTCAAGGGAGAAATAATAATAATAATAATAATAATGATATTTTTTCCTTCAGTTCTTAATGTCCCAACAGTCTTATTTCAATATTTTTAATACCATGACTCTTCATGAAGAAGACAATCATGATTCTCTATAGATTCCTGTAATTTATTATCTATGAATTGCCATTAATTCTTGGGAAAGATAGTGGAGTGTTTTTCCTTTGCCTTCTCCAAGGTTTCGAATTCAGTTATCCTTCTCCTTTTAGAACATAGGTGATCATGGTTCTCCACAGATTCTTTTCCTTTCCTTGATTATATGTGAATTGCCATAAATTCCTGGGAAAGACAGTGGAGTGGTTTCTCTTTACCCTCTGCAAGGTTTCGAATTCAGAGTTTTTCTTCAGCTTTTCACCCAAGTCTAGAAAGAACTGTCTCCCTTGCACAGCTGAGAGAAGAAAAAAGCCTTCCCCATGCGAAATTGAACACAAGAGATGAGCCCGGAATTTGAACTTTGCTCGTCGATTCCATTTTCCCCGCCAATATCTACTACGCTTTATTTGGCTCAGTATTGAATGTGAAGATATTTCATCCCGTGAAATTAACAATTAAGGAATACAAATCAAGGCTACTGACGGTGACCATGAAAAGGTGATTGAAAATTGTTTTAAAAAGCAAATAAGTGCCTGAGGTTTCGCGAGTAATGTTTGCAAGGGTTCCAAGATAACGTTCGACCTCCATGACTTTTGAGTGCTTAGATAAGAATTTCGTGTAGACGGGGCTCGATAGCCCAGTCAGGCAGTCGATTTAGGGAAAGGGAAACCTCGATTTTAAACCTCCGCTGCCTTGCGATCATATCCGGAAAAAGCTATGGATGTAAATCCAGAGAGAAAACCCGAAGTGGAGCCCCGAAGGCGATTAGCTGTTAAAACTGACAACTTTTAGGTAACTCTTGAAGCCAAGCCGTCCTATAATGTAATGGCCTGTATTGTCGGTACATTCGAGATAGAGGCCATACAGTCTGAGCGGCGCAAAGCTTCCATATACCAGCGTCTAGGCTCTCTGACTGAAGAAGCCACCCCAGTTTCACCAAAAAAGGACCGAAATTGGACCAAACAGGGTTGTATTTTTATCTCGCAAGGTAATCGTTGTGGAATGATTTCGCAACGGAGGCTTGTATTTGTACTAAATCGGTCCCAAATAGGTTCGACATATAAAACGTTAGGAACTTGATATACTAGCTATTACGCAGAGTAATCTTTCGTATTCGACTACTGTCGTCTGACATCGACTAGTATTTAGTCAACCCCCCCACGAGAGTATCATTGGCATACGGCCGGTTGAACGTGGGATCTCCGAGCCCGTGGGCCCGACCAAAAATATACCCTTTGAATCCGTATAAACGGGTTCAGGGTCGGTTTACCTCCCCGAAGGAGACTCCGCCCTTCGGCGTAGCCTCGTTCGGTTTCCTCCCCGCCCGAAGGCAGAGAGTTCAACTGTTCAGCCGGTCGTCCGACATTACCTGAGCGTCGTTTCTATTACTACTCCTACTTATATTAGGTGGGAGAGTCTATTAACTATAGAATAGGTGTGTTTCACCATAACAGTAATGATCTTGAATAAAAAAATATCAGTATTCTCTACCTAGACTTCCAGGAAATAGGACTCAAGATAAACCTTTCCAAAACCGAACCAATGATATGGAATTGGAATGAAAGCAGTGATGGTACCTAGCATAAATACATCATTAAAATTCAGAATGCAGAATTAGAAAATACTAAACACTTCAAATATATCGCTGTATGAATTAGAACAAATATAGCAGAGGAGAAAAGGAAATTGAACTTAGAATAGGCGGCGCTATAAGTATTTTCACCTAACACCACAAATTGCTAAAACAAACTAAAATATTGACCCACAAACTCATGTTCTTAAATAGCCTCGTCAGGTCGTGGTTTTCATATGGATCTCAAGCGTGGCACCAAATTCATTCAAAAATATAAAATCTATCAGCTGAAGACAACCGTTTTCTCAAATCGATGAGGAAAATGCGAGGTCTTAGTGAGAACGACCCTTATTTTAACTTCGCGGACTTCGCATGAGAATATCCCCCCCCAAAAAAAAACTGTACTAAATAACAGAAATAGCATCACTTAACTTTCAGCACCAGCAATAACTAAAATGGATAGTACATGTAAATCGAGGGGAAAATAATGAAATAATCAATATGTTGAGTTTCCACACTACGTAAAACAAAAGGTTAGGAAGGAAACTCCCACCAATAATAAAAAGAACGATAACCGTTAGTGGAATTGTGAAATCTCTTTCCCTTAAAAATTCTTTTGATAGTAATTTTTTATAAATTGCAACCGAAACGTGCGTGGAGCGAAGACGGAAATAAACACCGAGAAAGTCAAACAGGAAATGACAAAAATGGTTTCTGAGTCGGGGGACTACGCATTGTTCCGGTCAAAAAAAAAATTAATGCTTCAAAAATAAATATGTAACATTTTTCAACTAACGGATTACGTTCCAGCACCCCCAAAAAAAGAAAAAAAAAGCATGCTTCGTGATCCCTTTGAAAGGTATATAAGCAAAGTTTCCAGACAGACAAACCAGTAAGGAGAGACCACCGGCAACAGGTCACGGCGCTCAACTTAAACGGAATTCCTTTATACATTCGCCTGTCTTCCTCATCAAGATACGGGACATTTATACTTTCCTCCTCACTTTCACACTCGCTTCTTCTTTCTCACACACACACACACACACACACGAACAAATCACATTTCCTTTCATCTTGGAAAAGCACTACAAGGAAAAGACAGTATACCGACAAATATAAGAATTTTAACACTCACACACGCTAAGAAAAAAATTGAGTTCAATACCAGTCCACAGCAGTGGTGAACCAAAACTTGGAGATTGAGTTAAAGGGAAATAACTGAGATATCCGGAAGAGGTATGACACGTGGAACTAGAACAATCTAACCCGGTGGACGAAATAAAGGGTTTACTGGATCTAACCAGTCTTTATCCACTGGTCCTCAAGGACACATGGCCCAGTGTCTAGACATCCGGTGGATGAAATATAGGGTTCGGTTTGAAATTCCAATCACCTGAAGAAGGCCGGAGCTTACAATCGCCGAAACGTTCTGAATATGTCAATGAAGTTGAGGATAACTGTCCGAATAATGTAAATAATACTAACAAACAATTTAGTTTCTAATAAGTATAGTATTTTACTCGGACACACAATTTAGATTTGAAATTTGATAATCTTGCTATCAGCGAAGTGACAGGTAATGAAATGCTATGAATAAGAATGAATGTGTGTCGTTATATTCAAATGAACACTCGATCCTCGTCATTGCTCATTCTACGTATTTATCTTATGATCATCCATGACAGAGGAAACTGATTCGATTTGCCGTCTTCGAGCTGATCAGAAAGAGTCTCTGGGTATCTGTTTATATGTTTGTGTGGGTGGAAAGCAAACATTTCCACCGGGACATTTTTCACACGTACGCATATCGAGAGACCCAACAAGTAGAAAGCTAATTTTCAGTCATTAATCAAGATAAATGTTTCTTCGAATGTGTTATTTATTTGCTTTTATTCATGGTGTCTCTTTCTTTTTGGCCTTTTTCCTTCTACTTTCATATTCGTCCGTCCACCTTTTCTTGGGCAGTGTGGCCGATCGGTGACAAAATTTGGATGAACTCCAAGGAAACGCGATTCTCGCCTTGTCGAAACACTCGCCATGAATTGCAGCTAATAAGCCGCAGGCTTTGCAATCAACTGTCATCGGCACACCGGCTAAATGCCACTCGGGCTGTCGATTCTGCCTTGTCTTTGGTTTCCCGCGCTTTTTTTTTTTTTTTTTTTTTTTTTGTTCACTCTCTTACTTTTACTTTCATTTACACGATCAGTTTTTTTTTCTCATTTTATTTGAATACTTTCTTTCTGTAATAGTTTATTATCAAAAAACATTGATTTTTTTTTATTTTCCTGTTCTATTATTTTTCTTTATCGTGTCTTTCTTTCTTTCTTTCTTTCTTTCTTTCTTTCTTTCTTTACTTATTATAAATGAATTATATCTTCCTTTCTTCTTTACAAATATTCTATAGATTTTTCTATCTTTCTTTCTTAAATATTTCTTTCTTTTCCTTATTTATTACTTTCATTCGAACATCTTGGATCCACTTTCATTGCGTTTTCTTTCTTTCTTTAAACACTATCTAGCGCATTTCTTTCTTTCTTTCTTTCTTTCTTTCTTTTAACCAACGTGTATTCCCTCCCCCCATTATAATCACTCTACAGATTCTTTTTTTCTTTCTCCTTGCTATTACTTTCGCTCGAACTCCTCTAATCTTATTTATTGATTTTTTTAATTCCTAAATTATTACCTTCCATATCTTTCTTTCTTTCTTTTTCATTCTTTCTTTCTTTCTTATAACTTAATTCTTTCTTTCGTTTCTTTATTATTTGTTACTTTCGTTCTCACACCTCGAATCCTCTTTCTTTCTTTCTTTCTTTATACATTGCCTTGTCCATTAATTCATTCTTTCTCTCTTATAACTTAACTATTTCTTTCTTTTTCTTATTATTCTAACACTTCGAATCCTCTTTCATTCTTGACTTTTCTTTCTCGTGCATTCCTTCCTTCCTTCCTTTTTTCTTTTGTCTTATAAC
Organism: Acanthosepion pharaonis; assembly: GCA_903632075.3. Classification (NCBI taxonomy): domain Eukaryota; kingdom Metazoa; phylum Mollusca; class Cephalopoda; order Sepiida; family Sepiidae; genus Acanthosepion; species Acanthosepion pharaonis. The sequence continues at coordinate 820,796 of CAHIKZ030004111.1, forward strand.
CAAATTATATTTTTCTTTTTTTTTTCATTATAAACACCATAGAGATTCTTTTTCTTTCTTATAATTCTACTGTTCTTTCCCCTTGTTGCTATTACTTTCATTCGAACTCCTCTAATCTTCTTTCTTGCCTTTTTTCTTTCAGTCCTTAATTATTCCTTAATTTGCATATTTTCTTTTTTTTCTTTCTTTTGATACCCCCTCTAACCCTGTCTTTTCCTTAATAGCTACAACAACATTTGCTTCTTTCTTTTCTTTATTTATTCATTCATTCATTGAACAGTTTTTTCAAGTCGTTGTCAATCTTTATCTTGATAGATAGCGCTAGATTTCTTTCTTTCTTTCTTTCATTTATTCCTTCATTTATTTACCTTGATAGATACAATTTTATTTGCTTCTTTATTTGCTTCTTTCTTTCTTTCTTTTACAGAATTATAACTTTATATGTTTTTCCCCTTTCTTCTTATTAATTTCTTTCGTTTAAATATCTTGAATCCTCTTTCATTTTTCTCTCTTTTCTTTCGTTCCTTAATACCTTAAATCTTTTCTTTCTTTCTTTCTTTGTAAATTTGAATTTATCTTTAATTTCGCGAAATAGTTATTATTAATGCCATCTTTTCCTTTTCTTTCATATTTCAATCGCCACTGATATCTCTCATCTCGTTTTCTCTCTCAATCTCTAATAATGTCTTTCATTTCTCCCTCCTTCGAATAAAAACAACACTTTTTCTCTCTGCTTGTGTCATACTCCTCCTCTATTTCTATCCACCTCCCCTTCTTTTTTTTATCAAGAACGTACGCACAAATGACATACACGGGAACCATATTCTCCGGAACTGACATAGCGTCCGGATGAATGTTACAAACCTCGCCAAAGACTTCACGCCCACGTCGCAACTCTCACCGAACCCAATGGAAGAAGAATTGTGACCGCGACATCACTTGGTTCCATTTGTCGAATAATTGTGTGGCACGCCCAAATGATATTGCTATTTCCTTGCTAGAATTCTGCATCAGAAAACATGTTGTCTGTCGCTGACGTTGGCTTTTAAGCAATTCTTACCTTCTGTCGCAAAAGGTTTATGTCCGACACAGAGATACCCGTGTCAAAAGTTCAGTATTAATTAGTGAATATTTACTATGTGGAACTTAGTCTGGCAAAATGCCACTAATATGAGGAACCTAAAAGGATTGAACTCCCTCTAACAATATCAATCTGTATACTAAATTTCAGTCAACATAGGGCACGATTGTGACATTATCACAACATTGTATGTGCCTAGGGTTAGTGTTTTGGGGACTACGGTCGTTGCTCCGTACCAACTGTGTCGCTGTGTTAGCCTACAGAGATGTCTTCAGACCAATATAGCAAAGTCAAACTATTTCTTACTGTAAGTCACGGCGGCCGTTTTTCATAATGAGAAAGACGTTATTGTATTAATAAATAGCACCAAGCGTATGATCTGTGTTTGTTACTTTTATTGTTCCAGCGATGGAAAGGGTATAGTGAGTAAAAGAAACTTCCATCAACTAGCCTTTCACAGACCCATGTATTTGCTACCAAGCAAAAAAACAAACAAAAAAACTTACATTCAAAAATTTTATCAGGAAATATCGTGTTTTCGCTAGTTGCTGATTCGTCAATTCATGGACCACATCTTTTTTTTTTCTTGTGGAAATTGTGATCGTCAACTGATACTGTGAAATATATCGCATTTCAGAAATACGACTTTTTTCCAGCAACCTGTGTGGCTGTTTATTAGTTTGGATTTTTTTTCTTAATCCTTAATATTAAATTATTCTCTTTTATTTAGCACAGACAATGTTATGGGAAGACAATCTAGATATAGTTTTACAATAAAAAAGTTAATAAAGAATGAGGTGTCTAATAGTGAAAGAGAATGTGGTAGCAAGTGAATATTGTTAGATATCCCGGAGTGTGCTCAATGTCCGAGCAGTCATGTTCTTTTGTAATTGCTCTGTTCCCAAATCATAATACAATATCTGCAAGATTTGTCCATGTTTATTGTACAACACCCCAGTACTCCAATGATCACTAGTAATGTAATTACTTTCTTTGTTTGTCCTTCTCAAATATTCAGAATACTTTAAATTATTGTAGTTATCAACTGTTCTCTACTTCCATTCTCGTATCAAATGGATAGGAGAATTCTATCAGATAGGAAATCTTTTTCTGATTCTCCGGAAGCAGCAAATGGCGGAATGGGTAGCGGCTCCTGGTGAGAAATCGGTTAGTCAAGCTTGAATTAAAATCATTTGTAAAAACAAGCGTAGGAAAAAATATTCATTAAACTCATACACAAAAATGACGTAGGCCTCTACACGGACGATGGCCTCATAATCTTCCGAAACTGTAACAGACAAAATCAAAAGAATAATCATAATCATAAAATCAAATATATTCGATTCTTCCAGTGAAAACATCTTCAACGACACCAAGAAAGATTATGAAACAGCCCTAAAAGATAGTGGATTTTCGGCAAGACTCACACACGCAAATCACAAAAATAGCCAAATGGAAAAGAAACATCACATAGTTCAACACACCGTACACCAAGTATTGTCCATAAGACATTCAATAAAAACAGTAAAAATCAGGTATAGTTGCTCCGAGAAAAAGACACACATAATAATAAAAACAACAGGACAACAACAAACAACCTGCACAAATCAAACACACCTGCATCTCCAGAACAATAAAAAACAAAAAACAAAAACAAAAAAAAACAAAACACAACGAATGTCTCTTAAACAGAAATTGCTTGCAGAACAATCTAATATACCAAGCCACTGTAAAATCAGAAGATACCGAAATAAAAATATAAGTACCTGAAGGACTCTGGAAACAAAGAAACTATGCACTGCACACAAAACATCCTTCATAAATGGTAATGCTTTCTAAATATACATGGGAAATTAAAAACCAAATCGCACCAAAAATATCATGGAAAATAAAGAAAACAGTATCAGCCTACAACAATAAATAAAAAACTGTAAACTCTGATTGGAGGATATAATTACCTTCCCGGAACAAACTACTAAATAAACGATCAGAAGTCATCTCAATATGCAGACACGAAAACAAATTGAACTATGTTACTTAAAAATCGAAAACTAAAAACGCAGAAAAAATAAAAGCGATTTAAATAAAAAATAAAATAAAGTAAAAATAAATAAATTAATCCAAATCAATAAATAAGAAAAAAAAGGTAAATAATAAACAAATTAACAAACTAAGAATGCACACACAAACATATGGAAACGTAATAATAACAACCAAGAACAAATAACGTAACAATTTATAATAAAGAACAACAAACAACACTATAAAATATCCACATAACTGCATTCGGATTCACAATTATTTCCACTCAACAGCGCCTAGAATACTTTGAGACATAACCGTTACTACTTACCATTAGAATAATACAATAGACCTACCCATAATGCACCACTGACCGGTATATATGAATAGTCGAGTCAAAACACAATACGTATGGCCTGACGATTGTGTTTAAGCATGAAACAGACTGTCGCCACAGGATGTTGACCGCAATGTCCACTTTTATATTTACATACGTCCTATCCCTGATATTGAGCACTTTAACCCATAAATATCGCATACCTTAAAACTATATTTTCATCTTATCATATATAAAAATGAATAAGCGCTTGGGAAAATGGACGGTATCGGCAATTTTTGTACTCCCACCAAACAGGAAAATATAAGATATATATAGAAAAGACTAAATAAAAAATATTAATAAATTTTTTCTTGTCCGTCATATTTAACAAATGATGTTTAAAAGAACAGTTGCTGCCCATATATATATATATATATATATATCAAATATGTGGTGCAGTTCAATTTATATGACATGAATCATTCATACAAAAAGTAGATTAGTAAAGTTAATGATATAAATGGCGAAAAACATCTTCGCAAACGAATTTATTAAAGTTACATTAACCTACGAACCACTCGATGAATGTTATGATCATTGTTTTTAAGTTGTATAAGGTCTTTTTTTATTCTGCTAGTACTTTCGGCTTTACATTTCTCTATCCTCAGGCGTGACAATTATTTTTTTTTTTTCAGTAGATCCAGGTAATAGCGGACTCGAAAAATTAAATACGAATCAAAATATGTTTTTGTTAGAAATGTGTTATTGTTAATGAATAGAAACTTATGAAGCGTGCAGTCGCAATGCTAAGGTTGAATTTTTTTTAAAACTTTAAGTGCGCGTGTTTTTTCTAAAAAAAGTTCGAAGTTTGAGAAAGCCATAAGTAATTAGTTGTTATATATATATATATATATATATTGTGCAACATATTCCGCCTAAAAAAAAACACACAGACACACACAATATATATATATATATATATATATATATATATATATATATATATATATATATATATTAATTTAATTAGAAAACGGACCCATTGATTATATTTTATTTTCCCAGGAAGTTATTTTCTTTTCCTGGTTCCTCATATCACTTTTCCAAGCATAAAAAATGGTTTTAAATTTACGTATTATATTATACACTTTTGTGGGGTAGTTTTAAGTTGATGTAAGGTGATAGAGAGAGAGAGAGAGAGAGAGAGGAGGAGGACGATGATGACGACGATAGATATATTCGAAATTAGAGAAGGAAGGGACAGATAGGAATAATTTTAAATCCATTTTTATTAAAATACTTAAGAGTAAGGGATGCGGGTAAGGACCAGACAATGACCTATTTAATAACTCATAGTGTAGGTCGATTTTACCCGTTTTTACTCAAATCAACTTTGGACTAGTTTAAATAGTTGGGTCTTAATAAGATAAAACTCACTCTAGATTTGTGATTCCTACCTTTAAACCCCTTTTGAGGAAATGCAACTAAAAATCAGCACTGAAAATGCGTTTAAAAAGCCGATCATTTTGGCAATATTTGATTGAAAAATATTATTATTTCAACAGTAAACCAAAACAGTTAACTAGTTTAATAAATAAATTTTATATTATATAAAAACTAATTAAATTCAAATATTTATATAATCATATCATCAAAATTTTCGGTGTAAGAGCCTTTAGAATCAAAAGACAGGTCTTTGGTGACGACATCACTTTTCTGTAAGAATACGTTTATCTTGCTTCAAATCTGTAAACAACAAGAGAATATTCAGTTAACTTCACTGCTCTTTCAACTTTGAGAATGTGAAGGAAAATCAGGCAACTTTAATTTTCTGTTATTTATAAGAGATGTTTGAATTTCATATTCTGAAAAATTTTCAGTGGTTGCAGGTTCACAAATTTCATTTTTTGAACGAATTGTTTAATTCTAACCCTTATTATCAATAGGGCCTCTGATTTTCATAAATTCAACTTGTGGTAAATTATGATAGTCTCTTCCACATAATTTGCCTAGTGGGCCTGTAAAAGCATTCGGGATTCTTGTACCATCAAAATCTTTAAAAACAGCTCTGAATAGAAGCTTGTGATGATGATCATCATCACACACATACATGCATACTTACGCAAATTCAAATTATACAACAACAAGCATTCATTGGATAATAAATCAACACTACTGTGTAGTGGACAATTTATAAATCGCAGCTATGCGACAATTTTATAATCGCTATATTTTCATGTAGTCGATTTTGTGCACTTTTGAAAGGATTGGATCCCAGAAGTTTTTCGTGAGTCTCTCCAAAGCTCGCTCGCTGATTGGTCAATGCCAACCAATCAGATTGTCTGCACGTGAAGAGTGATTCTTCCCGCGCAGCGCTTTCGGCACCGATGGTCATCTATATAAGCAAAGAATATTCTTAGTTAATGAGTGAGATTTCAGCTGCCACAGCAATCCACGACAGTTGAAACCATGTGCCAATCTTCTCACTCACACCACCACTCACATGCTGAATATTCCCTATACTCACATAATTTTTTTTCTTACACAGCAGAACTGTTAAAAACATTTATTACCAGAAACTATTACAACCTTATTTCTTTCAGTGAACTTGGGAACAATTGATAGTTAAAGAGAGACAACTCTTGTTTTACTCAATGCATGCTTTTCTTTCACATCCTTGCTTGTAAATCTTGTTAAATATAAATTTTATGTGTAATGATGTCTTTGGCTTATCCTTTTTTCGCCTCAGTTTAGTTTCCTAATCTAAGTTAAATTAATGTGGTGAAGTCCGCTACAAGCTCATTCTGATGTAATGAACAACCAATTGTATATAATTTTCAATGGAGCTTCTTCTCCAGAGCAGTTACAACGCTTGACGTGCACCAAGCATTTCAATTTGTGTTGTGCAGGAAGAACAGCCTTAAGGATGCCTCTACTATCGAATTCTTCCAAAACATTAAAAGCTTCTTCTGTTAGAGCAACACCAGTGGTACTTGTAGTTGGAACTACTCTATGAGTCAGATATTTTCCAGTCTCAATTCCTGTCTCTTTCTTTTTTTAGTTTAATATCATCATTCCACCCCTATAACTTCTTTATCGAACAAAGTTTCTTTATTAATAATTGTCATCAACTCTTAAACAGACAAACTTTTTAATATCTTCAGTGTGTCTTTCATGTGTTATTACATTTATTTTAGCCTTTTGTTTATTTATTATTTATTTATCAGTTATAATATTTTTGAAATTAAATCTTGGGTTAAATGGCCCCTTGGCTGTAAATCTAAGAGAAAGGCATTAGCAGCAGATGCTCCAGGATTAGAGGAAGCATATCAGCTATTATGCGTTTTTCTTTAGGCATTTTAATAAAATGTTTAAAACAATATTAATCTACGAATTAATAATTAATTGAACTGTACTGTCACTTTATATATTACTTAAAAAAATTGCAATTAATATCTTTTTTTTTACCTTATATTTCTTAAAAGCTGACCAGGCAAATAAAAACAAAATGCACGTTGACATAACGGTGTAAAGGTAAATAATCAACCATGAAATTTAAATTCGATTTTTTTTTGTTTTTTAGTTTATCTCCGAAATAAAACTATCGCTAAAAATAAATTAGGATATGTTTATGATTTATGAATGGTTTTACTGAATTTATTGTGAACAGACTTCTTTCGGAAAGAAAAATAAACTGAAAGAAAAGGTTTTAATTGATTTTAATATAACATGCGATTTGAATATATCGATAATGTCTTTTTTTAACTACACGTAAATAATTTATTTTAAAGTAAAATTTATAAAGCATGTTTTATCTTATAACAGTTATATGTGTACTATTTTAATTATTTCAGTATTTTAAAGAAATATTAATCCTCAGTTTTGAATTGACTTATATTAATTTTATTTTTTTAGCACGGAACAACACGGTCTGGTTATTTATTTCAGTTAATAGTATGTATGGGAGGTAACGTAGTTTAAATTTTTTTATTATTAATGTTTTAAAAATACTCAAACGGCAATTTAAAAAAAAAAAAATTTTTTTACAATTTGAGCATCCCAAAAAATTGCTTTTATAGACATTTTCAAACATTTTAAAATGTTGCTATGCTCATAAATTTTACTTTTTTTTATATAGAGCGCTTCTAGAATTTTTGTTTTTTATTTTCATGGTGGAGTATACTTGTATTGTCAATTAATATTTCTCTAAAACGTGAATGTAGACAGGAATGTTCTTTTAAATGTTCTGCAAAAGAACTTGAATCCGACATGTGTAGAGTAAACCATCTTCATAGTATCGTCGTCATGAAACCAGTATATATATTCACATTTTTGTTAAAGATATAATCTCCCAAAGGACAATTAAAATTATATATGATGTTGGTCTTTTGCAAAAACAATAGTTGATGGAGAACAGTTATTGCGGATGATTAAGTTGGTTGTATTAATTTTGAAATTCGTGGGGAGAATTAGGAATAATAATAATAATAAAGAGAAGAAGAAACGGAAGAGATAGGAGAAGGCTATAACATTAGACACAGAGACGGAAATGAAGAAGAAATAAAAAAACGCTAATCGAAAAATACGCTATAACTCAACGTTCGTAATGGAAAAGTCCAGGCGGGAAGAGAGACTTAAAGTGATAGAAAGTAGACAGCAAAAGGTGTGTGGTAGAATAAACGCCAAAGAGGGAGTGGAACATTTAAGCTTATGGGAAAAGATAACAGGTAAAGTGTACGAGGTTAGAGGGAGGGAGAGAAAAGGGAGTGGACCTTGGCTTTTTGGGATGATCTAATCAACATGGCCGCCAAAGATGTCGGGTGTTGTCGCGAAGGCATTATGGGAGCTTAACTCGACGCCCGGGATTTCTGTCTGTTAAGCCAATCGCAATGTATCAAACGGATTCAAATTTGAAACATAAGGCTGGTTGTGCGCAAGACGGCGTTGCAGACAAAAGTGCCAGTATCTTGATGCTTAGCCATCCGAATAGGTCAAATGGAATTTCTTTTTTTTATTTTACTATGCTGGTCTAATTTCGAGATGAATGCCGATGAATTGGTGATAGCAAGAAAATAGATAGATAGAGAGATGGAAAGGAAGTGAGAGAGAGAGAGAGAGAGAGAGAGGGGGGAGAAAGAAGGAGAATACGACATAATATGGAAAAGAGAGAAAAGTGAAAAAAAAAACACTAAAAATTCTGCTCATCTATTCAATTATCTGAAGTTTTCATTTTTGAGTGTTATTCCTCGAGTTTATTAATTTCTCATTTGCGATTTATTTTCATCTTCTTGATTTCAATTACTCTTCTCAGATTTTTCTATTTCTTCTATTTTTCCCTTCTATTCCCTGAGGCCAATAGACAGAGGATGGGGTGAGAGTCAGACCGTTGATACAGGTATCCATAATTGGGAAAAGAATGATCTTGAAAAAAAAAAAAAAATCAACATCCTCTACCAAATGTGCCAAGAAACCTGACTCAAGATAAACCTTTTCAAAACATAAACTATCTGGAATTGGAACGCAATCTGCAAACTCAGACACTGAATCCATCATTAAAATTCAAGATAAGGCATTTATTAAACACTTCAGATACCTCGGTGTATAGATCAGTTATAATTAGGAAATTTAACATGTTTTGTGGTAGGGATAATTTCACCTAACACGGCAAGTTCCTACAAAACTAAAACATTACACCCTAGACGTCTATATACGTTTTTACCGAAAGTATTCTTTTCAAACAGGACGAATAAACACGTCTAAAAAACATTCAAAAACTAACTACAGAGGTGTTTGTCCGTCGATAATCTTTATGACCTTTTTGATTCTTTTTATGGCTTTTTGAGCTTGAAACGAGTAGAATTGTCAACTCATACGTTTGGTAGAGGTGTTAGCTACCGCTCGGGTACTTCAAGGTGCCTCAGTGTTTTAGTTACTACATTAAAAACAAATAAAAAATTCGTACGAAAATGATAACGTTTTTCCCCAAATACTTGGTAGGGAAGGTTAATCTAAAGACTAGTACTTTTCTTAAATAGTTTCGTAAGATTGAGACTTTCATATGGATACCATGCATGGCATCAAACCCGTTCAGAAATTATCTAAACTGTCGGTTATATACAGCCGCTGTCTCAGACTGATGGTGAAAAACAGATTCCAGCGAGTGAAACAAGCACCATTCTCGTGGAATGGCGCTAAAAATTCGCAAAGAACTGTAGTAAACAACAGAAACCACATCACCCGCTGACTTTCAGCAGGCATCTACAACTAAAATGGATAGCACATGAAACTCGAAGAAAGCATAATGACATAATCGAGAACCTGACGTTCCACACTACCTTAAACAAAAGGTTAGGAAGGAAACTCCTATCAATAATAGAAAGAGCAATAACAATCTACATAAGAAACCTATTTTCACGAGAAATTGTTTTTTTAGAAAGATTTTATAATTTTGGACCTACAGCAGCACTGACAGCTCGGTCAAAGAATGTCGAATATTTCCTTATAAGGAAAGGGCTAATATTACCATTAGAGATGAGAAGAACAGATACTATACTTTGATTCCAACCTGGACACCTAGCTTGTCTCGCTAGATCAGTTCCGATTGAAAAGTGAGTTCGATCCTCACTAGGTGCCCCATACTTTCGGCCTTGTGGCACATCTAAGCTAGGCTTAGAAAATAACTATATTATGGCACATCGAGGTGGTGTAATGGTTAGCAAGCTTGTTTCGCTAGAACAATTACGACTGAGTAGTGACTTCGATCCTCACTGGGGGCCCCATACTTTCGGCCTTGTGCCACATCTAAGCTACGCTTGGAAAATCACTTTACTTTGATTCCAGCCTGATGGTCAGAAGATGAAGAAAAGCGTATTACAGTATCAATGAATGCCGAATGTTTCCTTATGAGATACCGTCTAATGTGAGGAGCCCGAGTGCAGGAACCCGGGAATGGACAAACTGCAACTGTAGGTTGTGCTGGTATCGATATAAACTACCACCCCACCACTATTTAGTGCAATGAGAGAGGTACAGCCGCAGGTCGCTTTTTCAGTGAGCTGGGAACATCTCAAGAGTTTTTCAAGTTGCGCTCTGTTCGAAGAAAGAAAAGCTGAAATAAAATCTAGTTTCTCTTTCGCTTGCTTCCTTGTTCTGACGTGTTCTCTTTCTATTCTGATTCTTTTTCTTTCGCTTGTTTTTATTCTCCCAATGTTCCTTCACATCGGTTATTCTTTGAATTTATTTTAGTATTGTCATTTTTCTTATTCGCTTGCTTCGTTCTTCTTTACTTTTATAATTTTCATTCATTCAGTTTTCTATCATTTCATTCGTCTCTATGTTTTTTTATTTTTCTTCTTCTTTCTTTCACATTCATTATTTTTTTTATTCTTTAACATTTTCTTTTATTCCTTCGTAACGTTTTCATTCGTTGTCCGTTCTTATTCTTTATTTTCTTCTTCTCCAACATTGTTTGTTTCCGCCAAAATCATTCAACATGTTTTTCGCCATTTTCTTTTAAGCGTTCGTTTTTTTTTCTTTCAATGTCTTTCGTGTCCATTTTCTTCTTTAGTTTTTTCCTCTTTCTCTTTTTCTTCTCTTGACAATTTTTTCTTTATTCTTTTTATTCCTTCTTTATCGTTGAATTTCCTTAATTTTTTCTGTTTTTTTTTCTTGTTTCCTAGCTGTTCCAACTTTAATGATTTGTTTTTACTATGATGGGATTGTCATTCGTTCTTTTTTGTCCTTTTTTAAATTTCTTTTATGTTTCACTATCGCCTAATTTCATTGCATTTACTTCATTTCGTCTGTTCTGTGTCTTTATCAGCGAATATTTTTTTTAAAAATCTTTCTGTACAGATTTCTTTTTTTTCTTCGTCACTCATGATTTTCTTTCCATACTTCTGGCGTCAGGGGAAAATTGGTGAATCTACAAGGGTCGGCCAGACGTTGTATTCTGGTACACTTGTATGTCTTTTGATCTAGCAACTGGTTTGTCTACTTACATTTACTCTATGAACATTTCTACCGACCCCTGTGTAAGCTCTAAGTCTCAGTTTGAAATGATATTTTCTTTATTGCCATATATTGTTTCACATGCTTCAAATAAAGGGTTAGTAAGAAAACCCTATCAATAATAGAAAGAGCCATTTTAAATTTTCGATTATTTAGAAACATAGGCTGCGCCAGAGATAGTTTCGCTCAACACCGCCAATTGCTACAAAACGAAAACATCAAACTGAAAACTCGAGTCATGTTCTCGTCAGATCGAATCGTTTATATGGATGTCACCCATAGCATCAACACCGCTCAGAAATACCTAAACTGTATACAATCGTTTCCTAAGACCAATTTAAAAAAAAGGCTTTGAGTGAGTGAAAGCCGAGAGACTTGACAAAGATGGTCTTTCTTTGGGCATTGTGGATTGGCGCTACAGAATCACAAACGTACCAAAAAAAAAAAACAAACCAGAAACCACATCACTTAAGGACTACCAACAAAAGCAACGACTAAAATGGATAGCAAATGATGACATAATCAAGAAGCTGACATTTTAAACAACTTTAAATAAAGGTTTGGGAAGAACATCCCCCGCCCACCTCAGTACTGAAAAAAGCCATAACAGCTACTGGACTTGAGCAACATATTTTCCTGAAAAACTGTCTGATGAAAAAGATTTTATAAATTTCAACCGAGAAATATACTGGTGGCTCGGTTAATGAATGCCGAATGTTTCCTTATAAAGAAACGGCTAATATTACCATTATTATTACAAATTGAGGAGAACAGATTCTACACTTTGATCCTAGCCCGATGGCCAAGGAGTGAAGAAAAACGTCACTCGAGGAACACTTGCTGCTCGGGTAATGAATGCTGATCATTTCCTTATAAGGGAATGGCTAATATTACTATTAGCATTGTGGCCATTTGCTTAAAGATAATATTTTCTTGACTTTAGATGAAAACGTAAGTATTTTCAAACATATTTTAATGAAGTTTTGATTTAAAAATCATAAATTATAATTATATTTTAGATATATGGAAATAGAACGTATCATTTTAAACTGATTCCAGGATGATATGGGTTAAACTAACACTATCTTGCTTTAAGTTCTTATTTTTTGACTACATGAAAACTTAGAAATGTTTTAACGCATTTTACTACAATTTCCATTTTTCAGCATTATAATTTATAAATATGACTTATATACGAGGTTGATCAAAATATATTGGGACTGTTGCTATGGTAACGGAGTTAAAGTACGCACAGTTAATCCGCTTGGCACATACTGACCTTGCACTTCTGTCGAGCATGCATACTAAATTATAACATTCTCTCTCACTTCCGTTGTTTATAGCAGTACTTGGAAGGAAAGTGTGTAGAGTGTGGTCATCTCATCAAACCACAGAGGTTCCATCAGTGATCATAGCTTGTGGATCAGTTTGTACAACATTCTCCAGGTCCGACAACCACCATATTCCCAGAAATCGCCCATGCAACTTCTTTCTCTTTAAAAATCAAATCCCTCTTAAAAGGAACAAAATTTCAAGACCTCTTGCAAATCCAAGAGAATGCGACGCGTTTGCTGCTAGTTATCAAAAAAGGAACTCCAGGAATGTTTTCATCAAGGTAAACGGCACTGGTTAAAGTCTGTGGATTCTGAAGGGGACTATTTTGAAGGATATTAAATATCGAATTAATATATGTTATAGTTTTCTTTTTATAGCACCAGTCCAGATACATCTTGATCAGACCTCGTATATGGGTTAAAAGATGGCGTCTTTTTAACGATGACATTAAAAGGATATAGACTAACTATTCTTCTCTGTATTTCAGATATAAAATATTACGTTTTTTTTCTTTTTTGTCTTTAAATCTTTCTTCGCTTTCCTCTCTTTTTATTTACTTGTCTTTTTTTTTCTCTACCATTACCCTTCTCTCCTTTTTATTTTATTTACCCCTCTTTTCCTTATTTGTCTCACTCTTTCATAATTCTCTCCTTCCTTCTGCTCATCGTTTGGTTAACATTCCTCCCTTATATTTACTTTCTCTGACTCCCCCCTCTTTATTGTTGTCTTTTCTCCCTTGTTTTTCTCCTTAGTTCAGTTTCTTCTATTTTATCGTCATTCTCTTTTTCATTTTTTCGCCCCTCTCTAATCTAGCTTCACCTTTATTTTCCCATCCCACTCTCTTAATTTTTTCATTTTCTTGCTCATTTTTATTCTCTCTTTTCTTTTTTGGATTGCCCTTTTCTTCTTTTTTTATTCATCTCATTAAACAATTCGTTCTTATTTAATAATTGTTTTCGTTCTACTAAGATTTAATATCAGTTCTGCAATATGACACTGAATGCTGGACAATCCTATCACAAATGAAGAAATGACTTAAGACAATAGAAACGTGGCTCTACAGAAGGATGTTCAGAATACCATAGACAGAATATGCGAACAACGACGAAGTTTAAGAGAAAAATGGAAACAAAAAAGGGCACTTATATTTAGAATCAGAAAGTGCTAGTTGACATTTCTAGAGAACATAATTAGGAAAGAGGGCTTGGAAAATTTGACACTCAAAGGATATACTGAACGCGAGTGTGGCAGAGGAAAGGAGAGCATAACCTACCTAACGAGCTTGTGTGAATGGCTGGCGGGACAGGGATTAGGAGAATTAGAGAAAAGACAAACTTTAATAAGAGTTACAAAAGACAAAAAATAGCGAAAAAGCCATGATCCCCCAGGTCCTGAAGGGACACGGCACATAGAAGAGGAAGAAGAGGAAAAAGAAGAAGAATAGGAGGAGGAGGAGGAGGAGTAGGAAAAAGAAGGAGGAGAAGTTGAAGAAGAAGAAAAAGAAAAGGAGAAAAAGAAGAGAAAAAAGAAGAAGAGGAAAAAGAAAAAAGGAGAAGAAAAAGAATAAAAAGTTGAAGAAGAAGAAGAAAAGGAAAAAGAAGAAGAGGAGGAGGATGAGGAAAAAGAAGGAGAAGTTAGTTGAAGAAGGTAAGAAGAAGAAGTAGAAGAAGAAGAGGAAAGAAAAAAGGAGAAGAATAAGAATCAAAATAAGAAGGAAAAGAAATTGAAGAAGAAGAGGAAAAGAAAAAGAAGGTGACGAAGAGAAAAAAGAAAAAGAAGATTAAGAAGAAGTAAAACAAATAGAAGGATGAGGAGAAGGAAAAGAAGAAGTTGAAGAAGGAGGAGAGGAAAAAGAAAAACGAGAAGAAGAAGAAATAAAAGAAGAAGTTTTTCTTTCTTGTGTCATTATTATTTAGATTTCCCCTCTTTTATTACTGATTTCTCTTCTACTTTTTCATTTCAGTACCCTACTCTTTTATCAACAATTTATCCATCATTTTCATTTGGGATTTTACGCCTTCCTCTATCTGATATATCCTCACTTTTGCACCCTCTTTATAGTTCTATACATTTCCTCTCCTTTTCTTCCTGTGCTTGCTTCCGAGTCCCCACAAAGTGGATTGATTAAGTAGAAAGGAACAGTGTAAAGTATGTGGCAGTGGCAGTAGCGGCAAAATGTGAGCGCCGAAAGGAAAGAAAAAGGGAAGTAACGGATGACGAAGAAACACTGGCCGACTAAGGTCACAGGGACTAATGTTGATCCCAAAACTATCAACTCCGGTTTTTATTAGCGCGTCGCTGCTCTTCAAATAGGAAGATTTCATTTTTATGATGTATTTCTGTCCTGTCTATCTACAGTGCAGCCTGTTTGCGATGCTGGACAGACGATTCCTCGACGCGCTCATAAAGTCGATCGAATCAACAAAAACCTCCCAACTTTCACTTTCACTTTCGCTTTTATATTCTTGTTTCACATTTAATATTGCTTTTTCCTTTCAACAATATCACTCGTCTCTTAACATTCTCCGTTTTCTTTCCCACTTCTTTTTCTGTCCAACATTTTTTTCTGTTGATCCATTTCTTCTCACATTTTCTTTATCGATTCTTTTCTTTTACTTTTTCCACTTCTAGTCTATTTATGATTGGCCTTTTGCATTTGCTTTTTACCTTGTCTTGTAATTTGCATCCATTTTTTTTTATCTTTTTGTTCTAGTTTTCATCCAACTTCATTATCCTTATTGTATATTCCTCATATTAGTTTCACTTTTATGCTTTTCGGTAAGTCTTTCTTTTTATTTTGGTTCTTACATATATCCTTTTCTCGTTCTTTTCGTCATCGTTTTTACTTTTACTTTCACTTTCAATTTAAATATTATCATAGAACGTAATTCCTTTTTCTTCTGTCACTCGAATTCTAGATGACGTGTATATTGACGTTCTTGTTTTACTCTCGTTTACATTCCTTTGCTACTCCTCTTATATTTTCAATGGAATTACCTATTATTCTTCTACTTTTACTTTCGTTTTCATTGGCTTTCAGTTTAAGCTTTCATTCATCTATTTTCAATGACATTGTCTATTTCCACTTTTCCTTTCACTTTCGTTTTCAGTGCCTTGTAACTGAGGCTTGTATTCAATTCTGTTTACAGTGACATTGTTTTCCCTTCTGCTTTCGCTTTCGTTTTCGACGCTCATAAGCAAAGTAAATCACTTCCAAAGATGAATATCTGCGGTGCGGAAACTCGGGCGGCTTGTTATAGCAATCAGGGAGACCATTAGGATTACACTTGGTCACTTCTCTGACTCGGCTGCCTCATCTTACCCCAGGGTCGTGTCACGTGACCTCATCTCAGCACCTAATAAAAATTTTATCAGCCAGCATGTCATACAACCGACCAGCATACAAAGTAGGCATCCTTAGTTCTTTGCTACTTAAGCCAATTACTAAAACTCACACCTTCAAATATAAGACTCTGTTAGATTTATTCGGTAAAAACCACTCACTCACTGTAATATGTATATACCCAAGAACTCTCTCACACACACACTCACACTCTCTCTCTCTCACACACATATATATATATATGCGAGAACACGTGGAGTTGTTAGGACGTTCGCTTTCATACCATGAGACCAGCGTTCGAATCTTGCAATGGTACATTTGTTAGGAAGGACTTCTTGATGATATCGGTTTAGGGGCGGCGATTGCACCTTCCGAAAGTGCCCGAAAAGCCATACCACGAGTTGATTCAACCCTTGTGAGTGACATTGGGCAGACGTAACATTTTGGTGAGCCGTCGACGGTTGTGCTAGCACGAAATCGCAAGTCATGGTGACTGAGGGTCTGAGCGTGGTAGCCTTGTTTAGATTGTTGATCACGCTAGATAAACCACAGGTGGGCTCTGAGGGTGTCAAAAAATCTAAATGTGACAGAGTAGGGCCTGCCACAGGGATTTGTTAACTGCCCTAATAGACGAGCATCCTTGGATAAGAGGGACAAGTCATTATATATATATATATATATATATATATATATATATATATATATGGTATAGGTCAAAGGTAAAGGCCTACTCTCTAGATTTGGAAGAATCGGTTAATAATTTCAGGTTTAACGGTAATCTTAGGGCTGATGGGTTTATAGTTTTAGATAAATCCCTCTGGACAAAATTGGATGCGATGTTCTAATGAGTATAGTTTCAGTTTAGTGGTGATTAAACCAAAGATGGTATGAAACATTCTAATTAAGTCCAAAGGGGTGACCTAAAATGGACACACACACAAAAAAAAATATATATATATATATATATATATATATATATATATATATATATATATATATTAATGCATGTTTCATTAATAATATAGACAAGTTTGTCTATTTTTAGCAAATTCCTTTAATATCGTCTTAAAATAAATAAATTTGCTTAAAATAAATAGACAAATCTTGTCTATTTAATGAAACATGCATTAATGAAATAATGTTGCCTAAGTACACACACAATATATATATATATATATATATATATATATATATATATATATATATATATTAAAACTATAGTTTTAAAGTATGCGTAAACGTGTTCAATATCAGAGATGGAATGTATAAAGTATATAAAGTATAAAAGTGAACACTGAGGGCTACACCAAGAGGCGACAATGTTTTATGTTTGAGCCCAATCTTCAGGCTTGAAGGTTGAGTTCAAGCATAAAACAGATTGAGGTGTTGACGTCAGTGTGAAGTTATATATATATATATATATATTTATGAGTATATAATATCGCACATTGAGAGCCGATTTTAATAAAATAGTGCTCGATTCAATATAACAGAGCTATAAACTATATATAAATAAATACACATATTTTTAATCACTGGTGGCATGACTTATATATATATATATATAACCCAGCATGTTGTTATGCTGACTTATCGACCAGCGCACTTCGAGGCGGTGTAATAGTTAGCAAGCTTGTCTCGCTAGAGCAATTACAACTAAGCAGTGAGTTCAATTCTCACTGGGTGCCCCCTACTTTCGGTCGTGTGCTTTATCTAAGCTACGCCTCGAAAATCACTGCTTCCCTTATCACTTAAAGAACCTATATATATATATATATATATATATATATATATATATATATATATATATAGGTGATTCAAAGGTAACTGCCTCTTTTATGTATAAGCGGCCACCCAGGAATCCTGACTTAACACCCTGTGACTGTTTTCTTTGGGTTTTGGTTTATGGATCAAGTCTATTATACTAAACCAAGATTTTGGAAGAACTTGAATGGCGAATGTAAGAAGTTATGTCTTCCATTTCACAAAACTTCCTAATGAAATCAGTTTACGCGATTCCTAGGCAGTTCGAGAAGCTGGTAGCGAAATCTGGTGTCCATATGGAATTTTAACGTCGTTCGCTACTTAAAAAAATGAATGCTTGATATCATAAAATGGTGAATACTCAGTTTTACAGTTAGACTTCGAGATGGTTACACTCGACAAGGATGTTGCAGTCATCATTTATATATATATAAAATGCGTGATTGTGTGAGCATGTTCGTTACTCAATCAATCGATTTAAATACCTTCACTTTCCTAACAAGGATTTTCCTCCGCCTACGACACCAACGCAACGCAACCGGAAATGCACTGAAGGCGTTAAACAATATAACATTCCTGAAGATGGATGAAAAGTGTCTGAATCATCAATATGCACAACAGTATACAGTAATTTACTTCTTTTCCAAAGGGCACGCGTGAAAAAAATCAATTGATTCGTTTTCCACGGCTTATCAACTTTTTCAGGTTATTTAAAGCTAGAAAATATTTTTGGACTGTAAGAATTTGTTTTCGAGGTAATAATGAATTAGAGATACAAATTTTACTAATTAACCCATAGCTGGGGGAGAAGAGGTACATTCCTACCTAATCAGAATTTGATAAACAAACAAAAAATTATAGTGTGGATATAAAGTGGCGGATTAGTTCTATATTACAATCAATATGCAAACTGATCCCTCACTTTGTGGCCACGGTAGTTTATATGCATTTATATTCCAGAGAATGTAGATAAATCTAAAAGACATGGCTGATTAATTAATCAGTAATTGATTTATTGATTGCTATTCTACGGCATATGAACCTTTTGCAGGTTATTTAAAGCCAGAAAATGATTTTAGATTGTAAGAATTTATTTTTGGAAATAATGATTTTTACTGATACAAGTTCTAACTAAATAATCGATAGCTTGAGAGAAAAGCGGTGGTTTCATGCCTTTCCCCAGTGTATTTACGCGTAAGTGAATATAACGAACCCGATTGGAATTGGAACTCGGCTCTGCGATTAACAATTCCGAAACTTTAACCATTACATCACCAGTACATTCAAGCTTACAGCATCTTGTATTCCCAAGCGATCACCCATCTATATACTGACCAAGCTCGATGTTGCTTAACTTCAGTAATCGGACGGGAACCATTGTTTCAACATGCTGTGGCCGTAAGCAAGATTTATAGCTGAATTTTCGGGATAAGGATTAATCATTATGTACTAATGTGGTCATCTTTGTTGTTGTCACAAGGTTTCGAGTATTGTGCTCTCTGGTCTTTTTCAGGTGTCTATCGATCTAGGCTATCTTCGGGGGAACTCTTTAATGTGTAGATTATTCTTATTCTGCTCTCGATGTCTGCATATATCTCGTCTTCCTTTTTTAGGACTTTTCAGTTTTTACTCATCCTCTCTACATTGAATCCACTGAGTTTGTACTAAAATTGACAGCTGAGTAATTACCAGTTCAATCCCAGGTTTGGGTACTGAGTTAGACTCAATGAAAATATGGCGAAAAATAACTGAGTAGCATGAGAAACAAAACGAAACGATATCTGTCTATATCCCTGAGATGAGGTATTATGATTGTTTACACTATTTACATTATTTGGACTGTTAACCTCATCTTCATAGCCATATTCACAACATTTCGTCCGTTGTAAGCTCTGGCCTTCTTTAGGTGATTAGAATTTCGAACCGAATTCTTTATTTTGTCCACCGGGGTAGCCCAGTGGATAAAGACGTTGGTTAGATCCAGTGACTAGATCCAAAGAGTTGTGAGTTCAACACCAGACTACAACAGCGGTGACACTCCCATCTCCGACAAAAAAACAAAACAAAACAAAAAACAAACTTGGAGAGTTGAGTTAAAGGGAAATAACTGAGACTGGGCAGGTGGAACGAGAACAATCTACCCCGGTGTACGAAATAAAAGGTTCAGTTCGAAATTCCATGGAGCATACAATAGTCGAAACGTTGTGAATATGGCACTGAAAATCAGGATAACAGTCTGAATAATGTCAATAAAAAAAAAAAAACGAGATATGTCTAGACATGGACAGCGGTACGAAAAAATTCTACAAGAATAGATTAAAGTCGATTCAGGTCTTTTTTTAACGAAATTTGACAAAAGCGAATAAAAATATTTATATATTTTATGGAAATGTTACTGTCAGCGGATGAAGCTATTATATATCATCAGTCAAATACGTTCTGGCCACAAAATCTATATTGTGGATTATTTCTCTGACATTCTAATAGAAGACAAATACAAACTCTGTTGATAATTCTTTAAATATTACTGAAAAATAAATCTATATTATGGATTATTTCTCTGATATTTTAATAAGAGATAAATACAAACTCTGTTGATAATTCTTTAACTATTGGCTGAAAAATAAATCTATTTTGTGGATTATTTCTCTGACATTCTAAAAAGAGATAAATACAAATTCTGTCGATAATTATCTAATTATTTACTAAAAAATAAATCTATATTATGGATTATTTCTCTGACATTCTAATAAAAGATAAATGCAAACTATGTTGATAATTCTTTAATTATTAACTGAAAAATAAATCTATATTATGGATTATTTCTCTGATATTTTAATAAGAGATAAATACAAACTCTGTTGATAATTCTTTAACTATTGGCTGAAAAATAAATCTATTTTGTGGATTATTTCTCTGACATTCTAAAAAGAGATAAATACAAATTCTGTCGATAATTATCTAATTATTTACTAAAAAATAAATCTATATTATGGATTATTTCTCTGACATTCTGATAAAAGAAAAATGCAAACTCTGTTGATAATTCTTTAATTATTAACTGAAAAATAAAAAGACAATTTACACACTGTATTAAATAGCAATATCTCAACACGGAACTGACCCGAAACAAAAGTAAAGCCATATCTTCGTAAATCCTGACTCATCAATAGAAAACGAGCAAAGACTTATTGTTATCACTGTCATGTTGTGCTTTCAACTTGTCTCCTGTTTCATTTTCACCTTCGCCGTTCTCTGCATAAAAGTGTTAGCGCTTTTTCTAGATGCATATCTGCAGTGCAACAAACCGGAAGCTTGTTATAGTAATCAAAACGTCGAATAACGACCAGCTTTGGTCATTACTTGCCTTTCGACAGTTTCAGACACTAAATGAATCAGATGGCATTTGGTTGGTGTCAAAGGGGATGTTATCGCTTTTGCGCGTCTAAGCAAGGAAAATTCCATTTGAAAAGACGGCCGAATTCTTTCGGACACACCGTTTCCGAGGTGGGCGCTTATCTCGAGGAATCAATTAACTCTTCCCGGTTCCTTTGTTGTTGTTACTGGGGCATTTTGTGATGATACTGGGGTGAATATGTTTTTGGCGCGTTGGGGGTTTTTGGCCAGCACTGTTATGAGCCGGTAAACGATCATAAATTTTGAGAGGAAAATGAAGGCGTAAAACAAGATGGAGAAAATAAGCTGAGAGAAAGAGGGATGAAAATGAGAGGGCGAGAGAACGGAGGTACAGGCGAAGAGAAATGAATGCATTTAATTGAACCAATAGAGAGAGAGAGAGAGAGAGAGAGAGAGAGAGAGAGAGAGAGAAAATAAAAGTGAAACGAATAAAAACCGAAATGAAAATGGTGACGAAAAAAGAACAAACCTAGTGAGAGTGAAAGTAAGTAGAGGAGACAAAATAAATGCGATTTACAGAAACAGAAACAATATTTGCTCAAAGAAAGTGTACAAAAAAAAAAAAAAAAAAAGAAAGGAACGAGAGATAAAACGAATGATAAAGAAAAAAAAATCCTTCTAGTTCAGTTTATTCCTTATCTATCTTAGTGGATCATCTCTCACTCTCTCTCTCTCTCTTTCTCTCTCTCTCTTTCTCTCTCTCTCTCTCATATATTTATCTTATCTAGTCTATCATAGCGTATCATATCTATCTATCGATCTATCTGTCTATCATATCTATATCAGTCTATCATTTCTATCTATCTCTCTATCTATCTCAGTCTATCATATCATATAATATCTATCTATCTAGTCTATCATATCTAACTCCTTCTCTCTCTCTCTCTCATTCTCTCTCTCTCATTCTCTCCCTCTCTCTCTCTCTCTCTCTATATATATATATATATAATATAACCGAAAAGTTCACAGATCTTAAAAATAGACTTTCTGTCTTCGACAAAAGTCACAATTTTATATATAATATATATATATATATATATATATATATATATATATATATATATATATATATAGATAGATAGATAGATAGATAGATAAAAAAGAGAGAGACAGATAGACATAGAGACACAGAAAACAACATTGTCATGTCCTCTATTCTCGATCGTGTCCAATCTTCTGCCGTAGCTATAGCAAATTTTAAACAATATAATTTAACACCTGTTGGCTACACATGTTTGAGTAAAGATCTTCATTTTTTTACATTGTCTACCAGTTAAAATCTCGAAAGCCTTATTAAGGAAAATGTGTCGACTGACAGGAATCGAACACGTATTCAAACTAAAATAGCTTTTACAGTATTAATAATTAATATTGGATAAAACAATAGCCATTAAGGAAAACAATATATTTATACCTTGACAGAGAAAAAGAATAGAAAGAAATATATATATATATATATATATATATATATATATATATATATATATATATATATATATATATATTAGGCTTTGTCACAGTAGAAGAAAAGTAATAAGAAAATATATTCTAATATGGCAGAGGAAAAGAAAAGAGACAATATATTTCTAATATGGCAGAGGAAAATAAAAGAAAGAAAATATATTTAGACCATGGCAGAGAAGAAGAAAGGAAAGAAAATACAATTAGACATTGGCAAAGAAAAGAAAGAAAATATATTTAGACCATGACAGATAAGAAAAGAAAAAAATATATATTTGAACTTGTAAAAGAAAAAGAAAAGAAAGAAAATATATTCTGACATTGGCAGAGAAATAAGAGAAAAGGAAAGCATAATTTGAACATGACTGAGAACATGAACAGGAAGACAATATATTTAGACCTTGACAAGGAAAAAAGAATAGAAAATATATTTAGACTTTGGCAAAAAAAAGAAAAAGAAAAGAAAGAAAAGAAAGTTAGATCTTGACAGACAAAAAGAAAAGAAAAAATACGTTTAGAAGTAGAAGAAGAAAAAGAAGAAGAAAAATATATTTAGACAAAAGAATATATTTAAACCTTGACAGAGAAGTAAAAATGAAAGAAAATATATTTAGACGTTGGCAGAGACAAAGGAAAACAATATATTTAGCCCTTGAGAGTGTAGAAGAAAAGAAAGAAAATATATTTAGATCTTGGCCGAAAAAAAAAAGAAAAGAAAGAAAATATATTTAGACCTTGGCAGAAAAAAAGGAAATATATTTAGACATTGATAGAGAAAAAAAGAGAGAGAATTGTTATTTAGACTCTGTTAGAGAGAAAAAAGAAAATATATTTAGGTGTTGTCCGAGAAAAAGAAAAGAAAGAAAAAATATTTAGACCTTTGAAAAGAAATAAAGAAGAATTATATTTAGAGAAAACAAAAAGAATGAAAAA
The DNA here is from genome assembly GCA_903632075.3 of Acanthosepion pharaonis. Lineage (NCBI taxonomy): Eukaryota > Metazoa > Mollusca > Cephalopoda > Sepiida > Sepiidae > Acanthosepion > Acanthosepion pharaonis. The sequence goes on from CAHIKZ030004111.1 coordinate 844,481, forward strand.
TCTATTTTAACTTGCTGAGAACTAAGAACGTCTTTAACAGGTCGCAGGCGATCGTGAATCCCGTGACACATTGTAGGTGCACCATGTGTACTCCAGCCACAGTAGAAATGGTGTTTCTTAGGCAAGTTAGCCTGATGGAGCCCAACGCTCTTCAGGTCGGTTTTGAATTCAAAGTCTCCTTCTCCTAGATTCGATTACCTCCCAGTCTATCCCACTATTTACCAATAGCTGTGTAGAAGAGGATTCATAGTATTAGCACGTAAGTGAATGTAATGGATCCAATTGGAGTTCGAACTCAGCTTAAGGTCCTTAATCCGAGCCGCTATCCCTTATTTTACCGTGCCACCAATGCCTTTAACAGGATGTAACAATTATACCCATAACAAAGATTCCCGAATCAATAAACCACTTGCAGCCATTGAAACTCCAAACTATAAAATAATTAAAAAGAACTTGAAGACTAAAGTACATCCCTAAATCTTGGGATGTCATACCTTCACTTGATCCCAAGTAAAGGACCCCACACTTACGATTGGGCGCCCTGGGTATGACGATAAACTACATCCGCGTCCTGAGTAAGACGATAAACTAAATCCGATAGCAAGGCCTCTGATCAGGAGGTTTTGAGGTACGTGGAACCAAGTTTTAATTGCTGGTGTTCCCAGGTCTACTTTGACCCGGGGTGGTAGCACCTGTTAGGGTGCCAGCTATGGGCAAATAGTTAACCCTCATACTGAGGTCAAAACGTGTAAAAATAGGTTTTAATTCCAACAATTCATTTTTTGTAAAGAATATTAACAGCAATAAATTTTTGAAGAAAAATTATTACCAGCAATATTTTTTGGAAAAGATATTACCAGACATACATTTTGAAAAAAAATATCACCAGCAATAAAAATCTTGTTCGCATTAAATAACACATTGAGGTTGATATACTGTAAAACAAACCAAACCAAAATTATGATTGGCCTGAGAATTAAGCGAATGTATATACAAAGAATTAAAATAAGGACTTGACACATTCTGAGGAGATGACAAAAATGTGACAGATGTTCCTACATCGAAAAGTGTGATTTCAGACGCCTTTCTCAAATACAGGGTTGCATAGGGAAGAACGAATGTTAAAACGTCGATACACACTCAAACTGTCTTTACCAAGGCTAGATTAGTCAGTTTCAAATCGGGTATTATATTTCCATTCTATCACATCTGTTTGATTTTTTTTTCTGGTTTTGTTCTGGATGTCAAGCATGGCGCCAAACACGGTCAGAAATATCTAAACCGTCAGCCGGATACAACCACTTTCTCAGATTAATAAATAAAATGGCTTCCAGTGAATGAAACCTGCAGGTCTTACCGAGGAACAACTTTCTTCGAATCTTGTGAACTGGCGCTACAGAATCACAAGCAAAGAAATGTACCAGATAACAGAAACCACATCACTTGAGGACTTTCAACAGTATCGACAGCTAAAATGGATAGCACATAACTCGAAGAGAAAATAATGACATAATCAAGGTGTTGATATTCCACACTATATCAAGCAAAAGATTAGGAAGGGAACTTCCATATAATGTAGAGGGAGTGATAACAGTTTACTTGAGAAAACTATTGTTCTAAGAGAAAGATTTTATAAATTTCAACCGAAATCATCACTAGTCCTTTGGTCAATGAATGTCGAATGTTTTCTCGTAAGGAAACAGCTAATATTACCGTTATCATATATTTTTCTATATATATGTGTCCTGTTCTGGGTTTGACGATAAACTAAATCCGGGTCCTGGGTAAGACGATAAACTACGATCAGCAGCAAGGCCTCTGATCAGGAGGTTTTGAGAAACTTGGAACCACCTCTTAATTGCTGGTGTTCCCAGGTCCACTCTGACTCGGGGTGGTAACACCTGTTAGGGTTCCAGCTATAGGCAAATACTTAACCCCCAAACTGGGAAACACTATGAAGGTGTAAAAATAGGTTTAATACCATAAATACTTTGTAAAAAAAATTATTACCAGCAATAAATTTTTGAAGGAAAAAATATTACCAACAATATGTTTTGGAAGGAAAAATATTACCAGCAATACATTTTTGAAAAAAATTATTACCAGCAATATATTTTAGAAGGAAAAATATTACCAGAAATAGATTTTTGACAAAACAAAATATTACCAGCAATAAAAAATTTTCGGCATTAAATAACCCATTGAGGTTGATATGCCGTAAAAGAAGACAAACCAAACCAAACTATATATGTGTCTGTTCAAGTCTATCTATCTATCTATCTATCTATGACATTTGGGCATGCAATCAGATGGATAACGAAAAATGTGTTGTGTTTGTATGCATTCGTGTGCTCGAGACTAAAAACGAGAAAGAATATGAGTGACTTATAAAAATCGTTTAATATTTTATATTCTCCGCATTAAGTGTCCGAATTTTGAGATGGAAAATCTTTCAGAATCTATCTATCTCAGTCTGTTCGTATCTATCTATCTATCTATCTATCTAAGTCTGTTCGTATCTATCTAAGTCTGTTCGTATCTAGATGTATCTAAATCAGTCTTTCGTATCTATCTATCTATGTATCTATCTATCTCAGTCTGTTCGTATCTATCTATCTATCTATCTCAGTCTGTTATATATCTATCTATCTATCTATCTATCTATCTCCCAGTCTGTCCATCCATCTATCTATATCTATCTCAGTCTGTTCTGCATCTATCTATCTATCTATCTAAGTCTGTTCGTATCTATCTAAGTCTGTTCGTATCTATCTAAGTCTGTTCGTATCTATCTATGTATCTATCTATCTATCTCAGTCTGTTCGTATCTATCTATCTATCTATCTATCTATCTATCTATCTATCTCAGTCTGTTCGTATCTATCTATCTATCTATCTCAGTCTGTTCGTATCTATCTATCTATGTATCTATCTATCTATCTCAGTCTGTTCGTATCTATCTATCTATCTATCTATCTATCTATCTCAGTCTGTTCGTATCTATCTATCTATCTATCTATCTATCTATCTCAGACTGTTCTATCTATCTATCTATCTATCTATCTATCTATCTCAGTCTGTTCGTATCTATTATCTATCTATCTATCTATCTATCTATCTATCTATCTCAGTCTGTTCGTATCTATCTATCTATCTATTCAGTCTGTTTCGTATCTATCTATCTATCTATCTATCTCAGTCTGTTCTATCTATCTATCTATCTATCTATCTATCTATCTATCTATCTCAGACTGTTCGTATCTATGTATCTATCTATCTATCTATCTATCTATCTCAGTCTGTTCGTATCTATCTATCTATCTATCTATCTATCTCAGTCTGTTCGTATCTATCTATCTATCTATCTCAGTCTGTTCGTATCTATCTATCTATCTATCTATCTATCTATTACGTTCTATTCATATATATTAGTCTTTCTATGTATCTGGTTTCACTCTATCTTTTAAATTGTAAGACTGCTTGATATAGTGGCTATTTACTGTAATATTTTTCTGCTCATAAAATATACGATATCAAAATTCTTTTTCTCTCTCTCACTCTCTCTCTCTCTATATATATATCGCTACAGTGTTGATCCCGATGTTTACACAATCTATATGGACAAATGCACTTTCTCTCTAATACTGAGCACTCTTTCCAAACGAATAACGATATATATATATATATATATATATATATATATATATATATATATATATATATATTTCTTTAGCACTATAAACGTTATTTTAGTGGTTACACCTGATTACGTAGACATTCCAACTTTTCTAAAACAGTGAAATTAATGTCCATTCATCTATAAATAGAAAGTCTTATTGAAAAGAATATAAGTCCCGACTGAAAGATGGTCTTCCATATTGAAAAGGATTTCCATGGATAAGGGAAGGAAGGTTTTATCCCTGCCGAGAAGGGGAATTAATATATATAAATATATATGCGTATATATACATATATATATATGCGTATATATATATATATATATATATATATATATGCGCATATCAACATGTATGCGTATATTTCTGCAGCATGAAATAATTTCTCCGTTTACTACTCATTTCGTAAAAAATCTCTCCAAACCAAACTTAGTTAATTCTCTTTGAACAGTTTCAGCGGCCACGTACTGCAATTTGTCTCTGACAATAATAAATATTACAATATTAATTTTGTGATAAACAATACCCTGATGATGACATGTATATGTCAAAAGTACTTGGAAATAAAACAAATATGTACCAATACGGCGATTTTGACACCAAAATGCTATCCGAGAGTATGAAAGGATCTTATTGAAGGTAAGCAGGCAGAATATGTCTAAACTATAAAAGAAACATGTCTTAGTGTATAAATATATATATATATATATATATATATATATATATATAAATATATATTTATTTATTTAAAAGTTATAAAATAAATATGTTATAAAATCACTACAAATTAGCCATTTTGTTTCAACACCTCCGGTGTCTTATCAAGTGATGATGTTGAATGTAAAATAAATGGTTTTAAAAGTTTCAAATTAATTAACGATCGAAGGGGAACACGGTGTTACAAAGGCTGGAATGACCAATCAAAACACGAGCATAGGAGAATTCAAAAACTTGACAACGAAGTAAGGTTATAATAGTACTCTTTTAAGAATAGTAATTGTTGGTTATTGGAATTTGTTCCGTATACAATCAATCATATATATATATATATATATATATATATATATATATATATATATATATATATATATATATATGTGTGTGTGTGTATATATATATATATATAACTAGTGAGTCAATAAATTGTCGCTTGTGCCCTCTTTAGCCAGTTTTAACCTGGAAGATCCGTTTAGGTAAAATCTTGGTAGGTAGGCCCTGCCTTACTAGTTTTTTTTGTTTTTTTAGATTTGCTCTACTTATTGTATCGAGCTCTTAATTTACTCCGTTGGTGTTTTACCCGGCATTGCGGTGCTGATCGATTATTTTTGTTCAACACGGATGTTTTAGTCTTTTCTTTTTTTTTACTGAATTTTTTCTCCCTGATATCGATTTGTTCATACAGTCAGAATATAGGTATTAAATTTACACACACACACACACACACACACACACACACACACACACACACACACACACACACACACACACACATATCAATCATACAAAAAGTAAACTAGCAAAGTTAATGATGTACAGACGAAAGTATTAGCGTATTTAAGAAAGACCTTATACAGCTTATAATTTAAGAAAACACGGATCATAACATTCATCGAGTGATTAGTAGGTTAATGTATCTTTAAAATTTTCTTAGAGAAGGGATTTCGCCATTTTATATCATTAACTTTACTAATCTACTTTTTGTATGAATGATTCATTGTAATATAAATTGAACTGCACCACATATTTGATATATATATAATATAAAAGGCTCAAATACTAATATTCCCAGGTTATAATTTATTACACTGGAATCTTAATCAGGATCCAGTAGATCAGACCTACAAATTCAAAAAGAAATCGGAATTTGTAGGTCTGATGAATTGGATCGTGATTACAATTCCAATGTAATAAATTATAACCATGGGATATTAGTATTTGAGCCTTTTATATTATCTCTCTCTCTCTCTCTATATATATATATATATAGATATATAGATACAGATATAATGTGGTGCAGTGCAGTTTATATTATATTCTTACTCTGTCCTGGACATTGAGTTCTACCTGGATTCTATCATCTTGGAAATTTTATATATATATATATATATATATATATATATATATAATACAGACAATGAATATATTGGTTGCGCAAAGATTACATTATTAGATTGATTACCGTGTTTGTTAATAGTTCCATGAAGTCGTATATCGCCAACAAACAAAACAAAAAGAAATCCTACAACTCATCACTTATAACACAAAAATACAATATCACATAAACTGCAAAGCCACTATAAATTTTAGAAGCATTAAGCATAAAAACATACACAAAACAACAGTAATAAAATGTTATAAGATTTCGGAAAAAGTTATAAATGCATTTCATCAATAAAAACGCGGCACTATAACACGAATTGCCATTGAGGAGACGAAAAACAAAAATTTTTGTTAATTACTTCTGAAAGCCGAAATTACTCAGGCATTGGACAATTTATATTTAAATATGTACAAGTAACAAGGAAAAGAATATAGAAAAAAAAAGAATATAGAAAAAAAATATATTTAAGAAATTTTCAGCAAATAACTTTAACCTGGGCAAAACTGATAGGTTGTTAAAGAAATCAATTAAAATAATCTACCTTCAGTGACTCTCAGGACTTGGATTAGATTAACTACCCAAAACCTATCCTAGAATCATTCAGTTAATGATCTGTTTGTATACTGAGGCCAGAGTATAATTTAAATCGCCTGTGCAGGGCAGCTGATTGATGATGTCTCAGAAACGTCCCAGGGCTTTGGCCAAGACAGATCAGATGACCAAACAAATACGGTTCTAATGTGGACAGTGTCAGGCGAGCGGTTAGATTGACCCTTGTTTGTTTGCCACAATTCTCAGCGGGCTAAAACTGCTCTTCAACTTTGCAGACCCTGACTAAGTCCACAATGCACGGCACTGACGATTTTGATAAACAATAGAAAAAAAAAAGGTCCAGTCGAAGGCTATAGACATCATACGGCCACCTGTGGTCAGTTCCTAAATATCTTTTCAGCAGAAGGGAAAGATTAAGCGATTTTTACTGTTTCGACAGGCATAGTATTGACATATATAGACGATTTGAAATGGTATTGGGAAAAGAAGAGACACTTTGCCCAAAGTGTGTATACTAGTGGACAAGTGTAGTTATTATAATATGCGATTGTCCAGAAATTCTTGGTTTAGGGATTGCGAAATTAACTTCTTAATTCTTGATATCTCTTATACTAAATCATTTTTTTACACAAGGAGAAGTCTACTGAGCCCCATGCAAAGAAATATTTTCAAAACGGGTGGACAGATTTCCTCTCAGACTAAATTTGAAGAAATTAAGAAACAGAAAAAAATAATGGACAATTTCCCTCAGGAAAAACTAAAACTAAAGTCAGCAGAAACGCGGTTGTACAGAAGGATACTGAGAATTCTGTGGCTAAAGAAAATAGCAACAGAATAAATAAAGATCAAGTAAAGACGGAATTATTTGGATAGATAACGAGGAAGGAGGGCTTGGAAAATCTAACCCTCACAGGGCATTGTGGGTGCTAGAAAGATAGAAGGCAGCAAACCACTTATCTGAAGCGTTTGTATGAATGGACGGCGGAACAAGGGGCGGAGAATAAAGGTTAAGAGTCACAAGAGATAGAAAGATGTGGAGAACCATGATCGCCTATGTGCCGAAGGGGCGAGGCACATGAAGAAGAAATATATTGCAAAACAATGAATGGAAAACCTCCTTTATTCGCAGGCAATATGTCGTTGAAACACCGCTTCCCCTAAACACATTAAAGTAAAGCAACGTCAAGCCTGGTCAGTAACTAGATGGGTGACCATTTGGGAATACCAGGTGCTGTAAGCTTGGATGTGCAGGTAGTATAACGTTGCAAAACCAGTTATCATACGCACATTAAAGTTAAGCAGCATCCAGCCTAGTCAGTACCTAGATGGGTGACCGTCTGGGACGAGCAGGTGCTGTAAGCTTGCATATGCGGCACACATGTTGAAATGGACAAAGTCCGACAATTATTTTTAAGACTTTTTTTATGTTTATACATTCTTTTTATAGATACAAATATTTAAGTAAATGCTCTGTTTATAATAAACAGTATTAAACAACATTTAGCGGCCTGAATGTCCGAGAAATTTCATAATTTGTGACGTCATTTGTTTACATTTGATACGCCATGAGCAGATATGAATGTACGTGAGAGTTTCATGGAAGATTAAAGTTTAAAGACAGTAAAATCGACTTTGCTAATCGAACTCTCCTCTGTGGCCGAAACGGTTAAAGGCACGCCAGGCTATATGACGGTTCTGTATAGGATGCAGGACGAAAATTTTCTATGAAAACTTCTCGGACATTCAGGCCGGTAAATGTTGTTTAATACTGTTTATTATAAAACAGAGCATTTACTTAAATATTTGTATGTATAAAAAGAATGTATAAACATAAAAATGTCTTATATATATATATGATAAAATCTATTAATTCTTTGACACTGAATGTCCGAGAGATTTCGTAGAACATATGCGTTCTCTGACAGGAATCGAACCTGTATCCTTATACGAAAACCGTCATTTGATCTGACGTGGTAAACCATTTAGCTACAGAGAAGCGTCTGGTTAGCAAAGTCCAAATTACTGTTTTTAAAAATACAATCTTTGACGATTATTCTCGATCGATCATATCTGATCACCAAACGTATCTTAACGTAAATAATGACAACATATTATGAAATGGATTAAGTTCGACAATAAATTAATATATTTTCTGTTTAAATGTTCTCTGTTGCTAAATGGTATAGGGCATCAGATGAAATGTATTTGGAAAAAAAAAGACAGAGGGAAGCCACATTACGTCAGTGAGAAAGTGACTGGAGTCGAGATGTCAAGTCAGGACTGTTCACATTGCTTATTCTTCTTTGAATTTTGCCGGGAACCGCGAGATTAACAAGGGCATAAGACCATATATAGCAATAGTATTCAATGAATGGACGAATGGCAGATTTGTAGATGTAAAGGATGTACTTAGTCAGTCGTTCACTTCTGAACCGACTGCTCGGTTTGAACTCTCTTCCTACGGACGGGAGGAACCCGAAGGAGGCTACGCCGAAGGGCGGAGTCTCCTTCGGGGATGTAAAACCGGCCCTGAACTCGTTTATACGGGTTCAATGGGCATATTTTTGGCCGAGCCCACGGGCTCGGAATGCCCACGTTAAAAAGGCCTTGTGCCACATGACACCCTCGTGGGGTGGGGGTGACTGAATATCGTAAACGATGTACTTAGACGAGAAAAAAACCTTCTGGCACGACACCTTTCTATCAACATGTGGTATTTCTCAAATTTAACCGCACGGGCCACATTTTTTGTTATTTTCATTAATGATGATTATTTTTTATTTCTTTTCTTTGGGGGTGGGCGGTGGGTTAATTTAATCTTTGTTTCTTAAGACCGTCATTTCCCAAGCAACCATTACATTCATGAATGAAAAACGCAACGAAAAACACTTCACTCATATAAAATGTAACACTGTTTAAAAAAACGTTCAGCGACAAACTTTGATGCGACGCTCCACTCTTCTGTTACTCGACTGTCGCCACTGACCTTTCACTCTCCTCAGCACCTCGCTCTACTAACCCTCCCTTGCGGATAAGAACTCGTTCATCTTGTGTCCACAGCATTCTGAAATTAAAGACACCTATACATTCCACCTCATTTGAGTGACACTGTAATTATTTTCTCAAATGTTGGGATTATCGATGGGGGGGGAGGTGAATAGGGTGGCTATGGTGTCTGGGTGGGTTTTTAGTTGGAGGGAAGAAAGGAAGAATTTGGGCGGAGGTGGAGGACAACGGAATTGCACGTTGGCGGGCATTTTTTTTTTCTTTTTCGCGCCGCAGTCGGCCATCTTAGAGTTTGGAGTCGATTGTCCGGAGCAACGGCTGGGGGGGGGGGAGAAAAATCGAGAAAATAGGACTGAGACATAAAGTATAGGCAGGCAACACCGGCTGTTTCTGTCATATAAGCCTTCGATGGCAGATCAACGTTCTAGGTGGGACAAGAACGGATAGGTGAAGAAAGAAATGAGAAAATATGAAGATGAGCAGAGAGAAAACAAGAAGGAAATGGCGAAACTAGAGAAACAGTAATAGTGACAATAATAGAGTATTTAAAGACTATAGAAGCGGTTAAAATGAGATTCGTAAAATACACAAAAGCGAGTCGGGAAAGGATCATGACAACTGCTTGTAGCAGTAAGACAAGTGATAAAAAGATGTCAAACGAGAGAAAAATAAGAAACACAGCAAGAAGTAAAAAATACGAAAAAAAATCTCCACGGTGCAAAGAAATTCACCGGAAAGAAGTTATTTTTATCGACCTAACTGAAACAATTGTATGATAATAATTACAAACATATCGCCATATTTGTTTAGATTTGACACCTAACTGTTTATTCTGGATTTTGGAGCTGTTTTCTTCTTCTTTTTGAAATTGTTTAAGAAAGTCGACACAAAATGTAAAGCTCACGTCCACATGACGTTACAACGCCGGTTCTTGTACGATCACTGAAGTTAAGCAATGTTGAGCCTGGATGGGTGACTGCTTGTGAATATCAAGTATTGTAAGTTTGGATCTGCATGTGGTGCAATGGATAACCCCACGAAATTCGGAAATCGTGGAACCGAGTTTCAATTCCAGTCGGGTTCGTTATATTCGCTTACGCGCAAAAACCGTTGAGAAATGTATGATTATTCTTTTTCTGCCCACAGCTATGGGTTAATTAGTAGAACTTGCATCAGTCTGCCTTCTATCAGCATGGCTGATGCTAACCTCCAAGAAAGTGACTCGTTGCACCTTCTCGGGCTAACGTTTTTAACTGATATAAAGTGGAAAGACTATATTGTATCTATTGCTAGGTCCGCTGCTAAGACAGTTGGTTCACCGAGTCGGGCAAGACAATTTTTCTTTCCAAAATCTATCTTACATATCTATAAGTCTACCATTCGTCCATATTTGAATATTGCTACCACATATGGTCTGGTGTTCCTTCTATTTATCTTGAGCTATGTGATAAGATCCAAAGAAGAATCAGCAATATTATTGGTCCTGATCTGGTGGCTCAGCTTCAGTCACTTTCTCACTGCCATAAGGTTGGATTTCTGTGTCTTCTCTATAAATATTATAATGGTAATTATTTGGATGAGCTCTTCGTTGTGGTAGCTCGATTTTAATCTGCAAAAATTTAAATGCAATATCAATCGCTATCTACTGTCTTTCTTATTACTCTTTTCTTCCACACCCTGTAAACCCTTCTCATTTAGTGGCATTACTGCCTTGCACGGGGTGATACTGATTTTAAAAAATAAAGCAGGTCATTTTGAGCAATAAATTAAGGGGCCAAACTTGTTATATCGATTACTCGACTTCCTTTAAAAAACATCCATGAGGAAAATTGAATGAAATAAGTGACAGAAAACACGAAGATCAACTATGGAAAGATTTTCACCCACGCATGTCGTCCTATCCTCAGTGGATAAGATCTGTGGTTTTCAACCGCCGTGGGGTGGCACACTGGTGCGCCGCGCGATCCTCTTAAGTGTGCCGCAAAATATTGTCACGGCATACATATTGTTATATACCGTACTTATGAACACCACTGGATATGTGCCAATCCTCATAAATACGTTGGACATTATTGTAAGTGGGGGTAATATGGTGTCTAAGTAGTCCACCACTACCAGTGGTTTACCTACTTCATGCCGCTGGAGAGTATTGTATTTTGTTGATGTTATAAAGATTACCATTGCATTTCCAACCTCCGTTTTGGTTATTCCTCATTTCGTACCCTTTCCTAGATTACAACGCATGTGTGTGTGTGTGTGTGTGTGTGTGTGGAATTAGTAATGATACAGCGTTAGTATTTGAATAAATAAGTATTAAGCGTTTTATTTTTAAAAAAATATTTCTTTTCACTATTCTTCGATTGTTATTTAAATACTTTGTTTTAATATTGATTTTTTAAAAAGTATTTTTATTTTTTTAATTTAACTTTTTAAAATTTTCATTTATTTGAATAATCTTTTTTTTCATATATTTATATTCAACATTCTTTGTTTAATACAAAATTCATGGCTTTATTTAATAACATTTAAAAGTAGAGATTTTCCAAGCGTAGCTTAGATGTGGCACAATGCCGAAAGTATGGGACATCTAGTGAGGATCGAACTCACTTTTCAGTAGTAACTGATCTAACAAGACAAGCTGGCTAACCATTACACCACGCCGAGGGGCCAAAAGCCTTTAAAAAAGTATACGCTTTAGAAATTTTGCTGTGTCGCGTTATTTTCATTTGTACCTTAGTGTACCGCTGCTTAAAAAGGTTGACAAATATTGGGTTCGATGGATGTACAGAAGCGATGTGACTACTGGCAGGAACAAGGTAGATGTGGGGTGAAGCTTATGTAGTGAAGTGTTGAACCCATAGCGAATTCCAGATTACATAAAGATGACATCTTCTTCTATATGCGCCATCATAACGTCTTTGGCGGGAAAATAGAGTTTGATTGCTTCTTTCTGTAAGTGCTTTTAGTCTTTCATCTTCTTTTATATGCCGTGTCCCTTCAGGAGGTTGACGATCATGGATCTCCACAATTTCCTGTCCTTTGTAGCTCTTACTAAATTTTGCCATTTTGTTATCTCTCCTAAACTTTGTTCCGCCATCCATTTATTCAAACTCGCTAGGTAGGTTATGTGTTGTTTTCCTCTCTCTTGCCGCCAGTCTCTCCTGTGAGTATCAAATTTTCCAATCCCTCTTTCCTTATTATGTTCCCTAGAAATTTTAACTGTCTTTTCCTGATGTTAAGTTTCCGATTTCCAATTCCGAGCCGTTATTCACACACTTCCAAGTGGTCACCAATCTGAGTACTAAGCAGGTGCAACATTGCTTAACTCCGGTGAACGTCGTATGAAAACCCGTGTTTCGATGTGATATGACTATACGCCTATTCTAAATGAAGTGTAATCTGTTTTATGTGAAGAAATATAGCAGCTCACAATTTTAATGGATCAACAATTGCTAAAACTAATTTTAGCACATGATACGAACTACATTCCTTGGTTCCACTAACCCTAACCAGGAGCTGGGAGCCGCCATTCTACGTACACAAGGATGAATCATCCCCATTCTGATCGTATTAGAAAGAAGTAAGTCCACTCTGACATCTTATTTAACAAGAACTACTATTTGTGGAATGAGACTCCCGGCAGGATGTTTTCCCTTTCACTACAATGTTGACCTTTTCAAGTCCAAGGTTAACCGTTATTTCTGTTATATAAGCTCATGAACTGCTTGCCTTTTCCTTTCGCTTCTACAACACCACACAGTAACTGTCTACCTTGAATGGCTTTCTTGCTTTGTATTGGATGGACATTAATATAAAAAGAGAAAACCTTGTCTTTATAAGATTATCCACATTAATACATATAGTTAATACAATGTTGACTTTTTTCAAGTCTAAGCTTAACTTTCTTACGTAAGCTTACATAAGACCCTTTTTACATTATCCAGATTATAATATTGTTTTCATTTTTTGGTTCAATGTGTCTTTGTAAACATTGGGCACGTTCTAAAAGTTTAAATTTTAATTCCAACATAATATTTCTTGGAGTTTCAGCAATCTGGCTCACATTGTGAAATTTGTAAAATTCATAAAAATGTTACTATATTAAAAGTATGACATTTAGCTTACTATAGATGAAACATATGCGGAATATCATAGGCATTAATCGGTTAAAACATTCTGTGAATTTCTTTCTTTGTTAATGGTAATAGTAATATTAGCCGCTTTCCTACAAGGAAACATTTGAAATTCATTTACCGAGCAGCCAGTACCACTTGCAGTTGAAATTTATAACATCTTTCTGTTAAAACAATTTTTCAGGAAAACAGGTTTCTCAAGTTCAGTAGCTGGTAACACTTTTTACAGTAATGATGGGGGCGGGTGAGTTCTTCAAATATATTTATTGGAAGTAGTTTAAAATGTCAACATTTTGATTATGTCATCATTTTCTGTTCGAGTTACATGTGCTATCCATGTTAGTCGTTGCTGCTGTTTGTTGTCCTCAAGTGATATGGTTTCTGTTATTGGGTACGTTTGTGATTCCGTAGCGCCAATCCACAATGCCCAAAAATGGACGATCTTTGCCAAGACTCTCGGCTTCCACATACTCAAAGTTTTTTTTTTCACAATTGATCTTGGGAAGCGATTGTATACAGATGACAGTTTAAATATTTCTAAGCAAGTTTGGCGCCATGCACGACATCCATATGAAAGACTCAATTTGACGAGGCTATTTAAGAACATGACTCGAGTTTTCAAGTTGATGTTTTCGTTTTGTAGCCATTGGCGGTGTTGAGCGAAACTATCTCTGGCGCAGCCTATGTTTCTAAATAATAGAAAATTTAAAATGGCTCTCTATTATTGATAGGGTTTTCTTACTAACCTTTTATTTGAAGCATATGAAACAATATTCATTGACCGAGCAGCCAGTATATTTGTCGGTTGAAATTTATAAAATCTTTCTCATCAGACAATTTTTCAGGAAATACGTTGCTCAAATCCAGTACCTGTTATGGCTCTTTTCAGTATTGATGGGGGGCGGGGGGTTCTTCCCAAACTTTTATTTGAATTGGTTTAAAATATCAACATCTTGATTATGTCATCATTTTCTCTTCGAGTTACATGTGCTGTCCATTTTAGTCGTTGCTTCTGTTGGTAGTCCTCAAGAGATGTGGTTTCTGTTATTTGGTACGTTTGTGATTCTGTAGCGCCACAAAGCCCAAAGAAGGACTATCTTAGCCAAGTCTCTCGGCTTTCACTCACTCAAAACCTTTTTTTTACAATTGACCATAGGAAGCGATTGTATACAGTTGACATTTTAAATATTTCTGAGCGGGTTCGGTGAAGGATGATTTTGTCAAGACTTTTCGGCTTTCACTCACTCAAAGCCTTTTTTACAAGTATTCTTGGGAAGCGATTGTATACAGCTGGTAGTTTAAGTATTTCTTAGCGGATTAAATGCTATGCGTGACATCCATATGAACGAATCGATATGACGAGGCTATTTAAGAACATGACTCGAGTTTTCAGGTTGATGTTTTCGTTTTGTGGCAATTGGCGGTGTTGAGTGAAACTATATCTAGCGCAGCCTATGTTTCTAAATATTAGAAAAAAAAATGAAAAGTGACTTGTACGACGAGGTGCGTCTCCTAGTGATAAATATAATATATACACATAAAAATGATCATTATAGGAGCGAATGCTGGACAATCCCCTCAAAGATGAAGAAGAATCAGAAAAATGGTTCTACAGAAGGATGCTGAGGATATCATGGACCAAACATCTGAGCAAATACGCGGTTTTGGCGAGAATGGAAACAAAAAGAAAACATATACGTAACACCAGGAATAGGCAGTTGGAACTTTTGGGGCACGAAATGAGGAAGGAGGGTTTGGAAAATCTGATACTCAGAGGATAGATAGAGGAAAAAAGGGACAGAGGAAAGCAGCGTGTAAAATATTTGATGGCCTTGAGCAAATGGATTGCAGAACAGGGTTTGGAAGAAATAACACAAAGATAAAACTTATTAAGAGCTGCAAAGGACAGGAAGGTGTGGAGGGCCATGATCGCCCACGTCCTGAACGGACACGGCACATAAAAGAAGAAGAAAGACTAAAAGCACTTACAGAAAGAAGAAATCGAACTTTATTTTCCCGCCACAGACCTTTATGATGGCGCGAAATCTCTATCAAGACGAAGCAACACTTTGTAACAACTGATTCGCATATTCTTATCCACTGACACTAATATAAGTTTTGATTCATTCTTTTTCTCTCGGTGAGAAGACACAAGCCCGCCATTGTTATCGCTTCTCTTCTGCTTTCGTTCTAGGTTGACGAGGTCGTCACCTTTGGTCCGAACAGGGGCGCCCTCTACCCTGTTGTGACAATGCTGTAATATCATAACTCGTACTGTTAACGCGCCCCCTTGTGTCTTCCACTAGAAATACAAAGTTAGGACAAAGCCTAAGGGTTAATACGTAGAGATATTCCGCCGGTTTCGGACTCTGAGCATCGCTCATGTCTAAAATAGCCCGCGGATAAAACGGTAAATTTGGTCAGAACGACGGGATGACAAGTGTCATGGGAGTGGGTTATGGTCGTGAGGGCACTTTGGAGCGGATTTTCAGCGTTTGGAAGAAAAGGATTGTTGCAGTAAAGATCAGGGTAGGGGTTAAATTCTGGAGTGCGTTCCGATCGCTTTAGGGGATAGAAATGATCGGTGTGAGACGGGTCAGGGAGTATTGTTTTGGGAATTCTGAAAGAGGAGGGCCAATGGAAACGCGCACACACATACACATAGAAACAATTACGTCAAGAGGGATGATGCAAAACACATTGGCTGAGAGAGAAATAGGGAGTGGAAGAAAGATATAGAAAAGAAGGAGGAGTGAGAGAGGTAAACGTAGAAAGAGGGATAGAGAGGAAAGAGCGATAGAAAGAAAGAATGACAGAAAGAAAGAGGAAGAACGAGGAGGTGAGAGCGAGAAAAAGAGGCAAAAAGAAATAGCAAAGAGAGGAAAAATAAGAAAGAAAGAAAGAAAGAAAGAAAGAAAAGGAAAGAAAGACAGAAAGAAAGAGGAGAGTAAGACAAGAAAAAGAAAGAAGAAGAAAGAGGGAATAGGTACGAGCGGTAGAATGACAAAGAAAGAAAGTGTGAGTGAAATGGAGTAAGAGTAAGTGAAAGAAAGAGCGTGAGAAAGACAGAAAAACTGGAAAAAAAAAGAAGAGAGAACGCGTGAGGGAAAGCGCAAGAGAAAGAAGAGAGAAAGAAAAAAAACAAGTAAGAGAGAAACACAGACGATACAGTGCGAAACGCAAGAAAGAAAAAGTGTGAGAAAGAGTGAGAGAAAAAAAAGGATGTGTAAGAAAAAGAAATAGAAAGAAAGAGTGAGAAAAAGAGAGAAACAGTGCAAGAGCCAGAGAGAAAAAGCAGGAAAGAAAAGAGACATAGAAGAGATAGAAAGAGAGAAAGAGTAAGAAAAAGATAAAAAAAATGAGAGCGAACCGAAAAAGAAAGAAAGAAATAGAAAGAGTCATAAGTAGAGAATGCGAAGAAAAATAAAGCAAGAAAGAGAGAGAAACATCGAGAGAAAAGGCGAGTGAGAAAAAAAATAACACAAACAAGCGGGAAAGAAAATGAAAGAGCGATAAAAAGAGAGAAAGTTTAAAAGAGAAAGAGAAAAACGACAAGAAGGAAAGAATGAGAAGAACAGCGAAAGAAAGAGAGAGAATGAGTGAGAAGGAAAGACCGAGAAACAGACACAAAAAGTGTGAGAGAAAGAGCAAAAAGGAAAGAGAGAGAGAGAGAGAGAGAGAGAGAGAGAGAGAGAGCTACAATGACGCCACTGTTATAAATATACCTATAAAAAAAAGGAAAAAAAAAGGTTTTTGGGCGATGTATCAGGTGTAATCGATTCAGATGGGTAGATAGAGAAGCACATCATCGCCTGCTGTCAAGAATAACAATGGATGTAACAGCTACTTGCTGGTACTACATATGTAAAGGAGCTCTGATAGGATGTTTACTACAAGTAAATTTGTACAATCACCGTAATATCCAAATCGGGGTAGAGTTATTCTTTTGAGTAAAGAATTTTAACTTCATCCGAACTTCCAACACATTTTACGGATTTCATTCTTCTATATGCAGTGAATGTTCAGGAAACGGGCAGACATGGTTCTCCACACCTTCCTATAATTTCTAGCACTTACTAACGCTTGTCTTTTTACCACCGCTCGTTCCACCATCAATTCACACAAACTGATCTGGTAGGTGACCCTCCACCTTCGATATGCCTTGTGAATGTCAAATTTGCCAAACCATCCTTCCTTAATATGTATCCAAGAAACTTCAATTGTCTTTTTGTGATTCACTATCATATACGAGAGGTGATATAACAGCAATTCAGCACTCCTTTCTTTCTTCCTATCTCTTAATACTTTGCTTAGTTTCTGAAAGGCATGAAGAGATTGTCCACCATTCACTCTCATATAAAAGATTAGATATTACATAGCAGTTCAGCACTTTTTTCTTTGTTCCTAATGACATTTTCCAATCTCTTAATATTTTGCTTTGTTTCTGAAAGGCATGAGAAAATTGTACAGCATTCACTGTCATATAAAAGTTTAGATATTACATAGCAGTTCAGCACTTTTTTCTTTGTTCCTAATGACATTTTCAATCTCTTAATATTTTGCTTTGTTTCTGAAAGGCATGAGAAAAATTGTACAGCATTCACTGTCATATAAAAGTTTAGATATTACATAGCAGTTCAGCACTTTTTTTCTTTGTTCCTAATGACATTTTCCAATCTCTTAATATTTTGCTTTGTTTCTGAAAGGCATGAGAAAATTGTACAGCATTCACTGTCATATATAAAAAGTTTAGATATTACATAGCAGTTCAGCACTTTTTTTCTTTGTTCCTAATGACATTTTCCAATCTCTTAATATTTTGCTTTGTTTCTGAAAGGCATGAGAAAATTGTACAGCATTCACTGTCATATAAAAGTTTAGATATTACATAGGAGTTCAGCACTTTTTTCTTTGTTCCTAATGACATTTTCCAATCTCTTAATATTTTGCTTTGTTTCTGAAAGGCATGAGAAAATTGTACAGCATTCACTGTCATATAAAAGTTTAGATATTACATAGCAGTTCAGCACTTTTTTCTTTGTTCCTAATGACATTTTCCAATCTCTTAATATTTTGCTTTGTTTCTGAAAGGCATGAGAAAATTGTACAGCATTCACTGTCATATAAAAGTTTAGATATTACATAGCAGTTCAGCACTTTTTTTTCTTTGTTCCTAATGACATTTTCCAATCTCTTAATATTTTGCTTTGTTTCTGAAAGGCATGAGAAAATTGTACAGCATTCACTGTCATATAAAAGTTTAGATATTACATAGCAGTTCAGCACTTTTTTCTTTGTTCCTAATGACATTTTCCAATCTCTTAATATTTTGCTTTGTTTCTGAATGGCATGAGAAAAATTGTACAGCATTCACTGTCATATAAAAGTTTAGATATTACATAGCAGTTCAGCACTTTTTCTTTGTTCCTAATGACATTTTCCAATCTCTTAATATTTTGCTTTGTTTCTGAAAGGCATGAGAAAATTGTACAGCATTCACTGTCATATAAAAGTTTAGATATTACATAGGAGTTCAGCACTTTTTTCTTTGTTCCTAATGACATTTTCCAATCTCTTAATATTTTGCTTTGTTTCTGAAAGGCATGAGAAAATTGTACAGCATTCACTGTCATATAAAAGTTTAGATATTACATAGCAGTTCAGCACTTTTTTCTTTGTTTAGTTTTTGGAAAGTGTCTTTTGCTATTCCAATTGGTGCTCGGATTTCGGTGTCACACTTTCCATCTTCTGTTCAAAAACTTCCCAGATATTTGCACTTCTTAACTTATTTAATTTTGACATCTCCAATTTGTAGTTCGTGTCTTGGATGTTTTCATTTGCTGACAACCATTAGTCTTTTATTCTTTCTTTCCTTTGCTATCCTTTTCTTGGAAATCCCGTTGTTTTCCTTTTGTCTGTTATCAACACAGTGTCATCCGCGTATCTAATATTGTTAAGATTTCAAGTACCGATAATAAAACCTGATGCGTTATAATATACTCATTTTAGTCCGATTCATTATTTTGATTTATTTTTAATTGACATTTCAATCCTTGGGTCCCGTAGTACGGATATATATGAACTTCGTTGGAAACGTCGTCAAATCACGAGTTCCGTAACACGTTATGGATTAAGTGTAACACATGTACTGTAACATGTAATCATCTGAATTGCGTCAAGCCAATCTCTCTTTGGTCTGGTTTTAAATTCAGTGTTTACCTTTTCCCATATTGGTTGCTACCTCAAGGCAGTAGAACCCAGTATGCCGTTCTACTTAACCCATAGCTGGAGAAAGAATTGGCAAACATGGACATTCATGCTCACAAGAAAAGCGGTCTTTCAAAAGGATGGTTTTTCATTGACACCGCTATTATTAAATACGTTCACTTCCTCGACAATTTTTGCAAGAGCAAATGAAAGAAATGGCCGAAAAATGCACTTTCTCAAAGTTTATAATTACAGTTGTTATGTGTTTATGTAAATGTTCTTGTTCATAGCCATTTTTTATAAATTTATCAATAAAGGCAGTATTTTTATATTTCCTCATGAATTGCAAAAAAAATATTGAAAAAATATTGCTTTGTATACCACATTCACAGACTGTTGTAGTATACGTACGGACGATAAATGAATATGTCCCCATTCACATAAATACAGTAGTGAATACTGTATGTTGGTCTGCAGTTGGAAATTCGTCTCCAGCTGTCCTGATCAAACTCTTAGCCTGGTGGCAGAGAGGATCCCTAGACGAGGCTATGTCGAAGGGCAGAAACAGCTGCCCGACCCCATTTTAAACGGGGAATTTGGGGATGAGCCTACGGGCTCGAATACCCCACATCAAATTTGGCCCTGTGCCACATCCGACCGCGTGGGGCGGTTGGTAGATATTCTGAAGTTGAAGATTCGTCTCCAGCTGTGCTGGTCAAACTCTCTGCCTCTAGGCACAGAGGATCCCCAGACAAAGGGCAGACTTTCGTTCCGGGAAACAGTTACCCGACCCGGGTGTCTACGGAGAATTTTTGGCCGACCCTGCGGGCTCGGATACCCCACATTAAATTCGGCCTTGTGCCACATCTGACAGCGTGGGGCGGTTGGTAGGTATCCTAGAGTTGGAGATTCATTGTGGAATTCACTTGACTCACTTTTAGCCGTTGACTAATTCTACGCGCCGCTGGCGAATCTTATATGTGTTGTTCTTGTCCTGAGTATCATCATTCATTACCAACTTTCGCGTGATTATTCTATTCAGTAACATTCCCTAGGTTACAACACAGACATTATGTATTTTTACAAAATTTATAATTAGTTATTCGTCGTTATCTGTTTATTTAAAATGTCTTGTTGATAGACAGTTTTTATAAATTTATCAGTCAAAAATATTATTTTTATATATTTTTTTTTGAATTGATAAATAATAAACATTGCATTGTATTAGTTGGTACGCATTTTAAGAATGTAAATTAATTTTTTTAAAATAAAAAATCTAATAAATAGTGTTTAATATTTGTAAATTCTCATAGAATAAAGAAAATGTATCAGATTTATTTCATATATCTGGGCTTTATTAAAATTCTAATCACTGCTTTTTAAAACAACAAGTATTGCACAGGGAGTGAAGGTAGGTAAAATTGGTAATTAGTCGATGTTTTAAAACTTATTGCATTGTAGATGGTTTACGTATTTTGATAATTTTATAATTTCTTTTTTAATTTTTGAATAAAAAGATTTATTTTCACATTTATTTTTTTTATAAAATGGTAAATAATAAATCTTTATAAATGGTAAATAATTTTTATAATCTTATAAATAAACATTGTCACTGATATTATTTTAAGTACGTTCACTCCCTTGGCAATGGAAAAAACCGACCTTTTGAAAGACCGCTTTTTGACGGGCTCGAACATCCATGTTTATCGAGGAATTCATACATTTTTTTCAATGTGCTTCTAAATGATGTGTTTCTATACGACCTCTTATCTTCCGTAGCTGAAAGCAATTTTGTCCTATTTTAACCTGCTATCCATTTACACAAGCTCTTTAGGTAGGACATGCGCTGTTTTTTCTCTGCCCTTTTTGCCTTCAATATGTCAAAAGTGTGTCTATATTTCTGAGATGAGGTATTATGTACACTATTTACATTATTCGGAGTATAGTCCTCATCTTTGTTGCCATATTTATCATAACGTAAAACGGCCGAAACGCTGTGATAAATATGGCAACAAAGATGAAGACAATACTCCGAATAATGTAAATAATGTCAGATGTGAGTGTCAAATTCTCTAAGCTTTCTTTTCTCGCAATCTGTCCCAGAAATTATAACTCTTTCTGATTCTAAGTTTCTAAGTGTCCACTTTGTTTCCATTTGTACTTAAATCTTACTCATTGCTAACATGTCCTGTCCATGATATTTCTAATACCGTCTTGTAGAGCCACAACTCTTTTTCCTAAAATCCCCTCTTCATCTGTGAGAAAAATGGCCAGCATTCACTTCATATGGGTTGTTTGATATTACATAGCATTTCAGCACCTTTTCTTTGTTTCTAATATAAATTTACCGTTACGTCATGTTTAGCTCCCTGATGGCGTCATTCCTTATTGCAATGTGTTTCGGATTCCTCTGTAACATTTTTTCTGTTGACTATTTGCACTTGCTTGCTTGTAATATTGGATAGTCCATTTTGCCATGGATTCTGTTTTCTTAGAGTTCACCATCCTTTCTTCTTACTGTCATATGTCAATCGTCTTGTCTAAAAAAAAACCCCCAAAAAACTGTGTACTATCATCGTGCTATTATGCTATTAAGATTATGACCACCAATAATAAATCCTATTAGGCCATTTTACAAGTTACAAAGGCTAGGCGTAAAGTGTCAATGGAACTGTTATGGGAAGATGTTCTATATGAAGAATGTCATACTGTGGAACGATTATATTGAATCAATTGCTAGGTCTGCTGCTAGGAAAGTTGGTTCACTGTGTCGGGCTAGACAATATCCCCCACCCCCAGAATCTATCTTATACATTTATAAGTTTCCCATTCGTCCATGCTTTGAATATTGCTGCCACATCTGGTCTGGGGCTTCTGCTATGTATCTAAAGATTCCTGATAAAATACAAAGAAGAGTTTACAATGTTATTGGTTCTAACCTGGCATCTTGGCTTCAGTTAATTTCCTACGGCTGTAATGTAGCTTCCCTGTACCTTTTCTATAAACGTTTTATATTGTTCTGATGAACTTTCCTCTTTGGTACCCAGACTTTATGAATTTCAACGTAGTACTAGATTGGCGCAAAGGTCTCATCATTTTATATTTGAAATGGCTAAATGTAGCCGTATGTTCTATGTAACAGTTTCTACGATTGCACTTTTCGCTTGTGGAACTCTCTTCTTGTTGCTATTAAGTCAACTTTGATCTTCAAAAATTTAAATGCAATCTTTCTTAATTTCTTTCTTTTATTGTTCTCTCTCCTTAATTTTATTTCTCATATTCTCTCACACTCGGCAACCATTTGCTTCTTAGTGACTTTATTGCCTTGTTAGTGTGAGGTGAGTAAAATACGGCGTGTCATATTCAGGCTATATTTGTTTATCCTCATGTAACACTGGTTCCCTTGCCCGTAATTCCAGGTTCAAGATCCGGAAACATTGTAACACAAGCAAGTTCAAGATCTGGAAACATTGTAACACAAGCAAGTTCAAGATCTGGAAACATTGTAACACGAGCAAGTTCAAGATCTGGAAACATTGTAACACGAGCAAGTTCAAGATCTGGAAACATTGTAACACCTGAAGTTCAAGATCTGGAAAAATTGTAAAACAAGAAAGATCTGATTAAAAATCTTCAGCAATTCCACTCAGTCAAAACTGTAATCACTCTTTTATGGAATAGTTGATTCCTGCAATGTGCCATAAAAAAGCGAGGAGGCTATTTTACCGGCCCAGTGAAATAGACAAACATGTTTTAAGCTATTTTTACCGGTCTCTGAAAAATAGACCCCCAGGCTATTGTGCTGGTAAATATTTTTTTTATTATTATTATGAAGGCAGGTAATGTTAAAAATAACAACACCCAGATTTAACGCAGAAGTTTATTTATTTTCACCATCATTTGTTAAGACAATTTAAAATCTTTTTCACCATAAGTTAAAATCATTTATTTATAATCAATTATTAAAAGAAATATAGAAGTCTCTGAATATTTTAAGCACTTCAGGCATAACAGTCTCTGCAAATCCGAAACTTTCCCTTGGACATGGTTTTCTTGCCAATAAAATTCAGGTGCACCCACTGAAGACAACAATCACAGCTTCATTGCTGTTTAAGTCCTCGCACGACCACTGCGCTAATGATCTCAAATATAATATATTCTTAGTTCTAAACACTATTTATATTTATCGGCAAAATAACATTGCTATTTGTTTTACCGGGGTCGGCAAAATAGCCTATTCGATGAAAGAAAGCCACGGAAACTAATTAGATGACTGAATAATAACGCTATGAATTTATATGAATAAATATTTTGTCGGAAAATGTGGAAATCTTTTGCGTCAACGGAATATTTTCGTTTATTATATTTAAGACATGAACAGTTTTTTTTAATAAAATTACAAGTGTTTATTGAACTCTCGTTTTACATAATATTAAAAGAATAGATGGACGATATTTAAAGACATGTTTTATTCCAGGAAAACGAAATGAATTAAATTTTCAATCAATAAAGAAAACTTATTTTACTTAATTTAGTTGGTTTTATTTGGCTTCTTCGAATTTTTACTTGTCGTCTGCTTTTCATCCAGTCTTTAGCTTCGTGCCTTGGTTTGTGTCTTTTAATATACTTTTTGATATTTATTTTTCATTCTCTATTTTCTTTCTTTGGTTTTTGCTTCATATCTTTCTTTATTTTTTTATTTTTTCATTTAAATTTCTCACGCTGCTTTCTTTATGAATTAGGAGACAGTATTAGAAATGACAAAAGATCAAGAAGAAGAAAAAAAAATAAAACGAGGAAGATACACGTGGAAGAATAAACCAGAAACTATAAAAAGTGTGAAAGGAAGATAAGTGAAAAAGAGACGCCTGAATAAAACTATATGAATAAAGTTAACAGAATAAATAAATAAAAATCAGTAAAACAAAAAGACGCGAAAAAAGCAACTATTACTCTGTGATTCGCCATTTTGAAATGCTTTATGATGCTTTTGTTTTTCCTAACTTCACTCCTCTTCCCAACTAAATTCAAGATATTTTCCAGCGAAGAGGAAAATTCAAATTTGCTAAAATGGTATAATAATTTCAAAATTAATAAAAGCAAAATTAAAAAAAAGAAAAAAATTCTGACATCAGTATTTTAAAAATCAAGACCACAACTGATAAACTCACAAGCAATCAGACACACACATATATATATATATATATACACGAATGTAATGAGAACGAAAATAATATAAATTCAAGCGTTCACAGCATTAATTCAAAAGAGGGCTCAATACCAAGAGTAGAGCAATAATTATTTATTATAAGTTCTTACATACATTTTTTGTAGTGAGTCAATTGTTTTTGTCTATATAAAAAAATTAATATTATATATATATATATATATATATATAAAAATAGAAAGAATTATTTCTTAATTTTGTTTTAGTCTGGTCTGTCAAAAGATCAGAATTAAGAGACACGCTGTGAGAATCAAATTCGTTGTAATTACAATTTAGCCAACAGGATGACTTATCTAATTTATCTCCAGGGGTCAATTGCTAAGAAAAAAATTAATCTAATTATAGTTGTGATTTTTTTGTACATCCGCATGAAACACGCTCTGTTATAATTATAAAAACGTATGAACGCACTCCGTTATAGTTAATTTAAAAATTAACTGTTAAAGGTATTATGTTTAAGAGAGGTAACTTTAAATTATATAATTATTATAATTTTTAATTTAAAATTTTAAAGCATTGCTCTTATAGGCATTTTAAAATATTCTTCCTATACTCACAATTAATCTTATTTAGTTTTGGTTGTATTTTTCTTATATAAAGGACCATAAGAATTTGAAGTTCTTGATTTTTATTTTCATGGTGTAGTATACTAGTATTGTCAATAAATATTTCTCTAAAACGTGAATGTGGAGAGGAATGTTCATTTAAATGTTGTGCATTGGAACATGAATCCGACATATGTAGTATAAGTCTCCTTGATAATGCTATTGTCATGAAACCAACATATACATTTACATTTTGTCAGAGATACTATATATATATATATATATATATATATATATATATATATAGAGAGAGAGAGAGAGAGAGAGAATGAAAGATATTTTGCTGAATAATTTAGACATGTTCTGTCTACTTGTTTTCAATAGGATCATTTCATATTCGCGTAAAGCATTTTGGTGTCTTTATTGAAGGATGAGAGAAAATCGCTTTCTTGATACATCTTTTTATTTATTTCCATGTACTTTCGATATACCAATGTCATCATCAGGATATTGTTTATTACAAGATAAAGCTCCGATGAAGCTCCGAACATATTTGATGTCTAGGAAATTTCAATAGGATATCCTGCTATTATAGGTCTTAGTTTTAGGTCTGTTGCTGCGGGTATATTCACACAATCGGCTTTTCATATACAGTGTAACCCGGATATAAGAGAGTTGTCGGGACCGGAGGAGTCTCTTATATCCGGGTTTCTCTTATATCCGGGTTTGGTCTATTTTGTTTAGGTAAGTAAGGGCTCTAATTTGGGACCAGAGAAAATTTCTCTTATATCCGGGTCTCTTATATCCGGGTTACACTGTATTGTATTTTCGTTGATGAGTTTATTTTTGTGTACTTTAAGTAGTCCATAAATATTGCTTGTTTTATTTCTAAAGTTGGTAAGATAGTCAAATTCCTTAGAAGTTAGACAGCATCGGTATAGATGCAATAAATTGGTGAGTTTTTTTCTTCACTTTATGAGGTTGGCATTGTCCGGCTTCCTCATAGTAAGTATCATCCTGTAGCATATTTTGTATAATGCATGTGTATTGTTTTGTATCCATAATAACAATTGCACCTCCATTATCAGATTCTTTTATAACAATATTTTTCCCCAATTTTAGATCGTTTACTTGGTTCCATTATTGTCTTGTAAATTTGGACCATTTAGGGGGCATTTCTAATTTGTCAAATGAGATACTCAAGATGTAATTACAGAATTAATGAAGGGTTGCATTTTTTCCTTTTTAGGGTTGATAATTTTTTTTTTTTTTTACTAACGATTTACCATTGTTTTCTTAAAAGAAAAATTCTGCTCGCTTATTCTACAGAATTCCTAAACATCATCTATCATTTCTGCATTTTGCTTTTTGGGGTATTGGTGTGAATTTTAGCCCCTTACATATGATGTCTATTTGTGTGAGTGCTAACGATTTCTGTGAAAGCTTGATTACTTTCGTTTTATCGTGCTTGTCTACCATCCCGTGTTCATGTACTCCTGGTTTCTCTTTAAAAACGTTTATTAGGGTGGGATTTCACTATGTCGGTATTTTTTATGTTGTTGTATTTGTGGTTATTGTGTATTTCTGTATTGTTCTGTCCCTGGTGCTGGCTTGTTATTTGTTGGTATTGGTTCACTCTGGGTTTATTTCTGTAGTTCCGATTGTGTGAAGTTGTAGTTTCTATTTGTTGCTCTGCTGTTATCTGTATTTTATTTGTGGTTATTTATTTTTTGTTCTGTGGTAGTACTGGCTCTGTCTGGAATTATTAATGTCCATTCGAGGTTTGACTGTGTTATTTTCTCTGGTTGGTCTATTTATGTGTTGAAATGTTGGTGGTTGTCTTGGAGAATTTGCTTTTTGTCTTACCATAAGCGAAATATAAAACCAGTTACACCCCTAAATTTTTTCTTTTGTTCAAGACATAAGCGTCAACACGTGGGAATATAAACATTTACAAACTTTTTTAAAAGCTTAAAGGGAAAAGCGATAAAAATGAATGAAAAATGAAACAATTTCTTTCTGAAAACCCACAAGTAAGCAAAATGATTTTAATGTTTCCCTATAAAAACACATGTATTATAAATATTACCCATAAATACATATAACTATTAGCTGCTTTTCCAAATCTTTCTTTTTCTCTCTCTCTCATATATATATATATATATATATATATATATATATATATATATATATATATATCTGTGTGTGTGCGTGTGTGTCTCTACTTTCGCTCTATCTGTATATCTATCTATTCCATCCGGTTTATATTCATCTATATATTTATTGAAAATTCTTTTCATATATATCTATAGAATATTAATAGATAGAAAAGTTCAAGTGAATTGATTTATTGAATATTATAGCTCTCGATGACTTTAGAGAACTTTTTGGCAGATAATTCCCACATATACCTCCCAGAAATATCTCTTACTGTCAGGAGGTATTTCTGCTATTTTGCTGCATCATAACACACACACACACACAGATATATATATATATATATATATATATATATATATATATATTATATATAATGGATAATTTTTCATTTAGTAATCCGACATATTTCATTACTTAAACATTATTTTTAGCGGATGTCCATATTTGTAGTTGGTATGTTTATTTATTAAACAGTATATTTTGAAAATTTGAGAAATCTTATTTGAAAATATGGGCTCTCTCATAATACATCAATATGTTCCTAACGTAATTGTTTATTTGTAAAAAATGAGAAATCATTTTACATTGAAAATTTTAGATCGAAATTAACCTAATAAGCTTCGTACATACACAGATTATCGAATATATTTTCAAATATATGATTACGTGTGAATCTGTTAAACGATACCTACCGAGCTATTTAAATACATATTCTATATAAATAGTCCCAAATAGATATCTATTTAGATATCTATCTATCTGGGACTATAATAGCAATAACATTCACAATACGACTGAAATAATACCAAAATTTAACGTATTTTCATGAGGGGAATTATTTTCCTACATCCTGTATATAAGATGAAAATATATTTTTCAGGTATGCTGTATTTATGGGTAAAAAGTGCTCAAAATCAAGGATAGAGCGTATATATATATATATATATATATATATATATATATATATATTCAGTTTTCATGCTTGAAACGCAATCTTCCGGTCTGAAGATTCCGTTCGAGCATGAAACAGATTGTCGTCAATCTGCATTGACCTCAGTATGCCCCATATATATATATATATATATATATATATATATATATATATATATATATATATATGTGTGTGTGTGTGTGTGTGTGTGTGGAGGCAGAGAGGACGTTTTTGAAATGGTTAGAAAAAAACGGGTCCTTCTTCTCTGCATCGCCATATATATATATATATATATATATATATGTGTGTGTGTGTGTATATATATAAAAATAAATTTATATAGTCATACAGCATCAAAATGACAACATATATATGTGTGTGTGTATATATATATATATATATATTAAACACAGACACTCACACACATAGGTGTGTGTGTGTTTAATTATATCGTTTAAAACGGCTATATTTTGGGGAAAGTTTTTTAATATTGGGGATAGCGTGTTTGTAGATATAAACAGTTTGGCCATAGAAATCAACACTGCATGGTTATTGCCAGTCTACCTTAACTGATCATCAATAATTCGCACAGAAACACACACGTTATATATATATATATATATATATATATATATATATATATATATATATATATATGTGTGTGTGTGTGTATTTATAAGTCTAAAGACAAAATGATTGTCCTTTTATAGATATATTCTTTCTGTAATTTTACATTTATTTCTGTTACCTAACACACACAAACACGCGCGCGCACACACCCCTCACATATATGTGTCTGTGTGCGAATTTAAGCAAGAATATTTATTTTTAAAGAAGTAGACACAATTCTAAAGAAAATTTCCTGCCTTTTCAGTACATCTTTCCTGCCAAATTTAATAATACATTGAACGAACAATATTTTCCTTTCTCTTCTTTTTCCTTGACAAAAAAAAAATCTATATTGAACAAAGATGCCTGTTGTCTAAGTGCATTCCTATACTTGCCTATGTTTTCTCAGTCACATTAAAACATTATTAATTATTTTTCCTCACAAACACAAGTCTAAAAAGAAAAAAACTTCGCAGAGTTGGGTAAATATTAGTATTATATTGCTTTCATTAAATTATTTAACAAAACCTCTATGGAAGTTTGGCTTGTGCCAATTTCAAAACAGTGTTGGCAGAATGAATGTCACGTTGAAATGATTTCTCCAACAACTGCAGACGAAGTAAATATTTTATATAGAAATTTACAAAGCAAAAACAATTTACAGAAAGATACTTGCTCTCTCTAAGCTGTCTTCCATGGCGTGATGGTTAACAAACTCGTCTCGAAGACCGATTCCCTCGTACATTTGTTTCAATGATTCGATCGCGCATTGGAAATATTGCGCGCGCACGCACGCGCACACACACACAGAGGAATGCATTCTAAAAGCTAATCAGTACTGTAATTTCTCGAAAATAATACGCATTTTTTTTTACTGTAAATTACAGGTGATAGTAGGGGGTGCGTATTATAAATAGGTTTAAACAAAAATATTTTATCGTTATTGATTTATAATAATAAATATGTACTTTTTGTTCTAAAATAAGAAAGATATTATCCCAATATTGATTTTAAATCCAACAATAATAATTGCAATATTTTTTATCAATAAATTTATGTTTATCAGTAACCGCATTTATTATTTGTCGAAAAAGTAAAAAAAAATCTATAAAAAGGACAATTTCAAAGAAAAGAGCATATCAAATTAACAATTTATTGAGATTTTAATTTTCATCATCATCACCACTTTCTATTATATAATCAATATCTAAATTGTCATTAAACAAATTATCATTCACAATATTATCTTCGTCCTGTTCAAAATTATCTTCGGTCTCTTCATTCTCTTGCCAAAGGATGTCATCTTCAGAGCCATCCATGGTTGTCGTGGGACAACACTTCTTGAAACCATTTCTTTATAACATCCTCACTGACGGAACCCCAAGATTCCTGAATCCATTTTACAATAAGTTCCAACATCAAATCTCTTCATAAAAAGAAGTCACCAGTTTGCTGAAGCTTTAAATGTGTTTCCATGATACTTGACTTTCATAAGTTCTTTTGCCTTCATCTTTATTTCCACAGTACTTACGGAACATCCACTTGATAGTCTTTTTTTCACAAATTCAACTAAACTTTGTTCCATATCTGGATATTGAGCTTTTCTTTCTCTACCTATAGCTTTGGCACTTGATTTACACTTTTTTTTATTTCATTTTTCTTCTTTCTCCATAAATGTTAGCCTCATTCAACTCATATTCTCTAACTGCAGCTCTGTTTCCTATTCTTTCTGCTAATTCTATTACATTTTGTTTAAAATTTGCACTACAACTAACGGCATTTTGACGGTAAAATAAAATGTTATATTTATCGGGAAAACCGCACGGTAATTTTCAACATTATTTTAGCCGCTTAGTTTTGATTTTATTCTTAATGTCAAGGTTGACAAAATGTCTTCGTAATTATTTTTTTTTTTGACAAAATTTATAGATGCGTATTATACATAGGGATAGATATATTTCTTAATTTTTGGATCATTTGTTGGGTGCGTATTAATTGGATCATTGTTTATGGGTACGTATTATTTTCGAGAAATTGCGGCATTAATCCATTACCTGCCATGAGCCCCATTTGGGGATCTGTTAAAATTAAAATCACTACATGCTATTTCTTGTATTTACATTGAATTGCTTACATACATTGCATTTGCAGAGGTATATTTTGCAACACTTAGCATTTAAAGTTTTTACTATTAAAGTTTGTCTATATTTCTGAGATGAGGTATTATGTACAGTATTTACATTAGTCGGACTATTGTCCTCATCTTTTTCGCCATATTTGTCACAACGTTTCGGCCGTTGTACGCTCCGGCCTTCTTCAGGTGGTTGGAATTTCGAACTGAACCCTTTATTTCGATCGCTGGGGTAGACTGTTCTAATTCCACGTGCCATGTTTGATGGATGTCAGTTATCAGTTATCTCCTGCTAATTTTCCCTCTGAAAGTTCTCCACTGCCTTAACCAGGAATTGAACTCACCTTCTTTGGGTCTGTCACTGGATCTAACCAACGCCTTTATCCACTGTGCTATGTGTCCTTGAGGACACATGGCACAGTGGATAAAGTATTACTATTAGCCGTAACTAATCATAGAAGACACTTTCTGTCGTAATTTTACATTTCACGAGTAGAAAAATAATGACTATTTTGAAAAGTAATTGTTTTTATATTTGATGTTCTAGTTTCTATAAAAATGATAATGGTAACTACTGAAATTAAACATAAGGAATAAATAAACTCCTAAGACATCTGTCTGGGCCAAAATTGCGCGTTAAAAATTTTGGCAGTTAATGGGTTAAGAAACAGGAAGATTTCCTTAAAAACAAAGAAAAGAGGGCTGAACTATGTAGTATATTGTTAGACAATCACTTCAATGATGAACAAAAAACTGGAGATAACGGAAAGGTGGTTCTAGAGAGGGGCGAGGAAAATATCATTGATGGAACGTGTAAGCAGTGAAGTAGTCTTAAGAAAAATGGAAATAAAAAATTCACTTATCTTCAGAATTAGGAAGAGACAGCTGAAATTTGCCTGACACATAATGAGGAAGGTGGACATGGAGAATTCGACACTCACATGTCGCAGGCAAATGAGACAGAGTAAGGCTGAGCAAATTGAGAAACGCAGCTCAGGGCTCCAACGGACAAGAGATTGTGAAGTGGCATGACCGCCCAAGTCCTGGGGTACGTCACATGTTGCTTTAACAAGAATTACTAACGGGTACTTCTCGAAATTGGCCTTGAGCCATACGAATTTAATCTCATATTCCTTTATGCGCAATTTTCGTTTCAGTTCGTAGGGATTCATAAGCTCCACATTTTTCTATCAATCGTAATTCTAAGCAACAGCCTGTTCCGTCGTCTATGTAAAAAAATATTGCGAGTGAATATTGCAGTAACTGTTTTTAAGAATAACAATTGTTTTCTCGATACGAGTCATACTATTTAAGCCATAGCTGGAGGATCGTTTTTGATTCATACTTTTCTCCTTTGCATGTAATTGGATGTAATTGCTGGATATAAAATTGGCGGTCAGCTTGTTTACGTTATAAGGCGATAAACTGGTCACTCCCTCAGAATCAGTGTGTATGAATATAACGGAAATATTAACTTGTTACATGTATTCGATTGTTTATTCTTCAAATGATCTCGAAGAATAATATTTATTTGCATTTTTTTGTTTTTTAGCAACTCTGGTCATTCCTTGAAGCTGTTTTTTTAACGTTATTGAACTTTTACTTCAGATGAGACAGTCCCTTTGAGATGCAATTCCAAGTAGACAAGAATCATTATGTTCGCCGTCAGGTTTTTTTGCTTTTTGCTTTTTGCTCTCTTTGCTTTAAATCTAGTTGCCAAAGCTTCTCAAGACATTTGAGCCGTTTACGGAGATGACAGAATGGCACAGAAATGGTTTTCCCGCTTCAAGGATGGAAAGTTCGAACTGTGCGTTATGGCCGTCTTGTTCAGTTTGATGAGAACCAATTGCAGGCGCTGATTTAAAAAGAATCGCGCCAGACCACAAGAGAATTGGCTCAGAAGATGGCTTCAAAACAACCGATAAGCTGTATCTTGAATAAATGAACAGTCTTAGAGGCAATTCAGCTGAAAAGGCCTGACCGGCGATACAATTTAATTATTCACCATGACAACGTCGCTAACATAACCAAACGTACAGTTAAACAGCTCGGTTGGGATGTTCAGCCACAGCCACCATGTTATCCTAATTTAGCTCTTTTTCGGTTTCTTTCTAACAATTTGAGCAGTGTTCGCTTCAACAACGACGTAGAACTTAAAACGTGGTTTGATGAAGTTTCTGAGTCAAAACTTACTGATTTCTACCGTCGAGGCATTTAACACTTAATGAATCGTTAGCAGGAGGTCGAAAACAATGAAGGGGAATATATTGTTGAATGATTCATCAGAACTATTAATAAATAATAAGTATTAAAATAAATGATAAAAAGCGAAATATCTTATGTAACAAGCTAGTATATCACAAAGACTGAAGAAGTTCAACTGAAACGTGAATCTAAATAAATCCCAACAGTATGAAGAATTGGTTTGGTTTATTTTGTTTTACGGCATATCAACCTCAATGGGTTATTTAATGCCGACAACATTTTTAGGATAGATTCGTATGAATAAAATATGTATTCTTTGGTTTAGATTGGTTTGGTTTATTTTGTTTTACGACATATCAACCTCAATGGGTTATTTAATGTTGGCACAATTTTTTATTGCTGGTAATATTTTTTTTTGTCAAAAATCTGTTTCTGGTAATATATTTCCTTCAAAATTGTATTGCTGGTAATAATTTAAAAAAAAGTATTACTGGTAATAGTTACTATTTGCCCATAGCTGGGACCCTAACGGGTGCTACCATCCCGGGTCAGGGTGGATCTGGGAATACCAGCAATTAAGAGGTGGTTCTATGCTCCTCAAAAACCTCCTGATCAGAGGTCTTGCTGCTGGACGTAGTTTAACGTCTTACCCTGGACGCGGATGTAGTTTACCGTCATACCCAGGACGGCAAAAATGAATAATGGTTGTCAATGCTTCATTTAATAAAAAAATATTGCTACTATTAATACTACGACTGTAAGTAAATGAAGTCCAATTAAAGTAGAAGGAAAACTAGATAAAATGAAACGACGACTGAAAATACGTCATCTAATATGATTTCTAATACTAATAGTGTAAATAAGATTAATTAAAAGTAAAATGAAGGAGATACTAGTCAAAAATTATTAATAATGGTTGACAGTGGTTCATCTATCAAAGAACCTTCAAAGTTTAACGTCTTAGCCAGGACGGATGAAGAATTGACTTTTTGTTAATGATTCCTGAAATTGGAATGCAAATTTACGCAAAGACTGAAGAAACTCTATCACAACGGTAGAAGAAAGCCGCCTGAAACATTGTGATTTTAAATAAAGCCTCAATATAACAACAGTACGAAGATCTGACTTATAGTTGATGATTTGTGAAATTAGAATGCAAACTTTGTCGATGCTTTAAGGGGTCCTTTAATTCATTTGTTTATAGTCTCACTACAAAGAGTTTTAAACTTGTCCTGTTGACAATGGCTTATAGCAGCTGTTTGAAGGTAAATCTATGATATTGCAAAGGACAATGAACGTTGGAACTTGGTTTTCAAGCTATCAATAACGGTTTTTGCGCACGCTTACATATAATTTATTTTATTGCAAGACAGGGCAAAGAGCTTCAGGCGTTGCTTTGTGATAGGTGACTGATAGGAAAACACATACCCCCCCCCCCAAAAAAAAACAATTGCAAATAACAATACGGTTATAAATTGTTAGTAGTATAACGTCAGAATTTAGGTTAAAAGGGGGTGAGGAGGGCATAGCGGATGAAACGGAATCATTTTTTAAATTTGAGTTCCTCGTGTTCTGTTCATACTGATATGGCCGTGTTGCTCGCTTTGATAGTGTTTTTATCAGAGTGGACAACGCATGAATCCAATTCTTTCTGTATTCCGTAATTAATGCAATTTTCATGATCAAAATATAATCAAAGCGAGCAATACAAATGCAGAAAGAACTATTTTCTATGCTTTATATTAGGTTGGTGCAAAAATAATGACGTAATAATGTCGATTTTTGAGGTTAAAAAATACGTCACAAAACGACATTATTACGTCATTATTTTTGCACCAACCTAATGTATTAAGCGAAAAAATAAAAAACTGACATGAAGAATTACTTGAACTATCACTTACCTGGATACTTGAATTATCACTTACTTATTACTTACCTGGCACAGGGCTCGTCCCTGGGCTGGTAAGTATCACTGCTATGACTAGCTTAGACCAGCTCTGACCAGCTTGGACAAGCTATGACCAGCTAAGACCAGGTTTAGACCAGCGGCCCGAGTGGAAACATTCGGGTTCCCCACTTTAAAAACTGACCTTGTGTCACATCCTGACTCAGTGTGGGGGGTTCAAGTAAATATCTACTTGAACTATCACAAAAGAATTGATACACACGGGGAAGATACTCTAAGAATCCTCTCGTGGGGAAAAAGCTGATTGTATACGGAGTAGTCAATATAGATAAATAGAAAGAGTAGTAGAGAAAGGATGTATTTTCTCTCCGGATTGATTTAATCTGTACATCGAAACGATCCTAAGAACATTAGGATTTATATTTAGCAAACCTTAACAACATAAGATACACCATGGACACTGCGTTGATTAAATATCAAGGAAGATCTTTAAGACAATAAAGGAAAGCGAAAAGAAATGATGAACTACGGTCAACGGACAAAATGTTTGGTTGTCAGCAAAAGTGACAGCCCAAATTTCAAGCTACATATTGGGGGCATAAAAATCAAGCGAGTGCATAAATTTAGGTATTTTGGCTGTATAGTAAGAGATGATGGCAGTTTGACATGCACGTTGCAAAGATTTCTGTATCGAACCAAGTGTACAAGCCAAGGAAGTAATTACAATTTCCGAGAAAGGATATAAAATCACGCGTAACTTAATTTTATCGAAATAGTATTAATACAAAATGTAATCATCTTCATCCCCAACCTATGTAGCCTAACGGGAAGACAACATTTCCGATTACACGTTTAAAGAAATCTGTCAATAAAAAGAATTTGAAAGACTGTTTTCAACTCTTTTGTTTTTGAATTTTCTGTCACCTCTTTGTCCCTGAATGTTCTAGTGACTGAAACAACTTTGTAGACCGTTCATTTGCATTGCCATGCAGGAGGATAAAAACGTTTCTGTTTAAAAAAGCAGGGCACTTTCGATGCAATTCTTCGTTTAGCCGTGATGGTCCTTCCATGTTCCATTAGTTCGGAATCGACGACATTTTCCATATTCTACCAGAAACAAGACAAGGGCGTCTGTGGATGGAGATCTGGTTTTAGTGTTTGAACTGATTTACCATTTTATGATAACCAACGTATTATCGTGTTCTTATGATATGTAAAACCCATATTTCTCATCACTCGTAACAATGCTATGCAAAAATGAAAAGTTGGCATTTATAGTCAAAAAGAGGCTGCTGCTGCTGATGGAATGTTGTGTTCGGATCTGAATGGTAAACACGCGAAGAACACAAATATGCTTTGGTGAATTTGCCGAATTCTTTTTTACATATTAGTATATTAGTATTACTGAACTCGGCACATTAATTTTTCGGGACAAATCTCTGGCCCTTTGATGTGGTTCCCATTCAATAGTATCTTTTAAAACTTTATTCAGAGTGGGTTGTTTTCTAGAATGAGTTATATTGAATATACATCAATCATTATTTTTCAACATTTTAAACTATAGTTGACATGTATAACCGCATCCGTATACACTGCACAAATGTTTATTAAAAGCCTCTGTGGCTGTATTAGATTATGCAATAGAGAATATGTTGCTTTTTAAAGTTATAACCAATTGAAATGTGTCTCGAACGAGCTAGTGTTGAATAGAAGCGATATTAAACTGTTTTTCGATAAAGGTTTCTTGCCTTGAGTAATCTTAATAACAAAAAGATATGTAGATGATACAGTGTCCACGGATGACACACACAAAAAAAACAAACAATTGCAGAGACTACTAGAGAAGTTAGTAAAGAAAAACATTATGAAATGATCGATTATCAGTTGTAAGAAGATAGAATCCATGGTTGTCAGCAAAGAGTAAGCAATGAAGTTTCACTATTTGGAAATTGTCTTAATAGGTGACGGAAAATTTGATACCGTAATCAGATGGCGTATTGGGATAGCAAAAGATGCCTTCCTAAAAGCAAAGCAATGTATTAAGAAAGAGAAAAAAAGTTGTTAGAAACAAACAAACAAAAAAAAGAAAGTGCTGAAAACCTTCTTCGTGATTCTATGTCAGTGATATGTGATGAGTGGCAAGAACGTTCGCAGTCTGACCATGAGACCCGGGTTCAAATCTCACCATAGTCGATTCGTCAGGAGACTTCCTGATACTACCAGGCTGAAGGGGTCGATCCTAGTGTGCGGCACCTTTGGAAAGTACCTGAAAACCATACCACAGGTTGACCCAAGCCTTGTGAATGAAATTGAGTAGACAGAACCTCTAGGTCTGTTCAGCATAGTGCAGTATAAACCACAGGTGCGCTCTGTGCGTGTTGAATAAACACAAATGCGCCTGAGCGATAGGTATTGGCTAGCTGCTCTAGTAAACAGGTAATCTCGAATACGAACGGCCGGCTATAGATACATATGTGTGAATACCGGATAATTTTCTCACGGATTAAGAGTAGACTTGAGGCAACAGAGGTGCGGTTCCACAGAACGATGCTTAGAATACCATAGACGAGGTATGCGAGTAACGAACCAATTGTAAGGAAAATGGAAGCAAAAAGCACACTTTTACTAAGAATCAGACGGAGTATTGACATTTCTAGGACTAAGAAGCAAGGATTAGAGAGTTTGACACTCACAGGACATACAGACTGAAGGAAGCATAGGGTAGGCGATTTAACGTTCTGGGGTAAATGCATGACTGAACATAGAATTAAAAGGATAGTAAATATAAAAAGGATGGGGAAATGTGAAGATCCATGATCGCCAACGACCTGAAGGGACACGGCACATGAAAGAAGGAGCGCACTAACAAAGTAATGGAAATTTTTTGATGTCATATACTGAGATTAATTTAGTAGGCTACAGTAGTGAAACGGCTGTTAGAATTATTTATCAAACTGGCACATGGTCAAGAAAATATAGCTCTGGTTTTATGGAAAACGAATGGCAGGGAATAGGGAATAGGAAGGGTGGTAAAAAGACAAATGTTGCTAACTATAAAGAAGAGTGTGTTGTGGAGAGCCATGATCGCCGACGCCCTAAAGAGATGCGAGACCTAGAACAATAGATCCCTTTCTTTTATCTGTATCTGATACTCTCTGCATACAGACACACACATTATATGCGTGTATGTATACACACATATATATATATATATATACATATATATATATATATATACATATATATATATATATATATATATATATATATATATATATATATGTACATATATATATATATATATATGTGTATATATATATATATATGTACATATATATATATATATATATATATATATATATATATATATATATATATATATGTATATATATATATATATATATGTATATATGTACATATATCAGAAGATATATATATTTACATAAAATAAATAGACAACACTTTGTCTATATTATTTAATGGAATGTGTATATATATATATATATATATATATATATATATATATATATATATATATATATATATATATATATATATATATATATATATATATATATATATATATATATATATATATATATATATATATATATATATATATATATATATATATATATATATATATATATATATATATATATATATATATATATATATATATATATATATATATATATATATATATATATATACAGACATACATAGCTATATTCATATCTATGTATGTATGTATCTGTCTATCTTAGACTTTCATAATTATCTATCAGAATGTGTTGAAAAGTTAAATAAATAGCAGCTTTAACTCTAAACCTAAATTCAGACAGTTTCTTTTCTTTGTCCTTATGTCGATTGGATTTACCTGGACATCAGTTATTCTCAATCCAAACACACCCAATCAAACAACCTTAAATTTACAATAAAAAGCAAACAGTCAGACTTATGATTCAACAGTAACCACTCCAAAATCATTATACCATTGTAATCCTAACGATTTGCTTTCTTCTACTGCGCATGTCCAAAGAACCTCACCTTCATTGTTTAAAACAGCTAACCCACTCAATTGGTCATTACGGAGTTTTGCGACTTGCGTCATTGTTCACGCTCTGATGAACAGAAGCAGATGAAGGCTGTCGGCCTGTCCCTTCTTATTCCCCGCCCCCCTAATTCTCTCTTTCATACTGAACCGCAACCCGAGGTTTCCGGCCAGTCCAATCAAACGGCCCGCTAACCAGTAATCGGACCTGCGTTAACCCAATCAGCTACTGACGAACAAAAGAAGGAAGTTAAACTTGTGGGGCCCTAACGAGATGTCGTCGCTTTTGATGAACTGATTCTCAGCTTGCTCGAATCATATGCATATTTCTTCACTAATTTCCTTCTTTCATTCGGGCATTTATTTATTTTTTGCTTCTCTCGTCGTTTTTTTTTTTTTTTTTTTTGGTGAGTGTTGTGACCAGGAGTCTGAATGGGGGTTACGGAGAGTTTGTGATTAGGTTTACATTGTAGCATGAATCCGAGGCACGGGTTTGACATCGGCTCTGGTAGTTAGTGTAGCGTCAACAAAGAAATGAAATCATTGGAAAAACAGCCACTGTACGTGACTTGATGGAATCGACAAGGGCAAGAAAAGGACAAAGATTGAGAACAAAAAAAAAAATCAAGAGGAAAGATAGTAAGAATAGTTTATATTTACTTAACTTCCCACATATGTACAGACGTGTCTTCACATAATAAATAACACTGAGGGTACCCGTGACCAATTCAGAATTTCTTTTTTATTTTAACTTTCTGATGTATTATAATTCATGAGTTAATGATTGAATAAACGATTTTAATGGCTACGAAATGGCCATTGGAAGGGTCGTATTGCATTGTTCAATATCTGTGCTAAATAACTTTAATAAAATATTGCAATAATAATAAGTATGAATACATGTGATTTTTAAAAAAATAATAAGTGGGTATAAACCCGTTTTCCTAAAATTGGGCGTACGCACAACAGGGAGGGGGATTTTTTGAGTGTAATTTTATACATAAGATGCATATACAGTATTCATACATAAATATATTTGTGCGTATGTATGAACATATGCATGTACTGTATATAATGTAAGGCAGCACTAGCTGTTGCATAGTTAGTTGGGCAATCAGCGACTAAACCGGTTCTCTTACCAGGTAGACCTGGTGAAGAGGGTG
The DNA here is from genome assembly GCA_903632075.3 of Acanthosepion pharaonis. NCBI lineage: Eukaryota > Metazoa > Mollusca > Cephalopoda > Sepiida > Sepiidae > Acanthosepion > Acanthosepion pharaonis. Next base: position 885,088 of record CAHIKZ030004111.1, read on the forward strand.
GCTAGAAACCCCGCAGAACAAAAACAAGACCTGTCAAAGGGCGGTTGATCCTCTTTGAGAGGTCAATGGCCATCTGGCTATCTCTGCGTGAGGGCATAGACATATTTTGGCTGGTATCCAGACGCTCGGTTAGCCCACTGGGGGTGGCACCTCCCTGGTAGTCTCCTAGAAGAAGAAAACTCGTATAGAAAACCTGCCTCTTGGAATTTGCTTGTCTCTGGACAATGTGGTTTTGTTGTGAGGGTCGATGCAGTACTGTGCAAGCTGCTTCCGACCTTAAAACCAGCACTGGCATTACTGGAAATTGTATATAATATATATACAAATAAATAGAAAGGACAGTCAGATTTAAAATACACATTTCTTTAGCATTTATTAAAAAAGATGCTCGTTGAGCATATATATATATATATATATATATATATATATATACGCTGTACGTTGTATCAAGTACTTTAAAAAAAAATAAATGCACATTTTTTTAGCATTTATTTTTTTTTTAAGTGCTCGATACAACGTAGAGCATATATATATATATAACAATTTCTTTCTGTCCTTTTCTTCTTTTATTTTTCTCTTTGTTGGATGCAATATTATTTGGAAGCCTGTTTAGACCAAGTTAATGGCATTCTAGGCCTCTTCCATAAGAATAGGAGTTCTCTTTTTGAATAAGAATAATCATGTGTCACACAGGTGGAGCATCGGAATTTTAGAGATTCCCAGGTGAAGGTCTGGCACCAAAAAAGGTTTAGAACCACTGGTGTAAATAAACCGATTTGAAATTGATAAGTTTTTAATTTCACAGAAGCAGACGTTGAACACAAGATAGCTTATCTTATATATTTCTCTTTTCATTTCTTTCTCGAACTGTAACGAAATAGCGTTTTTGAGATGTCCTTTTCGTCTCCTCTCGCGAACAAAACGGAATAATCCATTATTTATGAGTTATTGGCATGGCGTAACCTATGTGCTAAAGAACAACTAGAATTAAAATGTACATATCAACGCGTATTCGTAGCCATTAAAATTGCTTATTCAGTCACTAACTTAAGAATTAGGATACACCACACACTTTAAATAAAAAAAAATCTGAATGGGTCACTTTTAAGCTAAATAATATACAGTTTAAGTTGGTGGGGGAATGAGATTACAGAATTTTAAAAAAATGTGTTCTAATATAGGACGGAAAATGCGACACTGAAATCCAAAGACGCATTGGAACAAGCGAAAGATGCCTTCCAAAAGCTAAGCAAAGTATTAAGAAACATAAAAATTTCGTTAGAAACATCAGAAAAAGGGTACTGAACTGTTACGTAATATCCTTCATTCTATATGGGAGTGAATGATAGACAATATTCTCACACATGACGAAGACACTTGAAGCAACAGAAACGTGATTCTACAGAAGGATACTGAGAATACCGTGGACCAACGGCGTAGTTTTAGAGAAAATGATGAAAAAGAACAGTTTTACTTAACATCAGAAAGAGACAAATGAAATTTCTTGGGTACATAATGAGGAAACAGGGCTTGGAAAATCTGATACTCACATGACATATTGAAAGCAAGAGAAATAGAGAAAAACAATATGTATCCTACCTAGTAAACCTGTGTAAATGAATGGCAGAACAGGATTTAGAAGAAATGACAAAAAGATAGTATTTATTAAGAGCGACAAAGGACAGGAAATTGTGGAGAGCTTGATTTCCAACGTACTGAAGGGACCTGGCACATGCAAGAAGATACATCTTATGGTGCTGAGCAAAACTACCCTTAGTGCATCCTCTTCTAAGTTCAATTTCCTTATCTCCTATAGTAAATTTGTTTCAAACTGATCCATACACCGAGCTATTTTAAGTGTTTATTTTCAGTGCGCGTTGCTATCGAATGTGGCACAAGGTGAAGGTTTAAAGTGGGTTGAACGGCAATACTCTGAAAAATCGCCCAGTGGTGATTTTTTAAGCATAGCTTAGAAGTTTCACAAGGTGGTGCATTCCGTGAGTATCGAACTCACTACTAGGTCTTAATTGTTCTAACGAGGCAAGCTTGCTAACCATTACACTACATCGATGATACCCTCATGGTAATTTTCTAAGGACGAAAGTATGAGGCTCTTAATGAGGATCGAACTTACTATTCAGTGGTAATTTATCTAGCGAGATAAGCATGCTAACCATTACACCATGTCGAAGTGCCCTCGAGGTATTTGAAGTGTTTAGTATTTGAAGTGTTTAGTATTATCGTGATTTTTATGATGGGTTCAGTATAGGTGACATCACTATTTTCCTTTCAATTTCCGATTACACTGGTCAACAAAAGAAAATTTTTAAAATGATGTTGAGACATTAAACATATTTAGTTAATTTGAAAATTACCTTACTTTTTCTTTCTTATCTACCGTTTGTGTTGTATTGAAATGCCTCAATTTGGGAAAAAAGAAGCATTTTTTTCATTTGTTTTCTTTATATACGATATTGACCGATGGCAATAAAATCGTAGAAACCTCTCAATTCGTATTTAAACCAACAAATATTGGTCTTCTTATTGAGAAATGCTATTTTTGCAATAACAATCAAACCTTTCTTTAAAAATAACCCACTTGAGTATACCAAGATCAACAAGTATTTTCATCAAATCATTTATTAAACAGCAGGAAAAAAACCTACGTGAACATCAAAACTATAGTAAAAACTTCTCTTTCTTGATTGCCTGTCATGTTTCAATGCAATTTAAGTCCCTTTTGAAATTCCAGCAGTATCATGTACAATGGAATAGGTGCATCCAATTCAGTCTTTAGTTGCAGTTTCTTTCCAACTGAAAACAAAATGCTCTCAACGTGCTTGAACTCCTTCCATCGTGAAGGGATAAAAGTGATGGGATGAATTTATGACTGTCAGACAGAAGATTTAAGGGTTTCATTTTTATCAGATTTTCTAAAGTGTATTACTTATAAATTTTATCAGTTAATTTGAATTATGGCGATAAATTGAAAAACTTCGGTACATCTATTTTAAAATTTTTGACTCAAAAACACTTTTTTTTCTGATGACTGACAATAATTGTTCGGCCTAACTGAAAACTACGACATTTCTACGACCGTTATTAACTAAATGTTGTGATAAGCCAAGATGGTAAATTGATCTTTTTTTCCAAAAATGAGCAATTTCATTACAGCAAAAACGGTAGCTAACCATGAAAAACTAAGGTCATTTTCAGAGTCAGTACCATGAAATCAGTTAAAAAAAATATGTTTTGTTTCTTGGCACCAAAAATCGTGTTGACCGTTGTTATTGTTTCTATTTCGGAAAGGTTTATCGTGAGCTTTGCTTCTTGGAACACTTGGTAAAGGATTAGTGTGCAGACAACTTGCATCACAGATCAGTTCGCTTATATAATGAATCCCATACTCACTAGATACTCTTCTTCTATCTGAGACTAGTATATTAAAGACACACTAGGCTGAGATAAAGTCTTTAGTCTGAATATATGCGATGAGGAGTTTATATTTATTTCTTCTGATTCTTCTATATGCGGTGTCCTTGCAGGGTGTGGGAAATCATAGCTCTCCATAACTTTTCTTTGTCTGTGATTCTGTGAAAATTTATTGTACTAAGCTACGTACCTTACAAAGACCAACTGTACGTTGTACTTCTTATCTGTTTGCATTTCTCTCCAAAATTTGGTTTAGATCAGTCAATGTATGGCTATTTTAGAGGTTGCTACACCCTCTAAAATACCGATATACTGACCGGGGTGGACGGACGGACAAAAGAAACTCACAGAGTTTTATATATAGATGATGCTGACTTTTTGTACAACAATATTTTGATATGAACTGTGAACAATAAACCATAGATTTTTTGATCTACTTATAGAATGTAGAAAATCGAGTTGTGGTTTAGACAAGATTAGAAAGATATGAAGATGAAAAAAATGACGGGCAGAAACATTGCTTTAAAAATAGCACTTGAACATGCAAAGATAGAATGTTATGATAAAAATAAGTCCAGATACAAAATGGCAAGAGTTAAAAGCCACCATGTGAAAATGTTTGACGTACATTAAGGTTATCTACAGGAAAAAAAAATTCAGGATGTTAAGAGAACTGCATTAAAAACGGACAGACATGTTTAATCTAATGGAGAGTTTAAATTAATGAAATATAGTCAAAGAGTGGTTTTACAGAAAACTATAACGAATCAAAGGAGAATGATAGGAAGAAGGTGTGTATGTGGGGGGAATAGGGGATACAATTTTAAATAGAGAAAGATTAGAAACTGTAAGGTGGGAGGTTTTAAGGGTAGAAATCGACAGGAAAATCGGAAATCGAGAGTAGAGAGAGGATCGCTTCAGAGATGAAGGGATGAAAGCTGTAGAAAAGAAAGAAGCCATTTGGAAAGAAGAAGAAGGAGTAGAAGAAAAAAAAGGAACATAATGAATTAAAGAGAGATAAAAAGAAACGAGAAAGAAAGACTAAAAAGAAGAAGAAGAGGAGGAAGAAGAAGAAGAAGAAGAAGAGAAAAATTACAGAAAATAAATTAAAGAGGGAAAAAAGAAACCAGACAGAAAAAGACTAAGAAGAAGAAGAAAAAAATGGTGAAGAAAAAAGAAATTAAAGGGAGATAAACAAAATCAGAGAGAAAAAGAGAGACAAAGAAAAAGACGAAGAAGTGAATAAACTTGAAGAAGAAGAAGAAGAAGAAGAAGAAGAAGAAGAAGAAGAAGAAGAAGAAGAAGAAGAAGAAGAAATTTGGAAACAAAGAAAGAAAAAAAAGAAGAAATGAAATAAAGATAACGTGTAGGATTAAAGAATCTGTTAAACAAAAAATAAACAAAAGAAAGAGATGAAAAAATGTGAAGGATGAATAAATCTTTTAATCAAAAAAGAAAAAAGAAAGAAATGAAGGAAATGAAAAAGAAAAAAAAACGTCTAGGATGAAAGAATTTATTAATAAAAAAACGAAGAAAAATGAAGGAAAACGTGTAGGTTGAAAGAATCTGCAAATTAAAAAGGAAAGAACAAAGAAAAAGAAAACTTGGAATGAATCTGTTAATCAAAATAGAAAGAAAGAAAGAAAGAAAGAAAGAAAGAAAAAAGAAAGAAAGAAAGAAGTCAAGGATGAATGAATCTTTTAATAAAAAATGAAAGAAAAAATGAGATGAAAATAGAAAAGAAGAAATAAAGAAAGAAAATGTTTAGAATGAAAGAATCCGATAATCGAAAAAGAAAGAGATCAAAGAAAGAAAAAAATATGTAGAATAAATAAATCTGTTAATCAAAATGAAAAGAGAGAAAGAAAGAGACGAAGAAAGAAAAAACGTGGTCGATGAATGAATCCGCAAATAAAAAAAGAAACAAACAAAAGAAAGAAAGAAAGAATGAATGAATGAATGAATGAAAGAAAGAAAGAAAGAAAGAAAACGTTTATGATGAATGAATTCGAAAAAAATGAGAAGGATGAATGAATCTGTTAATCAAAAAAGAAAGAAACGAAAGAAAGAAAGAGATGAAAGAATGAAATAAAACGTCTAGGATCAAAGAATTTGTTCATAAAAAAGAAAGAAAAATTTAGGATCAAAGAATGTGACAATCAAAAATGAAAGTACAAAGAAAGAAAGATACGTATAGGATGAATGAACCTGTTAATAAAAAAAAAAAACAAAAAAAAAAGAAAAAGAAAAAAAAAGAGACGAAAGAAAGAAAAAAAGGATGAAAGAAAGAAATTAATAAGGAAAAAAATAAACGACTGCGATGAAAGAAACTGCTAACCGAAAAAGAAAGAAAGAACGATAGAAAGAAAGAAAACGTGTATGGTCAATAAATCGGCTAATCCAAAAAGAAAGAAAAAAGAAAGAAAAGCTCTACAATGAATGAATCTATTAATTGAAAAATAAATAAATAAAGTAAACGTATAGGATGAAAGAAAAAAGAAAGAGATGAAAGAATGAAATAAAATGTCGAAGATCAAAGAATTTGTTAATAAAATAGAAAGAAAGAAAACGTGTAAGGAAGAAAAAGATAAAAGAAAAACTGATGAAAGAGAGAAAATGTCTAGGATGAAGGAATCTGTTAATCCAAAAAGAAAGAAAAAGAAAGAGACAGAAAGAAAGTAAACGTTTAGGATAGATGCGTCTGTTTATGAAAAATGAAAGAAAGAAAGAAACGAAAGAAAGGAAGTAAACGTGTAGGATGAATGAATCTGTTAATAAAAAAAAGAAAAACAAAAGAAAAACGAGAGAAAGAGATAAAAGAAAGAAAGAAAGAAAGAAAGAAAGAAACGTGTAGGATGAAAGAATCTGTCATTAAAAAAAGAAAGAAAATTTATGTCTGAAAAACAACACAAAACGAAACAGCAAAAAAAAAAAAAAACATCAGCTAAGGACAAAATCTGGCTTAAAACAAAAACCAACAAAAAAACACCACCCCCACCACAAAAACGATCAAAATAATGACTACAAAACAGCGACGCCAAAGTTTATCAGATAATACAAACGTTTTTGCTATTTGATTGTTTCAACGTTGTACAAAGGCACACGCGTAGAATTCATTAACAAATATCGTCCCAATAAACTCGTCAATTTCTTCTTTGACAAATCAACATGATTACTTCTTCCTGCGTCACTAAAGACAATTAAAAGAATCCTTTTATCGCCATATAGCGGATGACACGCCAGCCACTTTACTGTTTTAAAAATATCAAGTAAACAGTAAAAAATGTATTCGTTAAGTGACTTATACGCCAGCCGATGAAATTATTAGTTATCGACTGAAACATTTGCAATGAGTTCCGATCTCACGATAGAGAAAATGAATAAAGATTTTTCTTCTCTTTAGATAGGTAGAAGCCAATGAAAAAAAAAATGGTGCCATTATCGAACAGAGTTTCCGCCATTTTTAATTTTAGTTTAGTTTTTTTTTCCATCGATTTGCTGATTTTGTTGTAACGCCCGTCTCTTTTAACATTCTACAAACGTTAAGTAAGCAATATGGATAGCAAAATAAAGGCTTGAACTTTAATTATTTGTACTAAATACACGTAGTATAAGGCTGAAGAGGCACTCAAGATAGAAGCCTATGGCAATGATTAATGAAAGGTGTGTGATATGAGTGAGTGAGAATGTAGTCGGAAGTGAAGATGAGGAAAATAAGGAGGATAGATAAAGATTGCCTATTGACTTAAAAATGCTAAGATTCTAGTGTTCAGCGAAGTACACAGGTCGGAGTTTGTTCCGCAAAGTGGCGGTTTTTAGGAAAAAGTGGAGATTACTATTTGCATTGGGAATACGGGAAAATGAGGGTTATTTGACTCCGTGTATGTAGCTGTAAATGTCTCACCTGATGGAACTAAAGAATGCATAGCGATAGACTAGTGATGGGATTGCAATATTGTGTCTGTGGGAAAGAAGCTGAAGAGTGCAGAATAAGCCTTCCCTCACAGGACTGTGTAAATGTCCGAGCTGTAAAGGTCTGAACTAGTGGAACTAAAGAATGAAGTTCATCTGAACATTTGCCATGGAAATAGCGATAGAGTAATGATGAGCTTGCAATGTTGAGTCTATGAAAAAGAAGCTGCAGAGTCGAGAATAAGCCTTCCTTCACAGGACTGTGTAAATGTCCGAGCTGTAAAGACCTGAACTGGTGGAACTAAAGAATGGAGCTCATCTGAACATTTGCCATGGAAATAGCGATAGAGTAGTGATGGGCTTGCAATGTTGAGTCTGTGCGAAAGAAGCTGCAGAGTGGAGAATAAGCCTTCCCTTTCAGGACTGTGTAAATATCCGAGCTGTAAAGGTCTGAACTGGTGGAACTAAAAAACAGAGATCGTCTGGACATTTGCCATGGAAATAGCGATAGAGTAGTGATGGGCTTGCAATGTTGAGTCTATTGGAAAGAAGCTACAAGGCGGCGAATAAGTCTTCCTCCAAAGGTCGTGTAAACAATTCCGTCAATGCTGTTGATTGAATAAAGGCATCGGTTTTAGGCCATGGAAACGTTGAAACACCCATTTTCGTCTGATCACCGACGTTAAGTAACCAGATAGATGATCACTAAGGAATACCTCGGTCTACAAAACTACACGACAGGCCAAGCAAGCCGGCAATTGGACACAATCTCGATACTCATACGAACAGAAGACCTTGAAGTGTGGGGGTACTTCTGATTTTACAGATCTCAAGTCCTACCTTGAGTTGGGTAAGTGTGATGGAGTTCAAGACTGTAAGAACGTTACCAAGTACGAAGACAGGCAAATGAGCAAGGATGGAGAGTAGAGTGGCTGACACTTTGCTGGTTTGTATAGCAAAATATAATCTGTCTTATATATGGCCGCCATTCGTCATTGCTTAGAATATTGCTGCCACAAGACCACGTGATCCTACTGTATATTTAGAGTTCCTTGTTAAAATCCAAAGAATCAGCAATATTATTGTAATTCTACAGATGAATTCTTCGCTATGGTACCAAGACTTTCAGCATTTAAGTGCAGTACTAGATTGGCGGTAAGATCTTATCATTTTACATTTGAATTAGCTAGATGTAACCATAAGATCTATGCTAACAGTTTCTTCTCTCGCAGTTCTCGCTTGTGGAACACTTTTCCGACTCCATGCATTGCAGCTAATTTTGATGTTCAAAAATTGAATGCAATGTCAATCGTTATTTACTGGCTTCTTGATTACTCTTCCATTGTTCTCGCTACTTAGTAAGGTTTCTCTTTTTTTTCTTATTCTTTCACACTAAGTAACCCCTTATGTCTTAAAGGCTTTACTTTCCTGCATGGGTGAAATAATTTAAAAAAAACAATAATTAAACTTCCCATAAAATTAACTTAATTAAAGTACTGTTTCTTAATGTTTTCATTGAAGCACGAATATATTTTAAAATAATTTCCATTCATACGTCAAAATAGAAGAGAAATACAAAGAACAAAACAAAACAAGAACGCAATTATGGCGGACTTTCTTTTTTCGAGAAATTGTCGATATCCCATCATACACTTCTCTATGTGGCGTCCATACACATCACTATATTCGAAATATTGTTTTCGGAAGAGTCGGTCTTAAAAAGATATTACTTCTTACGTACAAAAGGAACCTGGGTCGTTAAAAGTAGCAAGTATTTGCCTTTAGTGTTTGCAGATCGTGAACTTGCCGATGCAGATGAAAACAATTTTGGAGAAATAGCATTTCGTTACGGGTCTTATACAAGAGGCGAAAAAAGGAAAGCGAAGATGCCCTTTTCACACCTCATTAATTCTTCCTCTATGTCTGTTGATTATCTATCTTAATCTTTTCTTATCTATCTATCTTTTCTTATCTGTCTGTCTATCTATATTTTCTTATCTATCTTTTCTTATCTATCTACATTTTCTTATCTGTCTATATTTATTATCTATCTTTTCTTATCTATCTATCTTGTTTTATCTATCTTTTCTTATTTATCTATTTATCTTTTCTTATCTATCTATTCATATCTTTCAATCTCATAAAATCCAATTCTGTTAAAATATTCTGTTTCTTTAAAACTAGGGAAAATAGTTCAACGTGCAGACTAAGAATTCGAACGATAAACGTTCCTTCGTTAATAGGTAATTTGAACTTTGTTCTGTCAGGCTGACTCTGTAGGCGAACTGGTAGAGGCATACATTGTTTGAAAATGTTTTCTTTTATGAAAAAAAAAAGATGTAATTTCTATTCTTTGTTCTTTCGTCGGACTTTTCATTATAGACGAGTTTTATTAATTTCACTGTTTAATGATAAAAAATGAGAACAGTAACTCAAACACGCGTACACACTAAAAGTTATATATATATATATATATATATATATATATATATATATATATATATATACTAGCTTAATGGTTGCGCTATCGGGTGGCATTTAAGTTAGTTTCTGCGGATGGATCTTGATCACAATAAGTTGGGAGGAGTAGATGCGATAAGCAACAATAGACTACAGAAGAACGCAAAATTGTTCGCTGCATTTAAGTATTGCATTAATATTTAAGCTTACCTTTTAAAAGTTCAACTATAATTTTTCTGTCGCCACTTAATTTAAAGACAATTTGATGTGCGTAGGTATTTACTTTCCGTTCAAACGATTATTTTTATTTTATCGTGATTTTCGCTGGATTTCGCAGTTAATTTCGATGATTTCCAAATTTATTTGCCAAGTTATAAAAAAAATTTATCGTACAAAAAACTCGCCACAAAAAATCGTCGAAAACAATCGCAGTAATGAAACCTTGAGAATCCAAAATTTCCGGATTGCGGGTCCAGATCCAGCCCAGAATGTTTTTAATTTGCTCACGGAGTCGGACTAATTCCAAAATGGTATAATATGTTGAGCTACGGCCTCTAGGAGTAAAGTTGAAAAAGTGTGACACACTGACATTCGCATTTATTACATTATATATATATATATATATATATATATATATATATATATATATATATATATAGATATATAGATAGATAGATAGATGTTGCTTACTCGAGTCGGGTTTTTTTTGGCCTTCAAACCTGTATCTGTGCGATCTTTCGACAGACTTTCATGTTCCTGGCTCTTTCTTTTTTTTCCCTTCGAGATTGATTTGATTATTGGCAAATCAAAAATTCGAAGGTTTTTCGAAACGAGTATAGTTATCTATCTATCTATCTATATATATATTCATTTGTATGGATATAAGTTTGTAACCTTGGCTTTCTGATGATCGCAAAAGCGTGGAATCCAGTGTTACAAACTAATATCCATACAATTGAATATGTTAGCTCTGTCACAGATATTGAGCACTCTTCACTAATTAAAGCGCATATAATATATATATATATATATATATATATATATATATATATATATATTCAGGCATATTTCCTTGAATAATATAGACATATTTATTTTTTATTTTATTCCCTTATAGTTCTCTAAATATCTTATTGATGTTAAGTTGAATTCATCAAGGATGGCGTTGTAGTTATTTGAAGCTAAGTACTTTCGATCTCCTCCAAGTCAGGAATGAAATTCGAAGACAGACTTAATGTAACTGTGATCTTTTAAAATAAAAATAAAAATCGCCATCACAACGATTACAGTGACATTAAGTTTGTCTCCGCAATTCACCTGTTAAGGTGATCTCGGATGAGATCGAAAGTTCTTGGCTTAACAAAACGACATCGACTTCCTTGATGAATTTCACCTTAACATCAAGAAGATAATTAGAGAACTCCAAAGGATTATTATAAAAATAAATAGACATATGTTTATATTACTCAATGAAACAAACTTGAATAAAGATAGGATGCCTAAGTATATATATATATATATGTATATGTAATAAACCGCCCCGTCGTTTGATGTGTATGAGTGTCCAGCAGTGTTTTCATTACTTTTTCTAACTTCATTTATCTTATTTTTTTCCGTCATTTATTTCAGGATTTATTTATTTACTTATTAACATTTTTCTTCTCTTAGCCGTGTTTTACTTTGTTCTTTCTTTCAAATTTCTTTTCAGCCTTCATTTATATTATCTCACTCACATTTTCCCCTTTTGTTTCAAGATCATTTCTTTTCTACCTTGCTTATTTTACTTTCTTTTTCTTTATATATTCTCTCGTTCTTTCTTTTATTTTTCCATTTTTGATTTTGAATGATTATGTTCCTTTTGTTTTCTAGGTTGATGTCTTTTTCTTTTCTTTTTTTTTTCTTTTCTAGCCTCGCTTATTTTTCTTTCACTTTTTAGTCTTTACATTCGCTTATTTTTCTTTCATTCTCTCTTTTTCTTTTGTACATTCGCTTATTTTTCTTTCTTTTATTCTCTCTTTCTTTATTTCTTTGTTTCGTTCACTTTTCTGTTTTTATTGCTCCTTTTCGTTTTCTAACTTGACGACTTTTCTTTCTCTTTCTTTGTTTTTTCTTTCTTTTACTTTCTTTTCTAACTTCGCTTGACTTTCTTTCTTTCTTTTTTTCTTCTTCCGCTCTCTCATTTTGTTTCTTCTAAATTCTTGTTTTTCTTCTTTGTTTTTTCTCTTTTGATTCTGTTTCTGTTTTTTTTAAACGGATGTCTTTTCTTGCTTTCTTTTTAGTCTTTCTTTTTATGTAAATTCACTTAATTTTCTTTCTTTTATTGCCATTTCCTTCCTTCCTTCCTTCCTTTCGTTTACTTTTCCGTTTTTATTGTTTCTTTTCGTTTTCTAACTTGATGACTTTTTGTTGTTCTTTCTTTCTTTTCCCGCGTCTTTCTAATTTCTTTTTCCCCCACCAAATGCTTCTTTCCATTTTCTCTCTTCTTCCTGATGACATACGTTTCTTTATCAGCCATTGTAATTTATTCTCACCGCTTTTAACTGACACCAACAGGATGAGAAGGAAACAATTATTTAGAAAGAGAGAGAGAGAAAAAATGAACGAACAGACGAACGAACGAGCCAAAACAAAAAGATGACAACTACATTCCTTGCCCCCCCTTACTGCTGCAACCTACATGATTAAATCAAAACACTGAGGCTTGGGGTGTTTTCGTCAGAAAACAGATGAGAACCTGGCACACGGCCCAATATCGCCTCTTCCGTTCATTTTGACAAATACAAATGCACACAAGCACGCCGCCATTGATCGTGTTGTGTTTAGGAGCCACTTAAAAGAAAATGGCGCGCGAGAGCCCGAAAGATCGGCTAGTGGCGGGAAAGGAGGAGAAAAACAGCGGGAAAAAAAGAGGGCAAAATAAGGTTTCGGTTAAAGGATACCATGTCAAGTTAGGGTGGCCATGGTTACGTGTAGACATGATAGTAAAATCGTACGTGGGTATGAATATGTCTCTAGGGTGTAAATGTGTGTGTGTGTGTTCGGGCATGAGTAAGTGTGTGCGTGTGAAATGGTACGGTGTGTGATATATATATATATATGAAATGTATTCGTACATGTTGGAGTGCGTGAGTGTTTGAAAATATATGTGAGCGTAGGGTATTTTTTTACAGTAGGGTTCACCCTGTACTAGGCCCGGAAGCCACTCGATGAAGAGCGTTAAGGGGTAGTTTATATGAAAAAGAGGGGAAGATATCGGTTGATAAGGATTGACTAGAGACTTCAACAGGTTACTTCTCGTCGATAGATTGTGTGTGGTTTGCCCCTATGTAGGTGTTTATCAGGTTAAGATTATAATGATTAGGGAAACATCCTCTTGAGAGTTTGTTCCACAGACTAGATGCTGCTTGAGTGGAACTTACTTCTCACTTTGTACGTCCTTAAAGCAACCACATTTAGCAGCTACCTTGAATGGCTCTTGAGCCTTATATTCAGGGATTAATAGTAATAGTGGCCGAGTGGTTACAATGTTCGCATTTTGACCATGAGACCTGGGTTAGAATCTCATCATGGTCAATTTGTCAGGAAGCAGACTGCCTGATGTTATCGGGCTTGAGGGGTCGGTCTCAGCGTGAGGCATATTTGGAAAGTGCCTCAAAACCATACCACAGGTTGACCCAAGCATTGTGAGTGAAATTGGGTAGAAGAAACTCTTGGGAGCTGTCGATAGCTGTGCTAGCACGAAGTCACAAGTCATCGTGGCCGAGAGCTTGAGCGTGCTGGTCTTGTTCAAATTGTTGAACATGCTAGATAACATGCTCTTTCCCAGAAAATGTAACTGTCTGCTCAGCATAGTTGCAGTATAAACTACAGGTGGGCTCTGTAGGTGTTGAATAAACACAAATGCGCCTGAGCAAGCGTCTGCAACAGGGATTGGCTAACCGCCCTAGTTGACGGGTGTCCTCGAATACAAGTGGCCAGCTATATGTACAATAGTAAAACAAAATGCGCCAGTCTGCCAATATACTTCCTGCAATCTTCTTATCTTGTGTTGAAACGGTTCTGTGATCTTTACAGCTGCTGCGAGGTTTGAGCAACCAGTCTACATACAATTTTGCATGAAGCTCGGCAAATGTACACCCGTTGATCTTGAACTGTCTGGTTGTGATTTTAGCGACACTGTTTAGATCGAATGCAGGATTTTATGTGGTAAGCACGTACGAAGGCTGATCACGAAAAAACAAAACAAAAAACTAGACAATCTGGAAATAATTTAAGGACCTATCGATGGGGACCATCACCGAACAATCCATGATGAGAATTAGTTATAAAATAGACCAGGAGATCCAAGACAAGGGAATTTCTGATACTATCTCAGATATTTAGTTATTTTTTGAACCCAGTGAGGATCAAGCAGACTACACAACAATGATGGCCAATTTGGTAAACTGTTACGCGGTGTTCTGTGTATATTACAGGCGCCAGATTTAATTGAAAGAAAGGAAGAAAGAAAAGAGAGGGGAAAAAGAAAGACTATAGTAAGAAGAAAAAAAGAGAAAGAACAAATAAAAGAACGATGAAAGAAAGATATGATGAATGAATGAATGAATGAATGTTGAAATAAAGAAAAAAGAAAAATGAAAAAAGAAAGACTACAGTAAAAGCAAAAATGGAATGAAAAATAGAATGTAGAAAGAAATAAAGAATGAAAACAGAGGGACAAGAAAAAAGAAAGAAAGAATATAAAAAGAACAATTAGGATAACAAATAAAAGAAAGAAAAAAGACGAATGTAGGATTTGAGCTGAGACAGGTAGATAGCGAAAAAGAAATAAAGAACGAAAGAAAGATAAAGAAAGAAAGAATAAATGATTTGTCTGAGAAAGAAAGATAGAAAGAAAGAATGAATGCAGGGTTTTAACTGAGACAGAAAGACTTGATAGATAGATAACCTCATGACATAAAAAAAAAACAGACGCTGTTTTATATTCCTATAATTCTCATGTTATCAGAGCACAAAACTTGGAGAAGGCAAAAACATGACCATAAAAAAACCCACAATAAATAAATGTGTTTCGTTTTTCTTGCTTTTCGATTCGTTCTTAGATTGTAGGGGTTTCTGCAAAGAAATCTTTTATAATTCGGCATGCCATTTTCATCTAAAGAGCGGTTACGATCCTTGTTGCCTCTCCTCAACTAGCCAAACAACCGATCAATGAACACACTGTGTTTAACAATCTGATGGACAGTTTCACTGTTTTATAATGAGATGCTGTTGCCTTTAAAAGTCACGTTACTCAGTGTAGGAAACGAATGTGCTGGATGTTTTATGGCACGAGTACGCATGCGCCTGTTTTTACGCCTTTCCTTAGTCTGTGCAGGGGAAGATATTCGTGAACTTATAAGCTAGGATGCAAGTGTATTTTAATCGCTTTATGCATATACGAGAGTTATATATCAAGTACTTGAGTATATTTTGGGCTTAAAGTACCTGAGGGTTCTTTCTGAGATTACATAGGGATGAATACAAAGGTGAGATTGCCCCCAACAGTTGTAAACCCAGCCGAACAAAAGTGTTCCAGTTGTCCCTCGTTTGGTCGAGAGTTATTGCTTTTAATTTAGTAGAGCAATATAGTTATTGATTAAAATACCAACCTGTTCATAGTGTAAATATATAGGAAAATAACGCATTAATTTCTACCATGAAATCTTTTATTAGTCATCATCATCATCATCATTCCCATGACTGGGTGTGATCGAAGGGTCGCTGCGCAGCTGACCACCTGATCGGGTCCCTATGTATGTTTTGGTTGCTTCTCAATATCTGAATACCTTTGAATGATCTTCCTCGAGTCCACCCAGTGACATTGTCACCCCATTTTTTCCTTTGACTTCTTTTTGCCTAAGTTGGAATCTTAAAGGATGTCAGTGGAATGACGGTTGGCTATTATGACATTCCAACCACCTGAAGAAGGCCGGAGCGTATAACAGCCGAAACGTTGTAGTAAACATGGCGACAAAGATGAGGACAATAGTCCGAATAATGTAACTAATGTACATAATACCACATCTCAGAAACTTTTTCATTGTTCATCATGAATTTTTTTTCAAATATAAAGGAAATTAGCACATTAATTTCTACCATGAGGTCCCTCAGTATGTTTCGGTTGCTTTTCAATATCTGAGTATCTGAGGGTCTGAATGATCTTCCTCGAGTTCACCCAGTGACATTGCCACCCCATCTTTTTTCTTTTTGACTTCTTTTTGCCTAAGTTGGAATCTTAAAGGATGCCAGTGGAAAGACAGCTGGCTCTTATGACGTCGCCATACAGTTTCGACTTCCTATTTTCTGACAGTGGATATGAGATCTGCCAAAGTGCTTGCATCTTGTCTGATGTTGTCACGCACTTGGTTATTTGTGATGCGGTGTCTACGTGGGAGATGCCGAGCATGGTTCTGTAGCATTTAATTTTTAATACTTGATTTCTTCGCTGTAATTATTCTGTCAATGTCAAGATTCACAGGCATAGAGATAGATTAAGACGACGAATGCAAGCAGTTGATTTAAGGCAGATATTCTTGTCTTTCCAGATAGTTCTTAATTTTTTCAACAGTTGGGAATCTGTTCATCGTCATTATTACTCACATAATCGTGCGTACTTGTAGGGTCTCCCCTCAGCTCAGTACCAGACCTGCTCCATCTATATGCCTCGATTCGTGCCAATGTCTGATTCTCTCTAAATGACATTCCAATCCGCTGGATGACGTTGTCAGCCAATTTCATCCTCATTCTAAAGAATGTTACTGAAGACATGCTACAGCGTGTTTGGCAGGAGTTGGACGACCGAATTGACATGTGTCGTGTTACAGGTGATGCGCATAGTGAAATCGCTTTGTAAAATCGGTTATAAAATCTACATCCCTTTGAATAAC
Source organism: Acanthosepion pharaonis (assembly GCA_903632075.3). NCBI lineage: Eukaryota > Metazoa > Mollusca > Cephalopoda > Sepiida > Sepiidae > Acanthosepion > Acanthosepion pharaonis. Next base: position 901,821 of record CAHIKZ030004111.1, read on the forward strand.
TTGTTCGAATTTTGATATTTTGATAAATAAATATATTATTCAACATGAAGCCTATTTAATTTCGTTTGCATGATACCTGTTGTTGCTCGGATGTTAACAGTTTAATTATTTTAGCTTCTGTGTCCTCATCATCATCTCTCTCTCAAATATATATATATATATATATATATATATATATATATATATGCACACACAAACATATATATTATATATATTGTCTTATGACAGATATACTTATCTATTTGAAATTTATATATATATATATATATATATATATGAAAAAAAATAAAATTACTTAGACGTAAAGTATATATCTACGAAATATATACAAAAAACTTACATATATATTACTTATGTAAGTTGTATATAGACAAAATGTTTTGATATTAAAAGTATACTTATATATGTACAAAATGACACACACAAATTCATATATATATATATATATATATATATATATATATATATGAACTATACTGTGATTTAATGTTTCAGTCGTTTTATTTTATTTTGTTTATTAATGAATTATTTAATCTTTGTTTTAAATTTTATGAAAGTCTTATGGTCATGTATCCTGGCCTGAGGAAGAAGTATCTCAAGGGGATAAATGAAATATGCAGGACGTATGTTCATATTTTGGTAAGAAGCGATAAGTAATATGTACAGTATTTTTAGATTGAAATTGCGGCTGAAATTACTTCTTTTTATAACTAATGTATTAGATAAATTATGTAGGAGAAATAGATTTTAACTTCTGTAAGTTTCACCAATCTATTGTAAAGAACAGCTGTTACAGTTTAAAATATATATGGGGAGTTGTGAAAAAAATCTCGGTCAAAATCAATTTCCAAAATCTGGACTAAAGACGAAACACTAGAATTTATTTTGAAGTCACTTCTTCGTTGCGTAAAAACTTCTCAGTAACACTTTTTACAGGGTGAGGGAGAGAGGACGGTCGGTTTTTTTTTTTTTTTAAAAATTTACAACATCATTAATTTTAGCTTCCATAAAATTTTATTGACATCAATGTGTTCGTATTGAATTAGCATTTGACAAAATCCCTCATGTGTTTCATTGATGTATTTCTGAAAACTTCCTTGGAAGTTGGCCTCCACTCTTTCCAGCATTGCTTTGTCGATTTGGACGACTTCAACGCGAATAGCTTCCTTTAAATCATCCGATGTATGGGGCTTATGCAATAACGACACTTCTGTTGATTCCATTGATATGAAAATGAGCTTTATCATTCATTAATAAAATTGGGTTGTTATTCACCTCGAAAACTGCTTCCATCTGATGTGCATTGTCCCGTGGTCTCAACTATTGCCCAGGGACCAATTTCTAGGGGTGGAAATGCAGTTCTTCATGCAAAATACGGCTTACCGAACGATTATCGATGCCAAATTCAGTAGCCTGCATCCGAGCAGAGCGATTCGAACTGCGAAGCAAAGTCTGTCTGACGCGTTCCACATTTTCTGGGGTACCTACTGTTCATAGATTCCCCCACCGGTCTGTGATTCATTAGTGTACCTCGTGAACGAAGCGTATGAAACCAATGTACGATTGTGTTACGAGTGGGAACAGCCTGATTTCGGTGAATCTTGAATTGGTGACGAAACTCACGCTGAACTGCCGTGATAGACTCGTTATTCTTCACTGTTGTAGGCGACCACGCGGTGTTCTATCGTCGACAGAACCCTTGGCTTCAACAGAAAAGAAAAAAAGTGCTACGACACCACGGAGGACCAAATGGTACTTGTCGAATATATATCCTGCCCCACTGGGGCTGCGTAATAGCCATTTCAAAAACGTCTGTTCTCTCTGCCTCACCATATATATATATATATATATATATATATATATATATATATATATATATATATAGAGAGAGAGAGAGAGAGAGAGAGATACACAGAAATTGAGAGAAAGGATAAGATATATGAAAAATGTGAAATTATTTCTGAAAAAATAATGAAAACTGTTCTGCACGAAGATATTTAGAAAGATAGAAATGAAGAAAAAGAAAGAAAGAAAAAGTTGAGAAAGAAAGAAACAATGTGGAACGTAACAAACAAGATCTTTAAAAATATCAAAAGGGACAGACAAACAAATAGTGGAAAATGAAAGAAAGAAAGAAAGAAGTATAGGAAGGAAGGAAAAAGTTAGTAAGAAAGAAACAATGGGAAAAGAAAGAAACAGCGTAGAAGTTAAGAAGGATGTTGTTTGGAAAGAAAGAAAGAAAGAAAGAAAGAAAGAAACAAACGAACAAACAAGGAAATAAAGAAATAAAAGGGAAGGAAAAAGGGAAAAAGAAAGAAACAAAAAAGGAAAGAAAATAACAGCGTAGAAAGTAAGAAAAAAGTTGCCCAGAAAGAAAGAAAAGAAAAAAGAAAAAAGATATAGAAATAAAGAATTTGTCTCGAAAATAAGAAAGAAATAAAGAAAAAATGCAAGAAAGAAAACGAGTCGGTTGAAGGAATATGTTAATAAAAATGAAAGAAAAAGGAACAGAAGTTTAGAAATGAAGATACCATTTAGAAAGAAAGAAACAAAGCAATTAATGGTACAAAAAAGAAAGTGTTTACAAAGACAGAAAGACCGAAAACTTTGGCAACCCGTTGATTTGGAAAACAGAGAGCTAGATTAAGAAGGTCGGACTTAATATTTATGTCATCTCGACTTACGTAAGGGTTTTCGAAAATGTTTTTCTCAACATACGTCTCAGTGTAAAAATGCAAAACCAAACAGTGAGAAAAATTGAACTGAACCAAAGAATTCATGAGCTGAAAGTTTCTGTGTTAAAAGAAAACTTCCCTGTAACGAATATTATGTCTGATTGTATCTCGTAATAAAAGAAAAATGATACGATTTGCTTTTATTTTTCTATTTGTCTATATGTAAGGCCATTTGTTTTGTCGTGAAATGGAGAGCTACAATTCTTTTTTCTAACTCCTCCCTAACGACAACGGACCCGTAATTAAAAGACCATTTCTCAAAATATATGATCCTTCATCGGTGTAATTACAACAAACCATTCTTCTCGTTGTTTCCATGGAGTTTAGCCATTTCCTTTCCTCTTTCTCTTCATCTCGAACGTTGATTATTTAGGGTTCTCGTTACTCATCGTCTACGAGCCTGTTTCACCCCACTCTCTCTATCTCAACTTTCTCACGCTCTCAACCCCATCTCTCTTTCACCCCCTCTCTCTTTCACCCCAAGTTTTTCTCATTCTCAATCTTCTCTCTCACTCGATTTATTACTTTATGTTTCGTTCGTATTTGTCTTTTCTTTTGCCTTGATTTCATTCTTTTTGCTCCTTTGATTTGTATATTTGTTTACTTGTTTCATTTACGTTTCTTTTCATTATTACATTTTCCTTTTTTTTATTCAATTATTTCTTTTTTTTTCATTTATTTGGTTTCTTCCTTTATCTTGGGTTGTTTTTCTTTTAATTAGTTTACTTTTAAAGAAGATTTCTTTCTTTGATTGTTTTCTTTCTTATATTTTTTCTTTATTTCATTCTTTGTCTTTAATTGGTTTCTTTCCTTTTTCTTTCTTTCTTTATTTCTTTATTTCTTTATTTCTTTATTTATTTCTTTTCATTGGTTTCTGTCTATCTTTCCTTCTTTCTTTCTTTCTTTGGTTTCTTTCCGTTAATTGAGTTAATTTTTCTTTTAATTAATTTTCTTTCTTTCGTTAATTTGTTTTTTCGTATATTCTTTCTTTATTTCATTCTTTTTTCTTTCTTTTTTCTTCACTTTGTTTCTTTCTTTATTTCTTTTAATTAGATTAAATTTCTTTTCCATGGTTTTTTGTCTTTCCTTCTTTCTTTCTTTTGATTTATTTGGTTTCTTTTTCTTAATTGGGTTATTTTTTCTTTTTTCAGTTTCTTTTTTAATTATTTTTTCTTCTTTTCTTTCTTTAATTAGTTTCTTTCTTTTTTTTTTTCATTGGTTTCTTATCTTTTATAAAAAAAAACTGCGCTCTACACGGAGATATTTAGAAAGATAGAAATAAAGAAAACGAAAGAAAAATGTAAGAATGAAAGAATGAATGGTTTTGTTTCTTCCTTCTTTGTTGTTCTTTCTTTCTTTCTTTGATTATTCAGTTTATTTTTCTTTCGATGAATATTTCACACATGCGTACTTAGCTGCACTCATACAGATAACCAACATTTCTTAGTCGCAAATGCACACAATTGCAAATGAACACACACACATATATTTATATGTAAATACAAACTAAAATCATGTTCTCCTATAATCAAATGTTCTCTGTCTCACACACATATTTCAAGCAGTTACATTTAATTGTTTCTATAAACACCCGATCGCATTTTCATAAACACGAATATATGTGCACAAGCATACACAGAAACCTAATCTTGCGCATGCGTAGACAAGCTAGCTGTTATTATTTTCCTGTAATTTTCTTACGTTTGTGCCTATCTTTCGATGTTTATCTACTGCCATATCTCAGCGCTCTTTCACTATCTCATTATGCTGAGTACTCTCACTGTTACTATTACACCACTTCTTATCACTCCGAGAGCCTCGTTCTGGACTTCAATTCTTAGCAAAGTAGAGACGCGAGTCATTGGTGAGCGATACATTGTGGGTTACATATTTAAAACATTTTAAGACATTGTGGGTTACATTTCTTAAAAATATTCCTGTTATACATCTAGAGATTTTTGATAAAATTCAAAGAAGAATCTGCAATGTCATTGGTCCTGACCTGGCATCTCGGCTTCAGTCACTTTCCCACAGCCGTAACGTAGCTTCCCTGTGCCTTTTCTATAACTATTTTTATGGTAATTGTTCCGATGAAATTTCCTCTATAGTATCTAGACTTTATGCTCTTAGAGCAGTACTAGATTGGCGGCAAGGTCTCATCATTGTACAAGTGAAATGGCTAGATGCAACCGCAAGTTCTATGCTAATAGTTTCTCCTTTCGCACTTCCCTCTTGTAGAACTCTCTTCCGGCTTCTTGTTTGCGTGTCAACTTTGATAAACAAAAATTTAAATGTCAATCGTTATCTTCTGGTTTTTTAATTCTTGTTCTTTTTTTGTTTTCTCTCCTTAAACCTCTGATCCATGACCACCGCTTTACCGGTGCTAGAGAAAAATGACGTAATGCCCAGCCACCGGTTGAACGGTGGGTAAACACTTGTAGCTATTTTTCTATCTACAGTGAAACATTACAAATTATTTGCGAATTGTGACTCAGGAGCTGAGGTAGAAACGTTCAGGAACGTAGGGCTCAAAGGGTTAATAGTGTATTTGTTCCTTATATATATATATATATATATATATATATATATATATTCTCTAACACTCAGTAATCCCTATACGTCTTAATGGCTTTATTGCTTGGCGTGAACTGATTTAAACAAACGTTACTTGATATTTTTCCTTGCTTCTTTTACATTTGATATGACATATGGGTGTCAGATTCTCCAAACCTCCTTTCCTCATTATGTCTCTTTCTGATTCAAAGTGTGTGTGTGTTTGTTTTCAGTTTTATTAAGACTTCCTTGTTCCTCACATGTTCAGTCCATGGTATTTGTAGCATTCGTTGGTCAAACCAATTTCCATTCGCTTTATTCCTTTTCTTCAACTGTGAAAAAACTGTTCAGTATTCAATAGCATATCCAGTATTCAACAGCATATCAGTCAGCTTAGGCGATCTTTCGATACATGACTGACGAGGCAGAATTTTTCCCGCAGTAGGTTGCCATTTCTTTCTGCGGTAAACCAGTTACCATCCAAAGATATTTACCTATAGCTGGGGGGAGAAGAAGAGGATTCATACCTTTCCCAAGGGTGTTAGCACATAAGTGAATGTAATAGATTCGACTGATATTCGAACTAGGCTCTCCAATTCCTTAGTCCGAGCGGCTATCCATTATTCCACCTAGTTGTGCTAATTAATTATTATCTGTGTCAGTCTTGCTCTATTGCTGGAGTCTAGAATACGCCAATTGTATCGCTTACAGAGGAATAAAACCTGCCCTCAAATGAGGCCACCTCCAAGGGTGATGCTTACTGACATTGACATACATTCGACCAGTCTTTGTGCATAGACACGGGCCCAAATGTTTGTGTATAGAGTCTAATGTTTGTCCGTATTTATACGCAAACACTGGCCAGGTTTGTGCCCATGTCTATTGCGTATTGAGACGGACAAAAACCTGACCAATATTTGCGGATATAGTGATTTACTAAGCATACTTTAGATGTGGTACAAAACCGGAAATAGAGAGCACTCAGTGAGGATCGAACTCAGTACTCAGTACTGAGTTACCGAGCAACGCTTGCTAGCCATTAGCGACTTAGTAATCTGGCACAGGGTCGAAAGTACGAATCACTCAGTAAGGATCTATTCAGTCGTAAACGATCTAACAAAACTAGCTTGTTAACAATTTACACTACGTCGAAGTGTTCAAATTAGCACAGCTTATGTTTGCGGAAATATTTGGGCATAAACCCAACCAATGTTTGCGTATAGCTTCGGGCACAAACCTGGCCAATGTTTGCGTATAGCTTCGGCACAAGTCTGGCCAATGTTTGCGTATAGCTTCGGGCACAAACCTGGCCAATGTTTGCGTATAGCTTCGGGCACAAACCTGGCCAATGTTTGCGTATAGCTTGGGCACAAACCTGGCCAATGTTTGCGTATAGCTTCAGGCACAAACCTGGCCAATGTTTGCGTATAGCTTGGGCACAAACCTGGCCAATGTTTGCGTATAGCATTGGGGCACAAACCTGGCCAATGTTTGCGTATAACTTCAGGCACAAACCTGGCCAATGTTTTCGGGCACAAACCTGGCCAATGTTTGCGTATAGCTTCGGGCACAAACCTGGCCAATGTTTGCGTATAGCTTCGGGCACAAACCTGGCCAATGTTTGCGTATAGCTTCGGGCACAAACCTGGCCAATGTTTGCGTATAGCTTCGGCACAAATCCGACCGATATTTGCGCATACATTCAGGCAAAAGCATAACCAATGTTTTGGTATTGACTTGAGGCAAAAACCTTACCAATATTTGCATATGGGCTCGGACAAAACCTGGACCAATGTTTAGTGTTTGTTGAAAAATTCTCGGCCCAACCAGGAAAGGGATTATATAAATATTCTTATGTTCGGTCATATACTGGGAGGTGGGCCGTGCATAGTTTTAGAATTTTTATCTTGTATCTTCTTATTCCAGCACCGTGTTGGGTATCTTCTGATTGTTAACATAAGTCCTGAAGAATAGTTCCACTCTCAAAGAGGATACCTGCTTTGAATGTCTATTAGGAGCCAAGTTTACTCCAGATACATACGAACCAATTGCCAAAGATGCTGGAAAAGTGGTCGGCTCCCTATCGCTTCAGGAAGTATTCTGTCTCCTCCTGCCATTTTTTTTTATCTTGTCGTAGCCTGTCAGAACGCTAATTCTTTAAGGCAAACGGAAATGCTCACTTCAACATCCACAGCTCATATGACAAAAACAGAACTTAATTTCGTCCGGCTACGCGCACCCACTTCCGAAATACGTAAAAACATCTTTTCTGACCAATAAGAAAAAAGCCCCATTCTTCTTAATCAAATTTCTGAGACACTGACTACAAAGAAAACGCCGATTTTATCGACGGATGTAGATCGGACCAGGCTGGCATTAGCAATGGACCACCACTGCAGGTAAAGTTAACAAGGCAATAGCAGCGACTCTAAGATACTTCGGCCAGGGACGAAATCAGCGAATCAGCAGAAACTAACTTTTGCCTACAACAACCCGATAATTCGTGAAATATTTATTCCACGGGTCTGTCTTACTCGACTATATATGCGTTTTGATTTTCTCCACGTGTCTATCTCGACTACTACCTTGTGTCTTAACGAACTCTCAGTCTCCCAGGCTGATATACGATACCCCGGAACGAGCGAACTTGGTAGATCACGAGAACTAAAACCCCTTTTACTTAACTGCGTTTGATCTTTATTGTTTTGTCAATTCCATTCTTATAACAGTAAGGCCGCCATTGCAATCTTTATGAGATTAGATTAGAACAAAAATAGTGTATTACTGCCATATATATGCTGTAGCTGCTAAACTGTTATAGTGGAACACACCTATTCTATAGTTAATAGACTCTCCCACCTATAATAAGTAGGAGTAGTAAGAGTAACGAGAGAGTCACCTCAGGGAGTCGCTCAGTGAGTCGGCTCAGTCAGTCGATACCGGACGACCGTTAGTCGGATACTAAAGTATCAGCGACTACAACTAGATTTCTCTGCGTCATTACCTATTATATCAAGTCCCTAACGTTTTGTACGTCGAACCTATTTTAGGACCAACTTAGTACAAATACAAGCCTCTGCTGTGAAAACACTCCACAACATAAACTCTCACTTTTCTGTCTTGACAGAGTGTAGAATCGTTTAAGTAACCTTGCGATTTCTCTCCTATAGATCCAACGCCGCAAGCCTACTGCTACTCTATCGCTATTTCCATGGCAATTGTTCAGCTAAACTTCATTCTTTAGTTCCCCCTGTTCAACCCTTTACAGTCAGATGCCACGCTGATCCTCATTTCTTCTATGTTTCAAATTTTAAAAAATGCCCACTCAGAGAGATTCTTCATAAGACAAGCTACTCTGTGTAATTCTGGCGTACATGCTTCCCTGAATGCATCAATCTTGACACCTGTCTATATCTCTGAGATGAGGTATTATGATTACTTGTATTATTTACATTATTCGGACAGTTATTCTAATCTCCATTGCCATATTCACAATGTTTCGGCCGTTGTACGCTCCGGTCTTTTTTAGGTTGAAATAATAAACAGATTGCATCACTGGAAAAAACGAAAACTTAAGGAATAAGTACATATGCTAGGCCACAAAAATCTCCTGAGCCGACCAAGCATAGAAATGAATACAATATGGGAACCAGTAATAAGGAGTGCCAGAGAAAAGCAATGATTAATAACAAAAATTGCAATATAAGCTCTAGTAAAAAAATCCAATAATAATAAAAATATTGCAATATGAGCGCTGGTAAAAAAATGATGCTGAGACATTAGGTTTATAAGTATAAGAAATTCATATACAGATGTCCTCAAGGACACATGGCCCCGTGAATAAAGACATTGGTTAGATCCAGTGACTAAACCCCAAGGGTGGTGAACCAAAAAAAATTCGACAGTTGAGTTAAAGGAAAATAACTGAGGCATGGCACGTGGAACTAGAACAATCTACCCCGGTGGATGAAATGAAGGGTTCGGTTCGAAATTCCAATGACCTGAAGAAGGCCGGAGCGTACAACGGCCGAAACGTTGTTAATATGAAGATGAGGATAACAGTCCGAATAATATAAATAATACAAGCAACACTGTCGACTTCTTCAACTGTTATTTTATCCTTGTAATCTTTGCTTCCTATCAAGTCCTCTTGCGTTCATATCACATACCTTAGTCAGTAACCCTCTACCTTGAGTGGCATTTATGCCTAGTATTGGGTGAACTTGAAGAAAATAGAAGCTGCTGATAAGACTTCCGCATAGATTTTATATCTCTGAAGCTCGATTTTCATGTATATTGCTTTAGCCAATTTCGGTCAAGGAAGACTACGTCTATACGTTGTACAAATCTACATTCATTTTCTCCGATACTAACTATAATTTGGAGAAGCGACGGTAGAGTAATGGATAGCGGCTCGGACTGAGGAATCGGAGAGTCGAGTTCGAATTCCACTTGAATCCATTACATTTGGTTACATGCTAATATCCTTAGGAAAGAGTCTCCCCCTAGCTATGGGTAAATAGCATGACAGATCGCGTTCTTCATCCTTGGATGGTAACTGGTCTACTGCAGAAAGAAATGGTAACCTATTGCGGAAAAAAATCTGCCTCGTCAGTCATGTATCGAAAGATACATGATCGCCTAAGTATGTACCACGCATGACACATAACTGACTGAATTATAATTTAAACCCTATTATTTTTACGTTTACGACTGATTAATAGTCTTAATTTTTTTATAATCATTTCACCCCAAGCAAGGCGGGAATGATACTATTACAGAGAGTGAAAATGAGAGAAAAAGACTGAGTATTGGAAGGATTGAAGAAAGGACAAAAGATGAACGGGGTTCAAGAATACAGGAAGCGGCGAATGAGGTTGTATTTAACTTTTTGAAGATCGTATTTATCAGGGAAGCAAGTAAACGGAAGGGAGTTCCACCGGCGGGATGTACGAGAAATGAAACTCTTGGTGTACAATTGGCGGTTGCATTTAACTATTTCAACAGTAAAAGGGTGGGGCGTCGATGCCAATCCAGTAGCATGCTTAAATTCATGTAGTCGAGCATTAGGGGGTGGGGAGCTCATCAGAGCAGTTGCCATGGGGATATTTTTAGAAAAGACAGAGAAAATCACGACACGTCCCTGCGAAAGTGACTGAAGTCGAGATGCCAAGTTAGAATCGATTACATTACAGATCCTTTGGGATTTTATCAAAAACCACCTCGATGATTGAAAATATGATATGAACTACCGTCATGGCTATTAGAATGAGTAGAAAACAGCTTCTTTGAAAGACGATCTCTCGAAACCAAGGCTATGGGTTCAAATCATGCCGGGTGTTACTTATTGATTCCTTTTGCGTGCTATTGATACGCAAATGAGTGCATCCCGTGCCGGCGAAGCGGTGGGCGTGGGGATGGGGGATACAACAAGAAAAAGGAAGAAAAGATTCTTTTATTTTTGAGCTGTCTCCCTTCAAAACGTTGGAGATCATGGCTCTCTACATCTTCCTAAGCTCTCCCTATTCTGCCGTTTATTTACACAAGCTCCTCAGGTTACTTAACGTTTTCTTCTTCCCCTCATTCCTTCCACATGTCCTGTGAGCATCGAATTTTCCAGGCCTTTTTAACTCATTGTATCCCAGAAATTTCCACTGTTCTTTTTGTTCACATTTTCATTAAGACTTCCTACTGACACACATACTCTGTCCATGTTATTCATAGCATTTATTCTTGTTGCGTTCTGTGTCCTCACGCTATTAATAAAAAACGGTATTAAGAAAAAGGACCATTTCTTTTTGTTATTCGTATTATTAAGAACCCACTTGGGTTCTAAGAGGCCGGAGGAGGATTGACTTGACAGGAACGCATGTCGCACTTTGGTTCAGTGTGGCTTTGCGGGTGGTATTAGTTGTCGCAAACCTAGGAGTGGGAGGCATATCGATGCTTCAGAATTCTTGTGACCCTCTGTTGAATTCGCACCGTTTTGGACTTATATTCAAAACCCAGACAAAGCAATCCATCACTGTCAGAATGCCACGCCCACTGCGGCCATCTCTTGCATTCATTGCCATATGAGACGATTGCTGCAGCATAGCGAACTCGGCACCGTTTCTCTTGTTTCTGACTAAATATCCCTGTTTCTTAATACTTTGCTTAACTTTTGGGAGGTATTTTCCGCTATTCGAATGCACCTTCAGAATTTTCTTTCATATTTACCGCGGTTTACGGCCATATAACGTTGAAAAACCGGCTCTCTTAAGATTACCGAAGATAAGCAATGTTGAGCCTGGCCAAGGCCTAATTGGGTGGCCGTTTGACAATATCAGGTGCTGGATATTCAGCTGGTTTAATGGATAACCACTCGGAATTGGAAATCGGATAGCTGATTTCCAATCCCAGTCGTGTTCTTTATATTCAGTTTTGCACAAATACGGATCTACCTCTTTTCTCTCCGGCTATAGGATAATTAGTACGACTTGTAGAACTACATCATTATTATCTCAAAAAAAAAGAAAAAAAGAAAAAAAGTCTTACAATCTAAAGTTATTTTCGGGCTTTAAATAACCTGTCAGGTTGATAATCCGTAAAACAAATCAATCAATTAATAAAACATTTACCGTCGTCTGTTATAACATTTTACAGTTAAATTTCTGTACTTGCTTAAAGCTGACATCTTTAATTCGTAGCTCACCTGAAGAAGGTCAGAGGGCACAGCGGCCGAAACGTTGTGAATATGGCAATGAAGATGAGGTTAACAGTCCGAATAATGTAAATAATGTAAGTAATCTAATTTAGTTGTTGCTACTCTTGAAAGTCCTCAAGTGATGTGGTTTGCGTTAGTTGCTACAGTTCTTTGTGATTCTGTAGCGTCAGATATAAAATGAAACTGTTTAAAAATTAACAATGATTCCGGCAAAATCTGTTCATGAAACAAGAAATCGCTTTTGACTTCGTTATTGTTTCAGTATTTTTATTTGCATCATTGTCGGAGAAATAAGTTTTGAATCTTTTTATTATTATTATTATTATTGTTGTTGCAGCATGGATCCGAAATAAAGAATTAGCTTTCGTAACGATCTGAACTAAAATCCCATGTCATTGTGACCTAGTTTGTCATGGACGACGCTTTACCATTTTGATCACGGAGACGAACGAGCTAGAAGGAATTTCATCATTTGTCTTAAGCCTTTTTTTGAGCTGTGTGGAACGTTAACATATTGATTATGTCATGGTTTTACCTTTGAGGTGTTGCAACTGTTTAAAGTCCTCAAGTGATGTAGTTTCGCTTAGTTGGTACTGTTCTTTGTTAGTGATTCTGTAGCCCCAGTCCACAAAGATTGAAGAAGGATGACCTTCAGTAAGACCTACTGGTTTAATTCTCTGGAAGCCATTTTATTTATTGATCTGAGAAAGCAGTTGTATACAGTTGACAGTAGATAGATCTATACGAGTCTGGCATCATGCATGCCATTATCTCGATCTGACGGGGCTATTTAAAAGCATGAGTCAGGTTTTTAAGCTAATGTTTTAGTTTTGTAGCAATGTGCGGTATTGTGCGAAACTACCTCGACCACTGCTCATTTTATGTTCAGTTTCCTTATCTCGTATACTATATTGTTTTATAACTGATCGATATATCGAGCTATTTCAAATGTTTATTATTTACTAATTCCACATTTTTAATTTTTATGAAAAATTCAGTGTAGATGCCACCACTGGTTTAATTCCTATTTCACATCATAGATTCTGTTTTTGAGAAAATCTTGATTCTTTTCTTGTAATACATGATAGAGTATATTGCTTCTTTTTTTTTACATAGATTGGTAGATATGTACAAAGAGAAAGAGAATATGTATAAAGAGACGAAGATAGACAGATGAATAGATAGATAAACATGAACAGACTGGGATAGATAGATAGATAGATAGATAGATAGATAGATAGATAGATAGATAGATAATGAATAAACTGAGATAGATAGAGAGAGGGATAGATGAATAAACTGAGATAGATAGATAGATAATGAATAAACTGAGATAGATAGATAGATAGATAGATAATGGATAAACTTAGATAGATAGATAGAGAGATAGATAATGAATAAACTGAGATAGATACATAGATAGATAGATAGATAGATAGATAGATAGATAGATAGAGAGGTAGATAGATAATGAATAAACTGAGATAGATAGAGAGGTAGATAGATAATGAATAAACTGAGATAGATAGAGAGGTAGATAGATAATGAATAAACTGAGATAGATAGATAGATAGATAGATAGATAATGAATAAACTGAGATAGATAGATAGATAGATCATACTTATTATAAAACCCAGGTTGTGTGTGTGTGTGTGTGTGTGTCTGTACGTTTATATATTGGATCGGATTTCCTACATTTTTCAACCGATTTCAACAAAACTTCACAGGACTACATAAAATTACCTTGCGGTGGTTCTGACAGCGCCAAAAATTGGAAAAACATAATTGTTTTTGCATGAAATCAATTTGAAAACACGATTAAGAGGCATCGAGAGAATGAAAGGGGGACAACTCATATTGAGTTATACTTATTATAAAAACCTGGGTTGTGTGTGTGTGTTTGTTCATTTATATATCGGATCGGATTTCCTACATTTTTCAACTGATTTCAACAAAACTTCACTTTTTTTTGGCAGGTAGTGTTTCTTATTATCTTGCACACTTTTTTCTTTATTTTTACATTCAGAATGCTTTAAAAATTCCATTTACAAGACAATTATTTATAATAAAATTCTATTCAATCGGTAGACTCATAACGATTGAAAACAATGTTTTTGTTTGAGTTTGGGTTTCACCAATTCGTAAAAAAAAAAAAAAAAAAAACTAATTAAGACATGTGTGTCCGTCAACCTTAAACAGTCATCTTTGTCAATTTTATTTTTCAGTCTTTATGATGGTTGATACTTGATCTATCTTTTACTGTTACATCCCCGGGCAACGCCGGGCACTATTGCTAGTAATGAATAAACTGAGATAGATAGATAGATAGATAGATAGATAGATAGATAGATAATGAATAAACTGAGATAGATAGATAGAGAGATAGATAATGAATAAACTGATATAAATAGATAGAGAGGTAGATAGATAATGAATAAACTGAGATAGATAGATAGATAGATAGATAGAGAGGAAGATAGATAATGAATAAACTAAGATAGATAATGAACAAACTGAGATAGATAGATAGATAGATAGATAGATAATGAACAAACTGAGATAGATAAATAGATAGATAGATAGATAGATAGATATACATAAACAAACCGAGATAGATATAAACAGACTGAGATTATATATATATATATATATATATATATATATATATCAACAACCTGATATAGATATTTCGATGTGAACAGACGGAGATAGATGTAGATGTAGTGGACTCTCCCGTCGTAATCGACGTATGAGAGTCAAGAAAACAGTTCCTAGGAACCGACAGCTCAGACACAAGCGCATATGATTAAATTATAGTGGTGAAGGCAGTGTGCAGAATCAACGACACTTTTTGAAGGGCTGAATACAGAGACCTGGTGCACCACGAGCCTCTGCAGGTTTTGAATTCAGAGTTGTCCTCCCAGACCAATTGCCATCCGAGGCTATAGAACCCATATATATGGAGGAAGAAGAAGAGGATTAATATTTGCAAGTGAATGTAATGGATTCGACTGTAATTCGAACTCGGCTCTGCGATTCCTCAATCCGAGCCGCTATCCCTCTCTCTCTCATATATATATATATATATATATATATATATATATATATATATATATATATTTATTTAAAAATATGATTCCAATGCTACATAAGAGTTTCAAAACAAGAGCCGAAAACTTCAATATAATTATTTGAATTAAATTGAATTAAAGTACCAAGTTCTGTTCCATCTTCAAGCGAATTTTTTGGGAATACAAAAATACTAAAGAACATTGGATTATTTACCTAACGAGTTCTTTCCTTTTTTTTTATATATATATATATATATATATATATATATATATATATATATATAAAAACAGACTTTTGTTAGATAAATAAATGTGAACAGACTATGATAGGTAGTTATAGATAGACGGAGATAGGTATGTATGAATATATATATATATATATATATATATATATATATATATATATATATAGAGAGAGAGAGAGAGAGAGAGAGCGAGAGAGACAGACAGACAGACAGATATACGAAGAGAATGAAATTGTTACAAAAGAAAGATAAATATAATCTAGCATAGATCTATTGATCAGTGCGAGATAGAAAGAATGATATACAGATGCGAACAAATAAAGAGACCGATATAAACAGAATGTGCTAGCCACATAGAGAGATACAGAAGCAGGAAAGAGAGCCCCCCACATTAATATATATATATATATATATATATATATATATATATATATTGAGAGAAAGAGAGAAAGAAGGAAGAAGTAAATTAGCATAGAAACTGACATTGATAGAGAAAATAAATTTAGAAGGCGTCCAAGAAGTGTGAACGCCGAGAATAAGAGGAGCAAGGCGAGTGCGTTTGTCAGCCATGACAGTTGAGCATGTCACCTCGCCAATGTTTTTGTGTGATTCGGGCAAACAGTCCCATTGTCAGCCGTCAGTAGCCAGGTCTGATGTGCGGTCTGGGTCAGGGTGGAGCTTTTTCTGTGCCAGGGTCTTGTATCATTCACGACGCAAAATAACAGCCTTTCCTATTACAACCGGCTACTCTAGCGAATATCACATCTGGGTTATTTCTCATTAGTTCCTTCGACAACGACAGAGCATACAAAAAAAAAAAAGATATTGAAAAATAAAAAGAAAACCGATGAGATAAAAATGGGCGATCGATAAAGCAATTATATTTTTTTTAAAAATACCAACAACAAAGAAAGAAAAAAAAAAAACTAAAAATTTCCTTCTAGCTAATTTCCCAATGATGTGCGAGACAAACTTGCGAAATATAGCTCTATGGGAGGAGGTCTGCGTAGATATTTCCTCCGAACAGTCTCGTCTGGAACAGGTGTATTTTGCAGAAGATTCCGTTGTCGATAAAACACCCTGCGAAGATATTTTCTACGCTTTCCAAAACATAGAAATAAATCACCTAATACCGATCTGTTTTTTATATATGCAACTTAGCGGACATGGGTCTCTCCAGCTTCCTTTTTTTATTATTTGGGAATTCTCCATGAAAAAGATAGTTGTGAAGTTTCTGTAGAGTTTTTTATTCTGTTTTGCAATGATGTCCACTCTAGACAAGGCCCAAAAGCCACTCGAAGTATATGTTTACAGAAATAGAAGTACAGTTTATGGGATTTTTCGGGGAAGATAATGGATGACTCTAGAATTGAACAGGTTAAGATTATGGTACTCGGGGAGTCGGTCCCATAAAGCAGCGGTTCGTGGGAAGAACATGCTCGAGTGGAACTTAGGTCTCCCCAATGGAATACGGAGGGAATGAGGGTGGTTCCCTACAATGAGCGTGGCATGGCAGGTCTTAGCCATGAAGGCTCTCTACAAGATTTTAAATTCAGAGCTCTTCTTCTAGACTTGACAGCTGTACACAGAGGCAAACCATCCACACTCCCTTCGTATTCCATAGCTAAGAAGGAAGTTCTATTCATGGGCTTGGAAAACAATGAAATCAATAGCTACATCTACCGCAAGGAAAGTTGGTTCTCTGTGTGGCGCTAGAAGGTTTTTCTCGCCTGAGTCCATCCTTCAAATCTATAAATCAACCATTCGTCCTTACATTGAATACTGCTGTCATACATGGTCTGGTACCCCGGCTGTTCAAATCCTCGACAAAATCCAGAGACGGATATGCAATGGGATAGATCACGTTCTCACAGACGTGCTGTGGCTTCCCTCTGTCTTTTCTACATATATTTTCATGACAATTACTCTGACGAGCTGCTTTCACTGGTTCCTAAACTGTATGGATTTAAGCGAGCTACTAGGTTGGCATCTCGGTCCCACCCTTTCACTGTCAAAACGGTTAAATATAGCCGTCTCTTCTACCCCAACAGCTTCTTATCTCGCACTTACCGACAGTGGAACTCCCTTCCTCTTATTTGCTTCCCTGATAGCTATAATCTTCAAATATTCCAATATAATCGACATCGACATCTTCTGATGCCTTGACTTGATCCCCAACCTTCTCTTTTATCGTTTACCCTCTTTACTCTTTCTCTCACTCCCTGTAACCCCCAGGAGTGCTAGTGTCACTCCCGCCTTGCTTGGGGTGATATGCTTTTAAAAAAATTACTATAGATTAACCACTCCAGATAACGAATATTGTTTTAAATTAAATTTTATAAAACTATAATAAAGGGTCTATAAATTCATCGTAAATTGATCCCCCCTATGGAAGCCAAAATAAAATATGCTCATACAACGTGATTTCTTAAAATTTAAAAGCTTACGTTCATATAAATTTGAAATGCCGGTTCTCGTACGATCACCGAAATTAAGCAACGTCGAGCCTGGTCAGTACCTAGATGGGTGACCGCTTGGGAACACCAGCTGCTTGGATGTTTTGATTTGAAGGTGGTCTAAAGGATAATGGCTAGGAATTGTTCTAATTCCAGTTGGGTTGGTTATATTCACTTATGTGCAAATACCTTTGATAAAGGCATGAACCCACCTCTTCTCTCGCCAACTATGGGTTAATTAGTATGACTCCTATTAGCAAATAATTATTATATCTAAAATATTCTTAGTTTAAAATATTTCCTGGATTTAAATAACCTGCAAAGGGTTGATAAACCGTAAAAAAAATCAATCACACAATCTTAAAGGCAAGAAGAAATAGTTAAAAAAATAAAAAAAGAGAAAGAAAATATAATTTAGAGATGTAAGAAGAAAAAAAGGTTAAAGAAGGACCAAGATTGTATGATCGTTAGCAAAAGAGACAGCGTAAGGTGCGAGCTACAAATTGGGGACGTCAAAATAAAACAAGTGCAGAAATTTAACTCTCGGAAAAAATGTCATTATAGACGATGGAAAATTTGACACTGAAAACTGAAACCGCTTTGGAATAGAGAAAGATGCCTCCCAGAAGCTAAGCAAAATAATAAGAAACAGGAAAATCTCGTTAGAAGCAAAGAAAACCGCACCGAACTTATAAGGCAGTGAATCCTGAACAACTTCCTCACGGGTGACGAGGAGACTTAAGGTGACAGAAATGTGATTTTACAGGAGAATGCCGAGAATACAACGGGAAGAATATCTGAGCTGCGATGAAATTTCAAGGAAAATAGGAAAGAAAATACACTTTTATTTAGGTTCAGAAAGCGAAATTTGAAATTACTGGAAGCACACTGAAGAAAGACGGTTTGGAGAATATAACACTCACATGACATATTGAAGACGAGAGGGTCAGAGTTAAACAGCGAGTAGCATACCTTGGATGACAGAATATGACAGACGTAAAAACAGGGACAAACATTGCTTAGGGATACAAAGGACAGGAAGTTGTGGAGAACCATGAGCGTCCACGTATTGAAGGGTCACGGCGCATAAAATAAGTTGAAGGAAGGAAAAAATATTGATTTATTCTAAACGCCGGAGACACAAAAAAATGTCTGGAAAAGTGGAAGTTGAAATAAGGAAAGAAGAGGCTTACATATCAGTATGGTGTTAAAATGTCAAATCGTAAATATGTATATCTGGACCGATTGACGCACCATAAAAACAAACAATGATTTCCCAGTCCCAGTCGGAACGACTTTGCTTTCAGACAAGACGAGATTTTGCTCGCCCAGTTGGGGAGATAATCCACCTTGGTGATTATCCCCGAGGTTGGTGTCGGAAAATAGCCTATTTGCAGTCTATGGACGATGTCCAAACGACCTGTAATGGGGCAGTTGGCTTGAGCCGGTTCCGACAAAGACGCCGACTATCTGGCGAACGGGGCGATTGTCTTAATCCTGGCCTTCGTTAAAGTGCCTATTAACAGCAATGTAAAGATCTGTGTCGATCTTGATGCAAATGAAAGAAAAAAAAATCGTTGGTTGGAAGATATTGTGAGCTAAAATTAAGAAGGGGGAGGGGGAAAGAAGAAAGATTAAACAAATAAAATGAATACAACAAGAAAAGAAAAGATTGCGCATAGAAAGGATTTTAAAACAAAATGAGACTAAGATTGAAGACAAAGACAAAATTAAGTGAGAAAAATAATAGAAAAAAAAACAGACAATATACTTTAACTTCTATGAGTGTCTCTCTTCAGGGCGTGTAGGCAATCATGGCTCTCCGCAATTTCCTGTCCTTTGCAGCTCTTATTGAGGTTTCTCTCATAATCCCTATTCTGCAAACCATTTAGACAGTAGGTAGGTTATTTGTTGCTTTCCTCTGTCCATGTTGCCTTCCTTTTGTCCTGTGATTATAAAATTCTCCAAGCGCTCTTTCCTGATTATGTGCTCTAAAAAATTCAACATAGTGCACCAGGTCTCTGTATTCAGCCCTTCAAAAAGTGTGGGTGGTTCTGCACAAAGCCTTCATAAATATAATCAAATCATATGTGCTGGTGTCTGGGCTGTCGGTTCCTAGGAACTGAGCTGCTTGACCCTCATACGTCGAATACGACAGGAGAGTCCACCATATATACAGTGTAACCCGGATATAAGAGAGTTGTCGGGACCGGAGAAGAAGTCTCTTATATCCGGGTTTCTCTTATATCCGGGTTTGGTCTATTCTATATACATTAACACAGGCTCTAATTTGGGACCAGAGGAAATCTCTCTTATATCCGGGTTTCTCTTATATCCGGGTCTCTTATATCCGGGTTACACTGTATATCCGTCTATCCATATGTATGTATCTATCTCCGTCTGTTCACATCTACAAGTCCTTTCTGTTTCCAATTCTCTCACAAGTTCAGTCTATGGTATCCTCAGTATCTTTCTGTAGAACCATATATTTGGTGCTTAAAGTCTCTTCTGCATCTATGATAAAATTACCCAGAATTCAATGTCATATAGGATGTTCGATGATACATAACAGTTCATTATTCTTTTCTTTTTTTTTCGCGAAATTTTCTTGTTTCTTAATACTTTACTTCGTTTTTGGAAGGCTTCATTCGTTAATTCAGTGAGTATTTGAACGAACACACGCACGCGTACACGTGGCCGAGTGGTTAGAACGTTCATTTTTGAACATGAAACCCCAGGTTCGAATCTCAGCATGGTTGATTTGGCAGGAAGATTTCTTGATGTTATCAGTATGGGGAGGGGGCTTTCCCGGCGTACGGCACCTTTGGATTAGCCCAAGTCTTGTGAGTGAAATTGGGTAGTCTTGTGGGCCGTCGATAGGTGTGCCAGCACGAAGTCATCAGTTTTCGTGACCGAGTGTTTGATCAGATTGTTGATCACGCTAGATCACGCACTCTTTCCTGTCGAGGGTTTTTTGGGGACTTTGTGGCACGTATTACACCAGTTAGTGGTTAGTTCTGCACAATGCCTTCGCCACTATAATCTAGGCATATGTGTCTGGCTGTCGCAGTTCCTAGGAACTGAGCTGCTTGACCCTCATACGTCGAATAAGACGGGAGAGTCCATCACACACACAGATGTATATATATATATATGTGTGTGTGTGCGTGTTATTTTAAATTTATTTTGTTTAAGCGTTATTTTTGATCGATACTCATATCGAGTAGACGCTTTGTTTTTTTTTTAGTTAAACAGCATTTTTTATCCAACTACATCTACCGGCCTATTTTTCTGACAAGATTTCTCGAATATTTTATCTTTAAACAGATTTTATCTATTTAAACGTTATTTTTAATGGATGCCCATAATTGAGTAGACGTTCAGTTTATTTATTTATTTATTAAGCAGTATATTTATTTATTTTCGTAAACCGGCCTATAAATATCCGAGAAATCTTATTAAATAATATTATGCGTTCTCCGATGTATATTTTTCTGTGTTGCTATTTTTATCATAGCTTGTGGGTGGGGAAGTGACGGATCCACACCTTTTCCAAGCACGTAAGTGAATAGAATGAACTCGTCTGGTATTCGAACTTGAACTCTTTATGATCCCTCAATCCTAGCTGCTATCCATTACTCCAACGTACCTCCATCATGACTCCACCGTGCCTCCATCATTACTTCACTTGACCTCCATCATGACTCCACCGTGCCTCCATCATTACTTCACTTGACCTCCATCATTACTTCACCTTACCTCTATCATGACTCCACCGTGCCTACATCATTAATCCACCGTGCCTACATCATTACTCCACCTTCCCTCCATCATGACGCCACCGTTCCTCCATCATTACTTCACCTTACCTTCATCATGATTCCACCATGCCCCCATCATTACTCCACCTTACCTCCATCATGACTCCACCGTACCTCCATCATTACTTCACCTTACCTCCATCATAACTCCACCCTGCCTCCATTATAATAACTTACTCCTGAAACAAGTTGCCATCAATAATTTATTATGGAAAAAAATATAAATTATAAAATAGAAATATAAAAAAATATAGATATAAGCTGAAATACACATAATATTTTTGCCCAATGTTGACACAAAACACAATAGCTACTCAAGTTAGACGGTGACTGAATGAGATTGCTGTTTGGACGTAAGAGGGGTATGTGCATATTATGAGAATACGTGGGATAGGAAATGGCTGACTTGAAGATGTTAAGATTGTACAGGTTGCCCCCCCCCAAAAAAAAATGGACACAAACTTGTAGTCTAATAACAAAGCCAATTCTCGCTCAAATGACCTCAAATTTTAACAAAACGATTAAAAAGTAACTTGACCATGTGGACGTATCCCACGCAACCATAAAGATGGATCGGACATGCCAGTGATAATATCAAAGAGCTGTTGAAATGGCCACCATGTTCCCCGGACTTGAAACGTATTTTTTTCTTCTATGGAGCTATGTGAAAGGACAGGTCTATATCCCACCTCTACCTACAAGTAAACAGAAATTTAAAGAGATAATAGCTGAGCCGCTGGAGAATGTTACACAAGACATGCTACAAAATATTTGGCAGGAGCTGGTCTATTAATTTCACGTGTGTCGTATTACAGGTGATGCGCATGTTGAACATTTGTGAAGCTTTGTGAAATCGATTATAATATCTACATCTTTTTAAATATCTTGTTCGAATTTTGTTAAATCTTTTAGTGTTCAGCTAGAAGCCTATTTAATTTCGTTTGCTTGGGACATGTAGTTAGTCAGATATTCACATTTTAAATGATGTCGGTTTATGTGGGGATACCCTGTAGTAATCAGGGGAAACATCTACGCGGGTGTCAGTGGGTTTTGTCAGAGAGACACTGGGGCGCTGGAGAATGTTACGCAAGACATGCTACAACATGTTTGGCAGGAGCTAGACTACCAGTTTGAAGTGCGTTGTCTCACAGGTGTTACGCATATTGAACATTTTTGAAGCTTTGTGAAATCGGATATAAAATCTACATCCCTTTGAATATCTTGTTCGAATTCTGATAAATAAATCTTTTGCTGTTTAACATGGAGCTTATTTAATTTCGCTTTCTTGGCACATGTAGTTAGTCAGATATTCAAATTTTAAATGATGTCATTTTTTTTGGGGGGGGGAGAACACCCTGTCGTAATCAGGGGGAGATAACTATGCTGGTGACGGTTTTGACAGAGTCAACATCTAAATAATAAAAGGAACATGAAAACTCTTATGTTGATTTTGTAAACGTAGCTTCCATGTGGCACAAGGCTTAAAGTATGGGGCACCCAGTGAGGATCGTGGAAGGGATATGGTCATTTTTCTAAGCGTAGCTTAGATGTTGAACAAAGCCGAAAATGTGGAGCACCGAGTGAGGATCGATCTTACTACTCAGTCGCAATTGGTCTAGCGAGACAAACTTCCTAACCATTATACCACATCAAATTGCTTTAAAATGATTGTCTAAGTGTAAAAGCCGAAAATGTGGAGCGCTGAGTGAGGATCGAACTCACTACTCAGTTGTAATTGAGCTCGGGACAAAGACACTTATGAATATAATAGGAAACATTTTAGGAAATATATTCATCTTTTTACTACTCTCCACAAGGCATGAACCCGTCTTATTCTGTCTTGTTTTTTTTCTTTTGTCTATGAATTAGCATCTTTGCAAGGATCTATGGTATTCCAGCCAAGAAAAAGCGTATGATCGCTTGATTAGTTTGACACGACTCGAACTGCATCAGACCTCACAAAGAAATAAAAGAAAAAAAAAAGCAATAAATCCGTCCAGATACAAATGTCGCTCATTGGTCCTTAAACAGACCCCGTCGCCGCGTGTGGCATATTGACACAGCAAAAATTAATCGTATTTAAAGATGCCCTATGTTTCTGTTTCCCTTTTCATCTTTGTCACGCTGTTTCTTTTCCGACGAGCATCTTTTTCTCTTTTTTTTTCTCTTTTAGTGTGCATCTGCGAGTGTTAAATAAATACTGTCAACCTCGTACGGCTGGCTGCCATTTGCACAAAAGGTTATGGGTCGCAGGCCTAGGGTTGCCCAGGGTCCTGTGAGGGTCAGCAATTTCACAAGACAACCACGCCAAGGATCACCATTACGAAGATCCTGTCAAGTACACAGGTTCTTTTTGTCTTTTTATTTATTTCTTATAAACAGTAGCCGGAGAAATGCGTTGGAGATGATACAGACTTGACACTAGGGAGGGGATTGGAATCAGAGATATATTGTGGCTTAAAACTAGTGTATAATTTCTTTAAAAAAAAGAAAAAGAAAAGGAAAATAGAAGATAAATAAGAAATAGAAAAAAGTCCTAAACAAACTGATAAAAAAAAAATATACTACTCCCCACTGGGTTCGATCGTATTTATCTTCGCTTTTTCTTTCTTTTATGCTATCTTGCATTTTCTCGCATCGAACCCGTCTGCTACTCCACAACCGAGATTCCTGACTTTGTGTTGTTTAATCACCGCAGCATTTTTCAGCCTTTTCTTTGCTCCGAGTCCTGCATTTTCCCGCCCTTTCTAACCCATTTCCCGCCCTTTCTAACCCATTTCCCGCGATTTTTCCACCATCACGCTTTTATTCTTCAAGACACCTCCACGGGATTCCCCGCGTTATTTTTGCTTTTACATCCACTGCTTTTTAATTGTCCCACTCTCTCTCTTTATCTCTCTCATTGGCGTGCTTGCTTGAAAAGTCACCAACTGTGATTGTCCCTGCTTGGTTCCATCATAGATCCTGCAAGAATCCGGAGGTCTTTGAGATTGAATAGAATACCATGATGCTGATGGTGTCTGGACTGAATGGTACAGCAGAGGGTTACATCGGGGTAGGGCTCGGCTGTGTGCGCGTCTGTCATTGTGAAAGTTGGATGGAGATAATTACAGTGTTAGAACAACCTATGTCGTCTGATTCCTTCATTATTTCGTTCGTGTTACGGAGGGAAGATATTTTTCATTTTTAAATCACCGATTATAACACAATCCCATTTCAAAGTCTCTCTGATTCCTTTAACAATTTTCTTTGTCTCTCTCTCTTTCTCTCTCTGATTTTATTGTTTACGCTTTTCCGTCTTCCCTTCTCTTTTTTTATCTCTCCTTTCTCCTATTTAGGCTTTTCTTCGTTTTTCTCCCTTTTTCGTTTTTTTACGCCGTTTCTTTTCATTTATATATTAACTTAAAGACAGTATCTCTTTCAGCCAGAGCATCACCGTAAAGGAAACGGTATTTTAAAAAGGTCCTCGACAAAATCCAGAGCCGGATATGCAATGTAATTGGCCCTGATCTGGCGTCTCGTCTACAGTCTCCGCCTCGCTCTGACTTTTCTAAAAATACTTCCACTGTAACTGCTCCGACGAGCTACTTTCTCTAGTTCCCAGACTTCATGACTTCAAACGTTCAACTAGGCTGGCATCTCGGTCCCACTCTTTCATTGTCGAAACTGTTAAATATAGCCGTCTCTTTTACTACAATAGCTTCATGTCTCGCACCTCCCTTCTGTGGAATTCCCTTCCTATTACTTGCTTCCCTGACAGCTATAATCAGCAAATATTCAAATGTAATGTCAATCGATATCTCCTGATGCCCTGATATATTCCCTGTCCTTCTCTTCATCCTTTCCTCCATCACGCCTCTTTACTCTCACTCTCTGTAACCCCTTGCGTACTAGTGGCATCCCGCCTTGCTTGGCGTGAATTGCTTTAAAAAAATTTACTATAGATTAAGCACTCCATATAACGCATATTGCTTTTAATTAAATTTTATAAAGCTATAATAAAGGGTATATAAATTCATTGTAAATTGATTAAACACTCACACAATATATATATATATATATATATATATATATATATATATATATATAAATAAAATGCTAATTGAAAGATTTATGATATGTTTCAAAATGTTTGATGTATTCGTTGTCTGGTGTTGTCAAGTGCCATGAAACCGTTATAAACATGGCGTCACATATTCACTACATTCAGTATTTAAATTTATAACCTCCAAAATGCAAGGGTGTAGCTAACAAACAGTTGTCTACAATAGTGACGGCATTTAATTTCTGATAAGGATAGAAACGGCCGAAAACAGTGAGAAGGAAAGAAAACTTTGAACAGTTTATCCACGAGTTTGATCCCGATATGCAACAACCTATTCGAAAATGAATTTAATAAAACATATTTCCGTCCTGGGTATGACGATAAACTACTTGCTTGTCCTGGCTAAGACGATAAACTACGTCCAGCAGCAAGGTATCTGATCAGGAGGTTTTTTGAGGAGCGTGGAATCACCTCTTAATTGTTCCTAGGCCTGCCCTGACCCGGGGTGGTAGCACCTGTTAGGGTCCCAGCTATGGGCAAATAGTTAACCACGAAACTGGGGTAAAAACACTATGAAAGTGTAAAAATAGGTTTTAATACCAGAATTTTAATACCAAATACCAGAAATACTTGTAAAAAAATTATTACCAGCAACAAATTTTTGAAGAAAAAAACTATTACTAGCAATACATTTTTGAAAAAATATTACCAGCAATACTTTTTGAAAAAAACAAAAATTATTACCAGCAATACATTTTTGAAGGAAAAATATTACCAGAAACAGATTTTTGAGTAACTCATTGAGGTTGATATGCCATAAAACAAAATAAACAAATCATATTTAAATGAATTCTTACTACTTAAACATATACACAGTTTCTGTTATTGAAGGTCTTCACATGATGTTATGTTATTGCATATTTAAGAATGCCTCAGAAAGAGATTTGCCACCCAATGAAGATCGAACTCAGTACTCAGTCGTAATTGATGTAGCGAGACAAGCTTGCTAACCATTACACTACGTTGAAGTGTCATGATGATAGATATATGCTAAAACATAACACGAAATATTTCCAGACAATTTTTAGGATATTATATAAGCGTTTAAAACCAATATTTATATGAGTTTTAAACCAATTACATTGCTTTGACTTGCATAATAAAATCTGACATAACATGTTATTATGAGGGTTACTCTGAAAGTGTTGCATCGTTATACTGACACACGGCATAAAAGGGTGGATGGTGCTGATAGTATAGAAGTAAAAAACAGACTTTCCTACTAATAGCTCATAACATTTTGCTTTGGTACAAACAACAATCTGTCAAAATGGCGTCTGACATGAAGGTGTTTATTTTTTTTTTTAAATCCGACATTATTTCTTATTAATACAAACATGATGTTTAGTCAGTAGAAGTATTTGGATTGACATCATTTTCTTTTTCGTTTTTTTTTTTGATTTTTTTAAGATTACGAATGATCCTTCTCCTGAACAAGGAGGAAATTCCATCAGAAATTGTCCGAAGTTCATTTCGAAAGAAATATGGTCCAAACTTTCGACTCTCTTAAGACATCATTTGGATAGGTAGATACAAACGGTGATTTCCGTAGAACTAGTGCGTGTTATGACGTGGGCTTAAGAATGTTGGGACGTAGGTATGTGCTATGTGTAATCTTTGTGTTGTATATACATTAAATTATAATTATTTTATTTATAGATCGTTTGGTTTGTTTTACGGCATATCAAGCTCTATGAGTTATTTAATGCCGACAAGATTTTTATTGCTGGTAATATTTCTATCTATCTATCTATCTATTTCAGTATATATTGGTTTCGTTTGTTTTGTTTTACGGTATACCAACCTCTATGTGTTATTTAATGCCGAAAAGATTTTTTTTAAAAATGTACTGTTGGTAATATTTCTTTTTCCAAAAAAGTATTGCTGGCAATAATGTATTGATGTTAATGATATTTTCTTTGACAATTTATTGCTGCTAGTAATTTTTCACAAAAATATATTGTAGTATTAAAACCTATTTTTACACGTTTTGACACTAGTTTAGGGGTTAACTATTTGCCCATAGCTGAGATCCTAACAGATGGTACCATCCCAGGTCAGCGTAGACTTGGAAGCACCAGCACTTAAGAGGTGGTTCAACGCTCCTCCTGATCAGAGGCCTTGCTGTTGGACGTAGCTTATCGTCTTACCCAGGACGCGGATGTAGTTTATCGTCTTACCCAGGACGCGGATGTAGCTTATCGTCTTACCCAAGACGCGGATGTAGCTTATCGTCTTACCCAGGACGCGGATGTAGCTTATCGTCATACTCAGGACGTATTTTTAAATGGTTGTTCTTGTATAAATATTGCTTCAATGGTCGCTGCCTAAATACACACAATTTAAATTTTAGAATGTAGCATTTAAAAAATACTGATAAATTTTACTTTTGATGTATACACAGAAAGATAAATGCCCACATTTCATAAATTGTATTAAAGCATTGGATAAAGTATGACGCAAATCTTTATTTGAACTGCTTGCTTTATTAGGGAAAATATTAGAATACTCCAGATCGTTTACTGGGAAAAAACAGCCAACACACAGAGAAAAAAATAAAGTGAGAAAGTTCCAAAATACAAAGGCACGTAGAAGAATAAAGAGTCTTCTCACTGGATTTATTTAAAGAGACGGTCTAAGATTATTAAACTAAAAAAGAGGGATAACTCAAGATGGCAACTACGAACTGGAGAATGTGACATGGAAATCCGAAAACAAATTGGATCGACTGATTCGTTTTCTATGGTTTATCAACCTTTTGCAGGTTATTTAAAGCCAGTCAAATATGTTTAGATTGCAAGATTTTTTATTTTATTTTTGGCGATAATATTGATTTAGTGATACAAGTCTTACTAATTAACCCATAGCTGGGAGGAGACGGGGTGAACTGCTATTTAAAAAAAAGAGAAAAATCAGGTTAAGAAGAAAAAAGACGATAGTTGTGATAGAGTTAAGGGCTAGAATAATATCAAAATACATTTTCCAACCAACCAACTCTTACAACTAAAAAGATTCGTTTTTTACGGCTTATCAACCCTTTTCAGATTATTTGAAACCAGAAAATAGTTTTTTTTTACATTGTAACAACTTTTGTTTTAGGAGAGATATAATTCTTTCAAATTATCCCGTAGCTAGTGTGGGGGGGGATAAATGGATTCATACCTTTCACAGGGGTATTTAAGTGAATATAACGAACCCAACATGAATTCAAACTCGGATTTCTAATTAACAATTCCGATAAAAATTATACATTTCACCACCCGCACATCCAAATATACGGCACCGGTTATTTACAAACGGTCACCCATTTAGGTAATGATCAGACTCGACGTTGTTTAATTTCGGTGATCGTAAAGAAAACGGTTTTTTTTTTTTTTTTTAACGGAAAACGTATTGCAAAAGCAAATGATGCAGTCCAAAGACTAAATTAAGTATTCAGAACAGAAACATTTCGTTAGGGGCAAATTTTTTTTTTAAAAAAAAGAGTGCTGGGCTGCTATACAATATCAATCTATCAATATAGCAGTAAATACTTGGCAATTTCCTCACAGATGAAGAGGAAACTTGAGACAACAGAGATATATTTCTACAGAATGATTCTGAAGATACCTTAGGCGGGACATGTCATCAACGAGGAAGTTTTAAAGAAAATTAGAATAAAATATACACTTGTACTGAGTGACGTACAGAGGTTAGGTGATCCCCGGGGATAACTCTTTGATTGTATTCCCCTAAGACTCAAGTAGGGGGTGGCGCATTCACACCAGCTTGTGGGACTGTAGAGCGCTTGAACAACAAAGTTAGCAGACAATTTCAAATTTCAAAAACTAAATTTTTATTTCACTCTTTGATTGGATGCCCTCCCGATATGAACGCCCAGGACCGTCGCACGCTCTGTCCCACTTCTACACGCTGTTGCTTGTACTCTGAATGAGAAAGAGACAGCTGAAATTTCTGGGATATATAATGAGGAAAATAAGCTTGGAGAATTTAACATTCACAGGGCATATTGAAGGAAACAGGGTCAAATGAGAACAGAGAGTAACCTACCTAATGAGATTGTGGCAGAAGAGGCGGTGATAATGAAAAGATAAACCTTACTACGAAGGATAGGAAGTTGTGGAGAGCTATGATCCTAGCGAGTTTGTGTAAATAGATAGCAGTGTCTAAGAGAAATAGTAAACAGACAAACTATGCTTAGGAAATGATGGAGAGACTTGCTCTCTATACGTTATGAAGGGACAAGGGACATAATTTTTCTTTTGTTTCTCTTCTGCCCGTTGTTTATTCTTTTATTTTCTTTTGTGAATTTGTCTTTATTGCCGTCTTCTTTGTGTTCTAAATGCGATCCAATATGGTGCCTTTTCCTATCTTACTTCATTTCACTGTCTATCGTCTTTTGCTCACAAAACGGATGAAAAATGCTACAGCAGTGACATTTAAACTCGCCGTATAATTACAAAGACAAGTGTTTCCCCAAAGGCTATTGAATAACCTTACAAACATCGTCCGAGAGAGAAACGCTGACGATGACAACACACGAAGACAAATGGAGTGATGCGCGCGAAGCGATTCACTTAGAGAGAAAATGGCGGAAAGAAGCCAACGCACCAAGGGAGATAAATGAATAAGGAATTTGATATGGAAAAAAAAGAAGAGGGAAGGCAGCGGAAGACAGGGAGATAGATAGATAGATAGATAGATAGATAGAGAGAGAGAGATTTAAGAGCGTTTAAAAACAAAACAGAGAGAAATAGAAAAAGAATAGAACAATAGAATAATAATTAAAAAAGAACAAAATGAAAGAAAAACATAAGAGAAATTAAAGAAAAGAAAGAAAAACGGACAAAATGAAGGAAAATGAAATGAAAAAGATAAGTTGGCAAATCGTAAGGAAATGAAAAAAATGAAAATGGAGAAAATAACCCCGCTCAGAATGAAAATGAACGAAGAATAAATGAAGAAAACAGAATGATGAAAATGACGAAAAACAGATAAAGTGAAAAAAGCGGACAGAATGGAAGAGAATGAATAAAAACGTATTAAGTGAAGAAAAATTAAGAAAACGGAAGAATGAAAATGTAGAAAAACAGACAAATAGAGAAAAATGAAAAATTAAAGGAAAATGCGAAAGCGAAAGGAAAAAAAAAAAAAAAAGAAGCGGCAAAATAAGAGAAAACAAAAAAAAACGAATGAAATGAAAGAAAATTAAAAAGAAAGAGGAATATGAAGGAATAGGAAGAAAAATGGATAAAGTAAATAAAAATTGAAAAAAAAACATAGAAAAATGGAGAAGAACATGAAAAACGAACGAAAAGAAGGAAAATGAAATAAATGAATAAATTAAAGACACAATGAAGATAAAATGAAAAAGAAAGAAAAGACAGCAAATGAAGAAAGAAAAATAAAGAAGGAGAGAAGAAAGAGTCTTAAAGATATAAAAAACTTCTCATCTGTAGGAAAGAATGTAAAAAGAACAAAAGAGAAGGAAAAGAGCAAAAAATGGCATAAAAGAATTCATGGAAACGAAAAGATGAATGCCAAAGAAGAAAGAAAAAAATAGTAAATACGCTTTTGCTCCCCGGCAAACTGAGAATGAAAGAGAATTGGGTGAAAATGGAAGACAAACTGAGAAATGTCGAATGATTAAAGTCTTTCAGATTCTTGAGTTGTAAATGCGATCAAACATTGTAGTGAAACAGTCTCAGTGTTGACTTGTTTCAAATGAACGAGTGTGTATTCGACCGAAACTATAATAACAACAACACAAGCTAAATATTGGTTTCTTAAATAGTCACTCTTGTTTTTCACTATGTGACACTTATTACGATTTTTCACGCACCAAATCGAAATCCAATACTAATTTCATTGAACTGCTGTTCTTTTATATACTTTTTCTCTTACATGAACAGAAATGGTAGAAGTGACATCACGGTAGCAGTGAGTGTAGTCTTCAGTTAAGTCGTCAACAAAAATAAAAACTGCGGATTTAAGGAAAATAGCTTTTGAGAGAGAGAGAGAGAGAAAAAGCATGAAAATGGAGCGAGAAGAAGGCAATGTATTATAACAGCGA
This sequence comes from Acanthosepion pharaonis, assembly GCA_903632075.3. Taxonomy (NCBI): domain Eukaryota; kingdom Metazoa; phylum Mollusca; class Cephalopoda; order Sepiida; family Sepiidae; genus Acanthosepion; species Acanthosepion pharaonis. The sequence continues at coordinate 933,587 of CAHIKZ030004111.1, forward strand.
CTCACACGGCGACGAAGAAGAATATAGACAAAGCAGAGGAACAGTCAGGCACTGAGAACTGTGCAAATCATAAGGATACGACAATACAAACACGTGATGATGGTGAAACTAGAAATAGGGTAACCCCCCCAAAAAAAAACAAACCCAAAACAACAAAAACAAACAAAAAACAAAGCATACCTCAAATGGAACACATATGTATGAACCAATACTAAAGATGCTGAGAAAACTTTTGGCCTATTCTATCACTTCAGAAAGTACCCGAATCCTTCTGCCATAGAAGCAGTCTTGCGTTGCAGAAGGAATTATGTACACTATATATTTCATATATGGAGTATTACGGCAATACGAGAAGGATTTGCTTACTTTTCAATTTCCAGCCTTGATAGAGTTTAAAATCATTTATGTTGTCTTGTGAGTGGGGCTTTTTATTGGGTAAACTTTAGGATAAAAAGAACGGATCCGATAGCCGCTAAAAGCTCTAGTACAAATTTAGTTAGTAATGGATAAAAAAAAAAAAGAAATAAAAATCTCTCTCTCTTATATAAAGTGAACATAGAAGTCAACACTTAGAGGCGACAGTCTGTTTCATGCTATATACAATCGTCAGGTCACTAGCATGAAACAGATTGTCGCCTCTGTTGATTTCAATGTTCACTTTTATATTTACACACGCCTCTATCTCTGATATTTATCACTTTATCCACTAAATATAGCACATCCTAAGACTGTGTATATATATATATATATATATATATATATATATATATATATATATATATGTCTGAGGTTAACACCGATCGGTGACAGTCAGTTTCATTCCTGAACGCAATACTCCCCCGGCCATTGAACAGACTGTCGATGCTCGGTGTTGAGATCATTGTCCACTTTTATAATTTACATTCATACGAAATAGCTCGAAATTTTTAATCGGAGAGCCGAGTTCCAATTCTAGTAGGGGTGGGGGCTTATATTCATTTACGCGCAAATATCCTTGGGAAAGGTATAAATTCATTTCTTCTGCCACTACCTATGGGATAATTATTTAAAAAATTATCAATAAATTATTATTATTTCCAAAAACAAAAAGTCTTATTATGTGAAAAAAAATTCTGGCTTTAAATAACCTGCCGGTTGATAAGCCGTAAAAACAAATCAATCTTTTCAATTGTAGTTGTGATAGAGTTGGTGGGTAGAAATATGTATTTTGGTATTAGTCTCTGTCTATATTTTTATTAAATGAGGTTTTGTAACTATTTACATTATTTACGTTGTTCGGACTGCTGTCCTCGTCTTTGTTGTCTTTTTCACGAGGTTTCGGCCGTTGTACGCCCCGGCCTTCTTCAGGATCTGTTCATATTTCTGAGATGTGGTATTGTAAATATTTACACTATATTGTTTGGACTGCTGTCTTCATCTTTGTTGTCATATTCACGACGTTTCAGTCGTTGTACACCCAGACTTTATTAAATGAACAGTTCGGTTTGAATTTTCATCATATATCACTTGACGAAGGTCGCACTGTGCAACGGCCGAAACGTCATGAATATGGCAATAATAAAGAGGACAAGTAAATTGATGTTATTCTATCCATCAAATCTATCACAACTATTCTGATTTTGTCTTCTTAACCATAATTTTCTCTTTTTTCATACCTTTTTTCTCTCTTTTCTTTTTTTCTAAAATCAATTCCGACCAAATTCTTCAAGTTTCTCGCATTTTTTTATCAACTGTTTATTATTGATTTCATTTCAAAAAGTAGTGATTATTATTTTTACATTTTTTGTTTTAAACATCATTATTATAATTGGCTTTTTTTTTTTTTTTTTTTTTTTCGTTCTGGATATTGGATTTCCTTTTTCTTTTTTTAAAGAATCGGGTTATATATTTCCTTTTTCTTGTTTATGTTAGCTTTCCAATTTTCCTCCATTTTCTGGAAAATTTCTCAATTTGTATTTTCGTTCAATTCGCTTCCGTTTCATGGGGTTCTCTTCTTTTCCCTTTACTTTTCGTTTTTTCTTTCTTTCTTTCTTTCATTCTTTCTTTCTTTCATTTTTTGTTCCTCTGTTTCTTTCATTTTTTTCTTTCTTTCTTTCTTTCATTTTTTCTTTGTTTCTTTCATTTTTTCTTTCTTTGTTTCTTTCAGCATTTTTTCTTTGTTTCTTTCATTTTTTTCTTTTTTTGTTTCTTTTTTGTCAATTTTCATAGACTTTTTCATTTTAACCTTATTTTTTTGGTTGTTCTGTGAAATTTCCTTCTTCTCACATCTCTCCCCTTAGTCTTCTGCTCTCTTTTTCTTTTCATTCATTTATTCTCGCTAACAGAGAGAGAGAGAGAGAGAGAGAGAGAGAGACACACACAAACCACCATCACCACCAACAACAACAAACAAGCAAACAGCAACAACAATCAGCCTCACTATCGTTCATGCGTATTTTCTTGCCAGATGAAGCCAGCTGCGCTTACCGCTTAACCGTTTGCAAAGACGCCGACAATAAAATCGTGGCCAGCTTTTCACAATTTGCCAAATGAGAAATATGTGCTCAGAATTCGAAACCCGAATCCCCGCCCCCGTTCCTGTGGCCCCAGTGCTGTTCATTGTCTGGAATCTCCTTCGCATGGCCGGAGTTCTTGCGAAGTTGTTATCCCTAATACATTGTTTTGGACAGGTAACTGACATTACCAAAATGCTGCTAATATTCACTTGTTTCAACACGAAAATACATGCAATAGCAGTATGTGAGCGTGCGTGTGTATGCACACGCAAGTGTGTGTGAGAGAGAGAAATAGAGTGTGAGGGAGAAAGAGAGAGAGAGAGAGAAACAGAAAGAGAGAGAGAAAAAAAGAGAGAGAAAGAGAGTGTGAGAGAGAAAGAAAGAGAAAAACAGAAAGTGAGAGAAAAAAGAGAGAGAAAAAAGAGCGAGAGAGAAAGAGCGTGTGAGAGAGAAAGAAAGAGAGAAAACAGAAAGAGAGAGGAAAAGAGAGAAAAAGAGAGAGAAAGAGAGTGTGAGAGAGAAAACAGAAAGAGGGAGAGAGAAAGAGACAGAGAGAAAGAAAGTGTGAGAGAGAAAGAGAGATACAGAGAGAAAGAAAATAAAGAGAGAGAGAAAAAAGAGAGAGAGAGAGAGAAAAAGAAAGGGAGAAATAAAACAACATGAATGAAATAGACACACACAAGAAAGAAAATATAATATATATATATGATATGTCACGAAACAAAGAGACAGTAAGGAGGATTCTTCCTTTCTTTTCAAAAGAAAGGACTTTGAAATAAAACAACATTATCAGGAATATTTCATTTTCCTTCTTTTTCTTTCATATTTGTTTACACATATCCACACACACTTTTCCACTTTCAGTTTTTATATATTTATTTATATATATGTCTTTTTCATTCTTCCTTTCTTCTTTCATATTTATTATCCATTTTTTTGAACCTTTCTTTTTTTCCATTCAGTTCTTTTATTCATTCATTCATTCATTCTTTCATATTTCTTTCAGTTTTTCCCATTTCATTTTCTTTCTTTCATATTTATTTCTTCCTTTCATATCCATTTTTTTGTTCTTTCTTTCAGTTTTTCCTTTCTACCTTTCTTTTATATCTATGTCTTTTTCATTCTTCCTTTCTTTCTTTCATATTTATTTCTTCCTTTCATATCCATTTTTTTTGTTCTTTCTTTCTTTCTTTTCCATTTCTTTCTTTCAGTTTTTCCTTTCTACCTTTCTTTTATATCTATGTCTTTTTCATTCTTCCTTTCTTTCTTTTTATATTCCTTTCATTCCTTTTTTTCTTTCTTTCAAAGTATATTTATTTCTTCCTTAGACTGCCACATCGGTGAAACCCTCCAATTAAATATGTTAGATTTATCACTGATATTGAGCGCTTTCCAATAAATACCGCCCATATATAATACATAAATAATATATATATAAATTGCATATATATAAAAGTGAACGTTGAAGCCAACACTCAGAGGCGACAGGCTGTTTAACTAAATCAATAAAAATCATAGTTTCCCAATCTATGAGTTTCAGTTGAAATGATCTTTCGAACTTATTAACAGGTCTCATGTTTATAATCGTTTGTAACGAATGAAAGATAATTCTAACTTTCAAATTTCGATGAGATTTTCGATGTGAAACTCAGATAAGTTACTGGAAAACGAAATGCCACTAAGACGCAAGTGATAACTGCATGGGAAAGAGAATGAGAATAGTCCTGGGTATGACGATAAACTGTAACCAGCTGCAAGGCATATAATCTTAAGATTGAAAGTTTTGAGGAATGAAACCGTCTCTTAATTACTGTTATTTCCAGGTTCACCCTGACCTGGTATAATAGCCCCTGTTAGGGTCCCAGTAAAAAACACTATGAAAATATAAAAATACATTTTTATATAAAAAATACCAACCATACCTATTGATAGTAAAATTACTAACAATACATGAGACGAACTTGTTAACCAGTACATCACATCGAAGTGCCCTGTAAATCAGATGTGGCACAAGGCCGAAAGTATGTAGTACCCAGTGAGGATCGAACTCGCTATTCAGTCGCAATGTATCTAGCGAGACAAGCTTGCTAACCATTACATCACGTCGAAGTGACCTGTACATCACATGCGGCACAACGTCGAAAGTATTGGACACCCAGTGAGGATCGAACTCACTATTCTCGTGCGACAAACTTGTTAACCATTACACCACGTGGAGGTGCCCCTTCTTTGAAGCTATGTCTGTACCCGGTGCGTTAACTGTAATTTGTTAAAGGATTAATGGTCTTTTTAGTATAAACGTTATGTGTGTCTGTGTGTCGATGTATGTATGTGTGTACTAATAATAAATAAACATTTTTTTCATCACCTCTTGTTCCAACACGCACTGTGCGTTACTATATATATATATATATATATATATATATATATATGTGTGTGTGTGTGTGTGTGTGTGTGTGTATGTATGTATGTATGTGTGTGTGTGTGTGTGTTAAAGAATATAATAAAATATGTAAATATGAAATTGAAAACTGAAATTGAAAAATTCGCATTTGAAAACTACTTTTATGACAATAAAAATTGTATCCCTGTGTACGATCAAGAAGAGTAGAAACAACGTTAACAAGATATTTTAAAATTGCATACTGAAGAAGAAGAAGAAGAAGAAGAAGAAGGAGAAGAAGAAGAAGGTGAAGTAGAAGAAAATAAGGAACATAATGAATTAAAGATGATTAAAAAGAAGCCAGAAAAAAAAGACTAAAAAGAAGAAGAAATTACAGACAATAAATTACAGATGGAAAAAAGAAAACAGAAAGAAAAAGAAGAAGAAGAAAAAGAAGAAAAGTAATTACAGAGAAGAAATTAAAGAGGGAAAAAAAGAAACCAGAAAGAAAAAGCCTAAAAAGAAGAAGAAGAAAAGAAATTACAGACAATAAATTAAAAGAAAGCAGAAAGAAAAAGACGGAGTAAAAGAAGGTGGCGAAGAAGAAGAAATTAAAGGGAGATAAACAAAATCAGAAAGAGAAAGAGATAAAAAGAAAATGATGAAGAAGTGAATAAACTTAAAAGGATAAAAGAAGAAGAAGAAGAAGAAGAAAATATATATAATAAATTAAAGTTGGATAAAAGGAAACCAGAATGAAAAAGACTAGGAAAAAAAAAAATAGAAAAAAAAGCAGAAATGAAAATGAAAAAAAAAAAAAAGAAGAAATATGAAAACTGATATAACGGAGGAAGGAAGAAGAAAAAAGAAATAGATTGAAGAAGAGAACGAAGAACAGTAAAGAAGAAGAAGAAGAAGAAGAGTAACAACAAGAAAAAAATAAAGTAAAAACGAAAACACTAAACAATTTGAAATCGATAGCCCAGGGACATCGAATTTAATTTTCTCTACTCGAACAGCATGTTTTTCTCCACTCCAATAGTTCCATTTTTACTCATTCCGACCTCAAAAGCCTTTCCCGCCATTGCAGAAAAAGTGCGAAAAGAAAGAAAGAAAGAATCAGTGTGTTTGGTGCTATTGTATGAATGAGAATAAGCGTTATGTGGCATCATGCGGACGGCGTGCGATGGAGCGAGACGAAATTTGCTGGAACAAGACGTTAGTGGCCATCGGAGGAAAAGAACCTGAATAAAACCAGGTCAAAAGGTGTTCCCTTTCTGGACAACGTGATTATGACATGATGGCGATCGCAAACTGGCCCTATCTGTGGCGCTCCTGCTGGGCACCGGCTGGATGGAGCACTGAGTAGGCCGGTCAAATACGAGCTGTGGATTTGACACGGGAGAAATGTTCAGATAGAGACAGAAGAGACAAGGAGAGAGAGAGAGAGAGAAGAGTGAGAGAGAAGAAAGAACGGAGAAAGAAAAAAAAACAGATAAATATTAGAGAAAATAAAAGGAAAGAGGAATTAAAATACGACAAAGAGGAGAAAAAATAATTACATTCTGATGAACTTTCCTGTATGGTATCTAGACTTTATGAATTTAATCGCAGTACTCGATTGGCGGCAAGGTCTCATCATTTTCTAGTAGAAACGGCCAGATGTAAGCGTAAGTTCTATGCTAACAATTTCTTTTCCCGATTATAGTGAAAAAATTGATAGGTGTGCTGCTAAGAAAATTGGTTCACTGCATTGTGATAGACAATTTCTCTCTCCACAATCTATTTTACATATTTATAAGTGTACCATTTTTATTTGCTTTGAATACTGCTGCCACATCTGGTATGAACTCCTGCTTTATATTTAGAGATTCTTCATAAATTCCAAAGAGTCTGCAATGTTATTTGTTCTGACCTAGTATCGCGTCCAGTCACTTTTTTTCCGCCATAATGTAGCTTCCCTGTGTCTTTTCTATAAATACTTACATGGTATTTGTTCGGATGAGCTCTTTGCTTTGGTTGTTTTATTCACCTTCCCCCACCCACAAACAATGAACTGTATATATGGGGACTAGTTAGGACTTTCATAGAAACAATGAGATATTATGGTGGATGAAGTAAGTACGGTAAGTATGAATACATTGTTTTTGGTGTTAGGAATATTGTGGTATGCTTGGGTCATAGTTAGTTGCCAACTAAGTTTAAATTTAAGACAAAAGACCGTCCTTTGTCCCCATTTTAGCCTTGTGCCACATTTTGTAATTTTTACAAGAAAATTCACCAAGAATTTTACATATGGGAACTAGTTAGGACTTTCATAGAGACAATGAGGTATTATGTTGGATACAGTAAGAAAGGTAAGTAAGAATCTGTTGTTTTGGTGTAAGGAATATTGTGGTATGTTTGGGTCAGTGTTTGTGGCTAACTAAGTTTAGAATTAAGAACGTCCTTTTCTCCATTCCTCGTTTTGACCTTGTGCCACATTTTGTAATTTTTACAAATAAATATTAGTTTCCTCTATGGTACCTAGACTTTATACGGCAGCGAATGTTGGACGGTCTCCTCAAAGATGAAGAAGAGACTCGAGGCAGCGGAAATGTGGTTCTACATAAGGATGTTACGGATATCATGGAGCGAGCGTGTGAGCAACGATGAGGTCTTGGAGAGGGTGCAAACAAGGAGGAGGCTTTTACTTAACATAAGGAAGAGGCAGAGGAGATTTCTGGGACACGTAATGAGAAAAGAGGGCCTGGAGAATCTGATACTCACAGGTGGAATAGAGAGAAAAGAGACAAGGGAAAGCAACGCATGATATACCTGGCGGGCTTAAGCGAGTGGATGGCAGAACGTGGTCTGGGGGAGTTGGCAGAGGCACAAAATTTATTGAGAGCTACAAGGGATAGGGGGAAGTGGAGAACCATGATTGCCTACGTCTCGAAAGGACACGGCACACAAAAAGAAAAAAAAATAATTCGGCGGGAAGTTCTCATCATTTTAGAGTTGAAATGGCCAGATGTAAGCGTAAGTTCTATGCTATGCAATTCTCGCTTGTGGAATGCTCTTCCGGCTTCTTGTTTCCTAGTCAAGTTTGATATTCAAAACTTTAAATGCAATGTCAATCGTTATCTTCTGGCTTCTTAATTCTTGTTCTTTTATTCTCCTCTCTCATTAATTGAAGATTACCTCATATTCACTCACCCTCAATAACTCTATGCGTCCTAGTGGCGTTATTGCAATGTATGAGGCGAACTAATTAAAAAGAAAATGTTATCACTTCGTTGCATAGCTTCCTAACAACTATTTTTTATATATATATATATATATATATATATATATATATATATATATATATATATATATATATGACGTTAAAGTTAGGCGGTATTTAAACTAACCCCTGTAGAGGGCGCACAGGAATGAATGACTGTCTCTGAAGAAAGTAAACTCTATCTGTAGCTTCCCTTTTTTTTATCGTTAATTTTGGGAAGTCCTTGTATTAGTTAAACGGGCTCTTTCAAGTTGTTTTTAAGGTAGAAGTTGGGAGATTCCTGAATCTCAGAATTTTCCCCGTGGTCATTTTGCTAGTTTTATTGATTGCTGGGAAGGGGGAGTGTGTGTTAAGTGTATGTTATCTTTTAGTTCTTTGGGAGTGTGCATGATGTGTGTATGTGTATGCATTAGTATGAGCGCGTATTTAAGTATGAGACCTCAACACTTCTGCATGTTTGTCATGTGTGGGCAAGAAATGTGGGTAGGGCTTGATTTATGGGGTTATATATAAATTCTATCTATGTTGTTAAATCTATCGTTAAGCCCGTCTGGACGAAGTGTTTTGAGGCGCAAAATCCATTTGTCTTCATGTTCCTTTAGTATTTTTCTAAGGTTATCTTTTCTATCTATTTCTATTTTTTCAATTACAGTGAATTTTGCATGGCTTTTAAATCATATTTTTCTAGGCGGAAATATATATATATATATATTATAGGATATTACACCCAAACATGTAAAATTAAAGCTACATAAATGCACTCATGTTTCGATGTGCATTAACACATCTCATCAGGCGTTATTAAATGGGAGGTTAGAACAATTTATTAGGATTCATACCACATACAATCTCTTTCCCCGCGAGAAAATGAGAAAGAAAAGATAAAGAGAAAGAAAGGCATAAGATACAATCTCTTTTTCCAGAGAAAAGGAAGAATAAGAAAAAAGTAGAAAAGCAAAGGGATTGGATAGTAGCAAAATATGTTGATAATCAGCTCAACCAATCAAAATGGCCAACTCTAAGTTAGAGGTCATGAAACACAGATTTAAATTTGAAGATAACTTTAGCGTTATATCTGAAACAATATATATATATATATATATATATATATATATGTTTGTGTGTGTGCGTGTGTATACATATGTATATGATGGATAAAAGTATAAAGCATATCACCAGAAAATACAAGAATAAACAAGGAAATTCGTTCCATAACGCAAAAAGGCTATATAACATGATATGCAAAAAAAAGGACTACAAATACTAGAAACATTAAGCATAATAGGCAAACAACAGCATAAATAAAATGTTTTAAGATTTATAAAGAAACATCCTAAATATATTTCATGAAGGAATAAAACCTGTAAGATACGCAAAGACACAAAGCTTCTATAATTGAAAATGATGACACAAACCGAAAAAAAACAAAAAAACTCTTTCATAATTGCTTCTGAAAGCTTTTGGAAGTACTCACATTAAATATATACCGGAAAACCATAAAATGGTTCAGAAATATAGAAATAAATATATACATAAAAAAAATACTTAAAAATTTTCTTGGTTTTAAGCAAAAATATATATATATATATATATATATATATATATATATATATATATATATATATATATATATATTGTTATGGTCCGGTTCCTTGTACCACGGTGATAGTCCAATGGTAGAACCAATAAAGAAGAACGCGAACACAGGTATGGAATAACACAGATATATTAAAAACAGGAATATATACAGAGAAGTAGAATTGTTAGTATGAACAATCAGGTTTTAGAGAGAACAATGTAGTCTCGACCAGTATCACTATTCCAATGTCTTGCAGTAATTGTCTGAACGCGACTCTGTTTCGGACTGCCTCTGACTCGACTTGAACGACTAACTTCCTGACTCGACTTCTTGCCTTCTCCTGAGGCGCAGTATTTATTAAGTATGGAATAGTCCATTATTATTATTATGGGTAAGATCCCCTAGCACACACACACACACACACACACACACACACACACATATATACATATATATATATATATATATATATATATATATATTGTTAAAGAAAAAATATTCGCAACTTCAACTAAACCTCTCCTGCATCTTTATAGATTTCAAGAAAGCATTTGGAGAGAGAAATAGAATAGGGAGAGAGGAGGACGATGCCAATGCTTGGATGTGACCAAGTATTGACAATATAAAAATACGAGAAAACATCCTCCAAATTTAGAGGTTAAAACTAATGGCGAACAAGGAAAAAAGACCTGAAGCAAGATCAATGTCGATGGCCAGGAAGTCTTGAGCCAATTTAAATATCCTAGCTCGATTGAAAGCAAGGAGGGATTTTGGGCTCAAGATTTTTGACAAAGTCTAAAGTTATTTTAATGTTATTGGTCTTGACCTGGCATCTCGACTTCAGTCATTTTCCAACCGCCATGTTGTGAGTTCCCTATGTCATTTTAATAATTATTTTTTTAGTAGTTGTTCTAATTATCTTTTCTTCTAGGCACTTCGATCGTATAATTTTAAGCGAACTACTAGATTGGCAATTAGGTCTCACCGTTTTAATGCTTAAAAAGCTAGATGAAACCGCACGTTCTAGTCTAACAATTTCTGTCTTCGCACTTCTCGCATGTGGAACACTCTTCTTGTTTCTTGCTTCCTGGACATCTACGATCTTTAAAAAATGAAACGCAACGTCAATAACCATCTTTGTCTTCCTGAAACATGTTATTTTATTTTTCTTATCTCCTCACTAAAGTTTTCTCATTTTCTTTCACTCCCAGTAACCCCTTGCATCTTAGTGGCATTATCGCCATCTTCTGTCTTCTTGAAGTCTGTTCTTTTATTGTCCTTTCTCCTCACTAAAGTCTTCTTATTCTCTTTCACTCCCAGTAACCCCTTGTATCTTAGTGGCATTTATCGCCATCTTCTGTCTTCCTGAAACCTGTTCTTTTATTGTCCTTTCTCCTCACTAAAATCTTCTCAATCTCTTTCACTCCCAGTAGCCCCTTGCGTCTTAGATGACAGGATTATTAAAACCAGTCAGAATACTGAAAATATTGGTTGAATGGTTGGCTTATTTAATACCGAATTGTAAGGGGGCATACAGTGGGGATCATACTCACTACGCAGTAATAATGGTCAAACGGACTAGACTTGTTATTCATTACCCAACACCGAAGAGCAAATACTGAAAGTAGCACTGAAATATTGATTAAGGTTTGCTGTCACTTGACCTTCATTGAAAGTCGTTACTGGTGTGAACACTCAACAGGAGTACATAATAATAATAATAATAATAATAATAATAAGCAGAAGAAGAACAACAACAACAGTAATAACAACAAAACGATCATGTAACCAGCCATGTCACAAATAGTGTCCACTCAGACCGGACACGAATGTCTGTCTCTATGTCATTATTATCCAAATTACAAAAGTGACTACCGACCCGTCCTTCAATCGAGTCGTCCACACCCTTTTCGCAATCCAGAAAACCTGGGGAGCAAAAGAGAACTGAACAACGATAGCCAGCGTGACGTCATTGCTGGACAGTCATGACTCAAGCAACTTCGTGGTCTGTTTACCAATGACACACAAAAAATGTTTTCCGGTTTTGTAGAGATTTTATTCTTGCTGATAGTGGCCCTTAATACCCTAGCCTTCCAAATTATAAACTGGTCATAAGACCCCGACTGCTTGGGTCGTGGGGATGCTTTTGGTCACGCTAAGTTAAGGATAATCATTGGCGATGTACTAAAAGAAAAGGTTAAGTATATTCCGATATGAATTGGGGGAAATATTAATTATATAAAGGTTAAAAAAAGAGGAAAAAGCGGAATAAATTAAATAAGTAGAGAAAAGAGAAATGAAATAAGAAAAGAAAAGAGAAATGAAATAGAAAAGAAGAGAGAAATGAAATAAGAAAAGGAAAGAGAAATGAAATAAAAACAGAAAAGAGAAATGAAATAAGATAAGAAAAGAGAAATGAAATAAGAAAAGAAAAGAGAAATGAAAAAGAAAGAAAGAAAAGAAAAAGAATGAAAATAAGAAAAGAAAAAGAAGAAAAGAAATAGAAAAGAAAAGAGAAAGAAATAAGTAAAGGAAAGAGAAATGAAATAAGAAAAGAAAAAGAAATGAAAAGAAATAATAAAAAGAAAAAGAGAAATGAAATAAGAAAAGAAAAGAGAAATGAAATAAGTAAAGGAAAAGAGAAATGAAATAAGAAGAAAAAGAAAAAAAGAGAAATGAAAAAAAAGAAATAAGAAAAGAAAAGAGAAATGAAAAAGAAAAAAAAGAAAATGAAATAAGAAAAGAAAAGAGAAATGAAAAAAGAAATGAAAAAAAAAAAAGAGAAATGAAATAAGAAAAGAAAAAGAAATGAAAAGAAATAAGAAAAAGAAGAGAAATGAAATAAGAAAAGAAAAGAGAAATGAAAAGAAATAAGAAAAGAAAAGAGAAAAAAGAAAAAGAGAAATGAAATAAGAAAAAAAGAAAATGAAATAAAAAAAGAAAAAGAAATGAAAAGAAATAAGAAAAGAAAAAAAAGAAAAGAAATGAAAAGAAAAAGAGAAATGAAATAAGAAAAGAAAAGAAAAGAAATAAGAAAAGAAAAGAGAAATGAAAAGAAATAAGAAAATGAAATAGAAATGAAATAAGAAAGAAAAGAAAGAAGAAATGAAAAAGAAAAAGAAATGAAAAGAAAGAGTAAAAGAAAAGAGAAAGAAAAGAAATAAGAAAAGAAAAAGAAATGAAATAAGAAAAGAAAAAGCTCAATTTGAAAAAAGAAAAAAGAGAAATGAAATAAGTAAAGGAAAGAAAATGAAATAAGAAAAGAAAAGAGAAATGAAAGAAATAAGAAAAGAAAGACAAAAATGAAATAAGAAAAAAAAAATGAAAGAGAAAAAAAAGAAATGAAATAAGAAAAGAAAAGAGAAATGCTTTTAAAAGAAAAGAGAATGAAAAGAAAAGAAAGAAATGAAAGAAAATAAAAAAAGAAAAGAGAAATGAAGAAAGAAAAAAAAAAGAAAAAAGAAATAAGAAAAGAAGGAGAAATGAAAAGAAAAAGAAAATAAAAAAGAAAATGAAATAAGAAAAGGAAAAGAAAAATGAAATTAAGAAAAGAAAAGAGAAATGAAAAGAAATAAGAAAGAAAAGAGAAATGAAATAAGAAAAGAAAAGATGAAATGAAAAGAAAAGAAAAGAGAAAGAAAAAAGAAATAAGAAAAAGAAAAGAGAAATGAAAAAGAAAAGAAAAGAAAATGAAATAAGAAAAGAAAAGAGAAATGAAAAGAAAAAGAAAAGAAAAGAGAAATGAAAAGAAATAAGAAAAAAAAGAAATGAAATAAGAAAAGAAAAGAAACAAAAAAGAAAAGAGAAAGAAAAAAAGAAAAAGAAAAAAAAGAAAAAGAAAAGAGAAAGAAATAAGCAAAAAAGAGAAAAAAAAAGAAAGAAAATAGAAATGAATGAAATAAGAAAAGAAAAGAGAAATGAAAAGAAATAAGAAAAGAAAAAAGAAAGAAATAAGAAAAGAAAAGAAATGAAATAAGAAAAGAAAAGAGAAATGAAAGAAAAGAAAAGAGAAAAAAATAAGAAAAGAAAAGAGAAATGAAAAAGAAAAGAAAAGAGAAATGAAATAAGAAAAGAAAAAAGAATGAAAAGAAAAAGAAAAGAAAAGAGAAATGAAAGAAAGAAAAGAAAAGAGAAATGAAATAAGCAAAGAAAAGAAAAAAGAAAGAAAAGAAAAGAGAAAAAAAAGAAATAAGAAAAGAAAAGAGAAAAATAAGAAAAGAAAGAGAAATGAAATAAGAAAAGAAAAGAGAAATGAAATAAAAAGGAAAGAGAAATGAAATAAAAAAGAAAAGAAAAATGAAAAGAAATAAGAAAAGAAAAGAGAAATGAAATAAGAAAAGAAAAGAAAGAAATGAAAGAAAAGAAAAGGAAAGAGAAATGAAATAAGAAAGAAAAAAGAAATGAAATAAGAAAAGAAAAGAGAAATGAAATAAGAAAGAAAAGAAAAAGAAATGAAATAAGAAAAGAAAAAGAAAGAAAAAGAAAGAAAAGAGAAATGAAAAGAAATAAGAAAAGAAAAGAGAAATGAAAAGAAATAAGAAAAGAAAAAAAGAAAAAAGAAAAGAAAAAAAGAGAAATGAAATAAGAAAAGAAAAAGAAATGAAAAGAAATAAGAAAAGAAAGAGAAAGAAATAAGAAAAGAAAAAGAAATGAAAAGAAAAAGAAAAGAAAAGAGAAATGAAAAGAAATAAGAAAAGAAAAGAGAAATGAAATAAGAAAAGAAAAGAGAAATGAAATAAGAAAAGAAAAGAGAAATGAAAAGAAATAAGAAAAGAAAAGAGAAATGAAAAGAAATAAGAAAAGAAAAGAGAAATGAAATAAGAAAAGGAAAGAGAAATGAAATAAGAAAAGAAAAGAGAAATGAAAAGAAATAAGAAAAGAAAAGAGAAATGAAATAAGAAAAAAAAGAAAATGAAATAAAGAAAAGGAAAGAGAAATAAGAAAGAAAAAATAGAAATGAAAAGAAATAAGAAAAGAAAAGAGAAATGAAAAGAAATAAGAAAAGAAAAGAGAAAATGAAAGAAAGAAAAGAAAAGAGAAATGAAATAAGAAAAAAGAAAAAGAAAAAAAGAAATAAGAAAAGAAAAGAGAAAAGAAAAAGAAAAGAAAAGAGAAATGAAAAAGAAAAGAAAAGAGAAATGAAAAAGAAAGAAAAGAAAAGAGAAAAGAAATAAGAAAAGAAAAGAGAAATGAAATAAGAAAAAAAAGAAAAAAGAAAAAAGAAAGGAAAGAGAAAAGAAAGAAAGAAAAGAAAAAAGAAAGAAAAAAAATAAGAAAAGAAAAGAGAAATGAAAAAAAAGAAAAAAGAAATGAAAAAAAAAAAGAAAAGAAAAAGAGAAATGAAATAAGAAAAGAAAAGAGAAATGAAATAAGAAAAAAGAAAAGAGAAATGAAATAAGAAAAGAAAAGAGAAATGAAATAAGATAAGAAAAGAGAAATGAAAAGAAAAAAGAAAAGAGAAATGAAATAAGAAAAGAAAAGAGAAATGAAATAAGAAAAGAAAAGAGAAATGAAATAAGATAAGAAAAGAGAAATGAAAAGAAATAAGAAAAGAAAAGAGAAAAGAAATAAGAAAAGAAAAGAGAAATGAAATAAGAAAAGAAAAGAGAAATGAAATAAGTAAAGGAAAGAGAAATGAAATAAGAAAAGAAAAGAGAAATGAAAAGAAATAAGAAAAGAAAAGAGAAATGAAATAAGAAAAGAAAAGAGAAATGAAATAAGAAAAGGAAAGAGAAATGAAATAAGAAAAGAAAAGAGAAATGAAAAGAAATAAGAAAAGAAAAGAGAAATGAAATAAGAAAAGAAAAGAGAAATGAAATAAGAAAAGAAAAAGAAAGAAAAGAAAATAAGAAAAGAAAAGAGAAATGAAATAAGAAAAGAAAAGAGAAATGAAATAAGTAAAGGAAAGAGAAATGAAATAAGAAAAGAAAAGAGAAATGAAATAAGAAAAGAAAAGAGAAATGAAATAAGAAAAGAAAAGAGAAATGATATAAAGGGAAAATATGGAAAGAGAATGATTAAAAAAAATGAAAGACGCCATTTTATATTCGGCAAGAAAGAAAGGATTAAGAATGAGAAAACAGTGAGAAAAGAATGAAAAAGGGAATGCAAGAAAAGAAGAAAGAATAGCTTGAAAGAAAATAGCAATAAGAATGAAATAAAGAATGAAATATACTTAAAATTTTCGAAAACAAAAGAAAAAAGTTCATGGCAAAACTGAATGAGATCGACTGTACTGCCTGATAAAAATCTAAATCTCAAAAATTGAAAAATAAAAATAATAAAACTCAAAAAATCTAAATTTAGCGTCTCCACATCTTGGGCGTTCCCTTCGGTACAAAATTATGACCGGCAGTCGTGAAAATATATACCTTCCCCATTCCATAATTTTTATTGTCCCAAGTGCTTTTGACCACTTCTATAGGCATTTTCAAATTTTTCCTTTTTTTTTTGTCTCTGGAGTTGTTACCTTTTCCTCATGTTTTGTCTGTTATATTGTAATTTGTTTTTGTGTTATTTTGAATAGTAGCGTTCACTCCAAGCCTTCATGTGTTGCGCGCGGCTGGAAATCATACGGAGATCATTATATTATAGAAAATATTTGTTTTCCCTTACTTTTACAAAACGGAAAAACATAAGGATGCTGGAAAAACTTAAAAGAATAATCAAATCTTCCTTGTCGGCCGTATTTGATAATATATATGTGTGTGTGTGTGTGTGTGTGTGTGTGTGTGTGTGTGTGCGTTTGTGTATATTACCAGTTTGTGACTGGAAGGGATATTTCCGAGGAGGATATAAATCCAGGGAGAGCTCAATGTAGACTACAGAGCATTGTAAGGACAATAAGGGAGACTTTTGTGGAGGAGATTTCGTTCTGGTGAGTTGAACAGCTCGGTGTTCCCGAAATAAAAATTATAAACGAAATGGTTAATTAAAGTTAAATCTTTCTCACACACACACACACACACATATATATATATATATAAAATAAAAAGAAAGAACAGTAAGATATATAATAAAGACAATATACTTATATATAAAGTCAATGTACTAATATGTAAATGAGTCAAGACTTATTTCAATATCACTAAAAATATATATATATATATATATATATATATATATATATATATATATATTGAAAATAATAATTTAATACAAAGTTAATAAAGTTCAACCAACAACATATGTTTCTATTGTATGTTTACAGTTTTTTTATTAAATGATGTGATGATGGTATAATGGATACTAGATCAGAAATCTGAGTTCCGAGTTCGAACTCCGTTCAGCTTTATTACATTAACTCGCGCACCAATAACTCTGGGAAATGAAAAATCTTACAATACAAAATATGTTTTGGTTTTACATAACTCAAAACGGGTTGATGAGCCGTAAAAAAAAAAATCATCATGTGACATATCCCGATCGAAACTAGAAATAAACTGTTCAACGTTCATGTCTTCCTTGGATTTATTCTCTGGAACAAAATAGTATCTTTAATAACAATATTAAAAAGAAACAACCTGAAATTCTTACATTCGTCACAAAATTACCACACTATCCCGTAGTTTAATTTGTCACTTATCGAGATTGAGTGCAATTCAAAAATGTTTAAGAAACGCGGATATAAAAAAACAACCACTCCGTGAAAGTTAATCAATAAACATTGGTAAACTATATTTAAACAGTTACATATAAAAAGTTTCAATTAATAATAAGGGATTAAAATATTAATTCTAGACACCAGCGACTTTTCATATAATCAGAGAAATCGTAATAAAATTAAACGAAGTTTATGATAAAAAACTACAATATTAAAATGCATAAAACTGGTCATGAGACAAATTTAGAGGTTTGTGATGAAAAGGCAACAATTATAAGATGGTGCAAAACTGATAATATAGTAATTATATAGTGTTGAGATAAAAAGAAACAATAGTAAGATGGAATAAAACTAGTAATAAAATAATAATAGAGGGTTAGCTGAAAATGATGCAGTTATAGCGTGGAGTCAAAATCTTGAAAAAATAATAACAGAGGTTTGTGATAAAAGCATCAGATGCATATTACTGTAATCTAAAGACTAGTTTTAGATCATTTTGAAAGATGTAAGCGTAGTATTTTAAGTGTGATGCATAGAGCAGCTGTATATATATCTATGAATTTTAGTTTTGAACGAGCGCTAAACTAATTATAGATCTCATGTTCTAGAATTAGATCACTATATATATATATATATATATATATATATATATATATATATATATATATATATATATATATATATATATACCAATGTAATATATCGCCACTGTAAAAATTGTAGACCAATGTAATATACCAAGCCACTGTAAAATCAGCAGATAACGATAAAATATACATAGGAGTAACTGAAGGATGCTGGCAACAAAGAAAATGCGCACACAAAACATCCTTTACAAATAGTAAATACGCAAACAGCACAATCCTTTTTTAACATATATGGGAAATTAAAAACATAAACCAAATCACACCAAAAATATCATGGAAAATAAGAAAAAAACAGCAGCCTACAACAATCAATCCTAAAGCTGTAAACTCTGCTTGGAGGAAAAATAGCCATAATTACCTTCCCAGACCAAATAAACTACTGAATAACCGATCAGAACTCAGTTTAAATTCAGATACGAAAACAAAACGCTACTTAAAAATAGAAAACGGAAAACGAACAAGAATAAATGAAAATACATGAATAAAATAAAATAGATAAACAAAAACTAGTAAAATAAATTAAACCAACCAAATAAATAGTAAATAAACTAAGTAAATACTAAACAAATTAACAAACTACGTCCACCAAAATAACCGTTAGAATAATACAATTGACTAGCCAGAATGCAATACACTATCCACAGTGCAACACTAGCCTGTATATATATATATATATATAAAAAGTCAATCAAAAACACAATGCACATCGTCTGGCGATTGCGTTTAGCAGGAAACAGACTGTCGCCTCTGGGTGTGGATTTCAATGTCCTTATATATATATTTCGTTTATTGATTGAAGCAGACGACGCCATGTGGATCCTTATTCTCTTTAAAATTAGTAATGGCTGTATTGTAGTAAAATAATTTAAATATCGATCAGATCGGTCGGCTTTGTCAGTCAGTTCTTCTGCACAATTACATGGCTGACCAAACAATATCTAACTTATAGAGGAGGCCATCTTAATATGTCCAGGTGACCGCATGAACTAGAAACTGTAATGGCGGCCGAGAATTTAGCGAGGAATATAAATGATCGATTCTGCTCCATTTCACAAATATAAGGGGTTATAAACGAATGTCCAAATCGATAGGAGAGGAAAGCGAAACTATTTTTTTGAGATCGACAAAAGATGGAAATATTACAAAACAAAGGGATTCTATTTATTGTTCCAGTCAATCAAAGCAAATAAGCTCTATTAATGTTTGCGAAAAGTATCACCCTGATATTTTTTAGATAGGTATACTGATAAAAAGGTTGATGCTGTTATCTACCTCACACCCTTCCACAAATCCTATCTATCGATCTCAGTGTGTTCTTATCTATCTATCTATCTATCTTCTAGCATTGCCTATTCATCCAAATCTATTCACACATACAGAGACGCACATGCCCACACAATCACAAGAACACACACACACACACACACACACACATAAATGCATATCTATCTAGGCACATTCAGCATATTCATACCACTCCCCAAAACAAGACCTTGATATGTCTGTCTATCTATCTATCTAATCGTCTTGCGTTGTCTATTCACACACACACACACACACACATATATATATATGCATAGCTATCTGTCTTTCTCATTGTGTTCTTATGTAGGCATGTTCATATATCTCTTAGCATATTCATACCATTCCCCAAAACAGGATCTTCATATATCTCTTTATATAAGCTCCTTCATATCTATCTTTGTGTGTTCCTATCTGTCTTCTAGCGTCGTCTTTCATCCATCTAAATCTATTCACACATACACAAACACACACGCGCTCGCACCATATATATATATATATATATATATATATATATATATATATATATATATATATGTGTGTGTGTGTGTGTGTGGCTATTTAGGCAGAAATTCTTCTTTCATGTACATTTCATTGAAAACGACAGACAAAATGCTTATATTAAGTTTTTATTCAAATTCTCATGCGATCTAATCATTTTTTCTCTTCGGATGATCAATTATATAAAATCTGTCCGAATGTTCTTTTTATCCGAGCGTTTTCGGCTATACATTTAGCCATTTTCAAGGATTGAATATTTTAACTATTAAAATAAGAAAAGCTATGTTTTATAAAATGTTTTAATTTTTCAAAACACAGTCAAGATATTTTGTCCATGTTCAAAGTTAATATTAAGTGTTGATTTGTTTGTTTTTATTAATAAGGTTTCCATTATTTTTATCCTTTTTTGCATGTAGATGATGCTATTATATTAGTGTTGTCAACAAGTATGTTACGAATAGTGTCCGGTAGGTCTCCATGAATATTTAAATGAAATCTAATTGAGCTATATATGTGTATATATATAATTGAGCTATATATATATATATATATATATATATATGTGTGTGTGAGCGCCTGTGTGTGTATGTGTGAATAGATTTAGTTGGATGAAAGAAGACAGATAGGAACACACAAAGATAGATATGAAGGAGCTTATATAAAGAGATATATGAAGATCCTGTTTTGGGGAATGGTATGAATATGCTAAGAGATATATGAACATACCGAGATAGATAGATAGATAGATAGATAGATAGATAGATAGATAGACTATCTCAGCCTGTCTATCTATCTATCTATCTATCTATCTATCTGTCTATCTCAGTCTGTCTGTCTATCTATTTTCTAGTTTTGTTTCATCCAGCCGTCTAAATCTATTCACACATACGCAAACACACACAAAGACACGGACGGGCTCGCACACCCACACGAACACACACAAATAAATGCATCTCTATCTATCTATATTTATTTAGATGACTCCTTATTTTTCATTGAATCATATTTTTCTGACTTTTTCTCATTTTTATGTAGGTGATACTCCCGACGATTTCGACGTCTAACATTTCAGTTGAAGACCTGAACCCTAACCCACACGTATGATTTCATTATAGTGCCGAAGTCTTGTTTAGAATCTGCTACTATTTTCGAAAGGAGTGATAACAGAGAAATGGTACACAGTGTGCCATGCAGTCACCAAAGAACATTACTAAGGTTTGAATGAGTTTTACTTCTTGACTTGCATGTTTCAGATGGAGTCTGGTAGGTTTCTCTCTGTGTTTAAATGAGTTCCAATGGAGCTGTGGTTGGATAGGTGTAATGTAAGTCGTTTGGATAAGCATGTAGTAGTGTGACCAATGTAATTTTATGAGTTTTGGTTTGATCAGGAACACAGTTCTTTAAGAAGCATTTGAACGCGTAAATAATATTGTAGTTTTAATTTTGGAGTTGTGATGTTATTTTTTATGATAAGGTTAGCTATTTTTAATTTTTTGTGTTTAATTTTCCACATAAAACGTACAAGACTCCATCCGAAACATACTAGTAGAAAATACAATCATAATAACCACATCTGCATGTGAAAAAAAGATTAAAAATAATGAAAAACCTAACAAAAAAGCTAAACATTTAATAACATTAATTATGAATACGGCCACAATGTACTGACCGTGTTTGGAAAATAAAACACACCTATAACTCAAAATATATACATAACACAATCCATACATTATGCTAAAAGTAAAATCATCCTTGATAATGGCTAAAAGTATAACCGAAAGCACTTGGAGATGCATGTTTTGAACAGATTTTACACAACTTTGTGTACAAAAAAGAAAACACTTGTATAAATACAAGAAGAATTAAATAAAAAGCTTAATCTCAGTACCTTGTCTCTTTAACGAAACATGAACAAAAGAGGGTTGCTGCCTAAAGGCTATATATATATATATATATATATATATATATATATATATATATATATATATATATAGCCTTGGATGGCAACTGGTCTAGAGGAAGGACAACTCTGAATTCAAAACCTGCGGAGGGTCGTTTGGGGACCTTGTAGGCACCTCGATGCACCAGGTCTCTGTATTCATCCTTCAAAAAGTGTGGATGGTCCTGCACGAAGCCTTCACCACTATAATCAAATCTCATGCCGGTGTCGGACTGTCGGTTTCCTGAAACTGATCTGCTTGACCCTCATACGTCGAATCTCGACGGTAGAGTCGATTATATATATATATATCTCACACAATATGAAATGGACAAAGTCCGACAATTATTTTAAGACATTTTTATGTTTAAACATTCTTTTTATATACAAATATTTATAAATGTTTGTTTATAATAAATAGTATAAAACAACATTTACTGGCCAGAAAATTTTCTCTGAAAATTTTCGGACATTCAGGCCGGTAAATGTTGTTTAATACTGTTTATTATAAACAGAGCATTTACTTAAATATTTGTATCTATAAAAATGTCTTAAAATAATATATATATATATATATATATATATATATATATATATATATATATATTTCTCTCACGAACCTCGTTTTTTCTTCATTCAGTCTCATTCATTCTTTCTTTAATTTCCATTGCTTTCTTTCAGTTTTTCCTTTCTATCTTTCTTTTATATCTTTTTCATTCTTTCTTTCTTTCTTTCATATTTCTTTCTTCCTTTTATATCCATTTTTGGTTCTTTCTTTCTTTCTTTCTTTCTTTCTTTCTTTCTTTCTTTCTTTCTTCCAAAGTTCTTTTCTTTTTCTTTTTTATTCTCATTATTTTATTTTTTCTGAAGGCGAAAAACACAAACAAGAAAATGAATGAAGTCGAGCGAATTATTTTTCATTCATTTCAAATTAACTCAGGTGGATTTGATATGTAACCGAGCGAAGAAACTATTTTTTTTTTGCCTCCTTTCATAAGTTTTCCCTTCATTTAAATTTTTGTCTTCGTTTTCACTTCGTTAGCGATTTTTTATTTATTTATTTATTTTTAATTTTCTTTATTTTTCATAATTTTCATTTTTCCAGAATTCTCATTTTCAAAATTTATTTTTTTTGTTCCAAGTCAGACATAAAATTTTAGCTTATTCCTTAGCGATGGTTTTACATAAGATTTGTGAAAAGAATTAGCCATTTTTCAAATAAAATTAAAACGAGAAGAAAAATAAAAAGCAAGATATTACTATTAATAATAATAAAGTTACTACCACCACAACTACTACTACTAATAATAATAATAATTTGGCTGTGAAGCATGTACGAGATATACTCCTATGAAACTGTGTGTTATTATGCGTATATTATGTATTGTATATTTTACCCTAGTATATCTTTTAAGGGGTGCTCCTCTCTCACACAATAATAATAATAATAATAATAATAATAATAAATGACAAAGAAATTGACAAGCCCAAGCAATGCACCAGGCTCCTCACTGACGTTATCTGGATGTACAACTATTGTAGCAGTTATCATTTGGGACGTTAAAGTCTACACAGCCGAACATCATCGAGAAAATAGGAATGGAACTTTGTATTCCATCGATTAAGATATCTGCGTTGTTTGTGTCTGCAAATATTCTGCGAAATGGATTATCTATCTGATATCGTTCGACTTGACAGTGGGCGGTGGGGGTGGTCGCCCGTAATGCAAGATCTCCGGTTGAAAACGAAAAACAACGAGGAAGAAGATAATATCAATGATAGTAGCGAGAATTCTAAGACTTCTTGAGTAATTCTAAGACTTCTTCAATGTAAGCTACCGCATATTACTGGCAGAAGTACATGCAACGTTGGAATAATAATAATAAGAAGAATTATTATTAGTTTAAAATAACACAGATTTAACACAGAGGTAGGTGTTTATTTAAAGTGTTGGCAGCTTGACTGACAACCGGAAGATTATCAATTCTTTTTCTACAGGGGACATATCTGTAAAATTTACTTGAGGAATATAACGTGAGCGCCGTTTTTATGCAATTTTTAACTACTCAGTTATGTTAAAAAATTAGGAAAATATTCTCCGTAATCTAATGTTTTATTAAATTTTAGGTATTTTGGCTTTAAATTTACTGTAGCTATCACTCTATACCAAAAATACTGATGGCTGCCGTTGATAGACCGCTGTGGAGAAGATTCAGTATAGCTTCTGCATTCGGACCCCCCCCCACACACACACATCTACGATTACAAAAGTCAAGGAGTTGATGATGTTGATGATGATGATAATGAATTCTTACTCTTATTTTTTGATAATGTTGTGTATGGATGTTCATATTTACAAAAATCGGTACGTTTATACACAAATAATAATAATAATAATAATAATAATAATAATAATAATAATGATAATAATACTTAGAGATGAGCGCGATTTAAGAAAAGGAAAATGAAAGACACAGTGCTTGACAATGTTCAAAAATATTTCGTGAATATGTCTGTTTTCTTCAAGTTATTGTATAACAATTGGATATAAGTATAAAATACAAAAAAATTGTATAAAAAAAATGATAAGTCTTTGTACAAACGTCACTTGTCTTAAGAAAAAAAACGGTTGTACTGGTAATCAACGCGTCAAAACGATTGACATGCAATTGAATCGTACGTAATATGATGGTGATCGTGCTCATCTTGGAATTTTATTTTAGTTGATTAATTACTAAGAGCAATTGATAAACAGTTTAGTATAAATTCTATAGAACTGTCCTATTGCTCTGTTTATTCCCCCTGGGGCAGGAAGATAGTAGTTTTCATACGTAACTATCCTCATGCGTTTTAAGAGTCTCAGACGATAGACATAGTGTTGAAATATTGTTGAACATTGTCAAACACTGTGTCTTTTTTTTTCTTTTCTTAAATCGAGCAATTCTCTAAGTGTTTGAAAAATATTGGAAAAGTTACGACAATCATTTAGTTTAATAATAATAATAATGATGATAAATTGTTCACACCGTACGAAGGACTTTATCTATGTAAAATGTGTGTGTGTGTTTGTTATTTTTTAATTTGTCAGCAGAAAATGCCATGATGCCAGTTCTAAGCTTAGGTCTCTGGGCGGGACTTGGAAAGAAATGTGTACACACCAGAAATCAAAGGAAATAAAATAATAATAATAGTTGTATTGGTTCTAACACGGCGTCTTGGCCTTAGTCATTTTCCGAAGGCCGTAAAGTTACTTTCCTGAGCCTATTCTATAAATACCTCCATGGTAATTGTTCGGATGAGTTCTTTGCTTTGGTTGTTTTATTCTCCTCCTACCACAGAAAATGAAATATGGGGACTAGTTAGGACTTTCATAGAGACAATGAGTTATTATGGTGGATGTAGTAAGAATGGTAAGAATGTGTTGTTTTGGTGTTAGGAATATTGTGGTATGTCTGGGTCAGTGATTGTGGCTACCTAAGTTTAAATTGAAAGCAAAAAGAAGGCCATCCTTATCCCATTCCCATTTTTGGCCATTTTTATATATATATTTTGTATATATATATATATATATATAAATATAGAGATATATATATATATATATATATATATATATATATATATATATACGGCTCTCCCGTCGAATTCGACATATGAGGGTGAAGCAGATCAGTCCCCAGGAAAACGACAGCCTGACAACAGCACATGAGATTTGATTATAGTGGTGAAGGTTTCGTGCAGGACCAGCCACACTTTTTGAATGGCCGAATACAGAGACCTGGTGCAATAAGTGTCACAAGGGCCCACCATGGAAGTATTTATAGAAAAGGCACAGGAAAGCAACTTTACGGCCTTAGGAAAATGGCTAATGCCGAGACGCTGCGTTAGAACCAATACAACTATTATTATTATTATTATTATTATTTTCTTTGATTTCTGGTGTGTACACATTTCTTTCCGAGTCCCGCCTAGAGACCTAAGTTTAGAACTGGCATCATAGTATTTTCCATTGACAAGATTTGATTATAGTGGTGAAGGTTTCGTGCAGGACCATCCACACTTTTTGAAGGGCCGAATACAGAGTCCTGGTGCAGTAAGCGCTACAAGGTCCCCAGGTTTTGAATTCAGAGTTGTCCTTCTCCTAGACCAGTTGCCATCCAAGGCTATAGAACCCAGTCTGTCCTGCTATTTACCCGTGGAAGAAGAGGATTCACACCTTTCCCAAGGGTATTAGCACGTATGTGAATGTAATGTATTCGACTGGAATTCGAACTCTCCGATTTCTCAATCCAAGCCGCTATTCATTTCTATACCGTGCCTCCCATATATATACATATATATATATATATATATATATATATATATATATATATATATATATATATATATTATATATTGCTCTATGTTTTGGTACGTCGACATTAAGCGCATTACTAGATTAGAGACAATGTTCCATTGCTTTCAAGTTCAATTAGCAAGGTGTAATCGTGAGTTCTATGCTAACAGTTTGTTTTCTTGCTTATGGAACTCCCTAACAGCTCTTTGCTTTCCAGACAGTAACGAATAGAAGCGTAATCAGGAAGACAGTAGATAATGATTGACTTTGAATTTATATATTTTTTACAGTAAGGTTCACCCTGTACAAAGTAGAGGCTTACGATAAGCGGTGGTTTATATGGATAAGAGAGAAATATAAATGTTAACCCTAAACTTGAACAGGTTAAGTGCTCGGGTAAACATCTTCTAGGAAGTCTGTTCCCCAGCGCAGGAACAAGCTGTCTGAGTGTAACTTCTCGCCAATGGGATACGAAGGGAATGTGGGTGGTTTGCTACTATATAAGTGGCAGGGAGAGTCCTAGCCGTAAAGGTCAACCCTGGTGCAACCAGAAGATGCAGTTCGTCCGAGCACTTTCCATGGTAGTAACGGTAGAGCAGGGAGAGGCTTGCCACATCCCGCCTGTGAGAGAGAGAGATTGGAAGGTGGGATATAATGCTTGTCCAACAAGTACTCTGAGACGCTTTTGAACTTGAAAGTGAGGACTGGGCAGCTTCTGCCGAAATATGACAGTAGTACTCCATTTTCGGCCTGATGTGACCCTTATAAAGGTAGAGGATAGCATGAGGAGTCAGGTACCTATTGGATTGATATAGCGAGCCCATCATTTTACCTGCATCTTTAACGATTGATCGTATATAGGAATTCCACTTGGGGTCGGGTGTTAGTTTGAGGCTCAATATACTCTCAAAGTACGGTGTCTCTTTGTGGGGGACATCCGTTTATCGTGACTGGCGGTAGTGGAATGTAACCAGGCAGTTTTCCCCACTGAGAAGTTAGTATTATTGTATATATATAATAACGTTTGAAGTATTGAAAATGCTGGAAAATGCTCGATATCAGACATTGAGCTTATGTAAGTATAAATATAAAAGTGGACACTGAGGTCAATACCAAGCGGTGACAGTCTGTTTCATACTTGAACGCAATCTTCAGGCGCCATGTGTGTTGTGTTTTGGCTTGAATATATATACCGGACAATTGTGCATTATTGGTAGTAAGGTATTTCTATCATACTAACTGGGATTGTGTAGTCGGTAACAATGTTTCAAATTATTCTAGAGTCTATTGAGTAGGAATAAGTGTGTATAAATATACATATATATATATATAAACAGCTAAAAAGTTGCAAATTAAAAAATAATAATGTTTTTTATGAAAGTATTTATTTATATTTTATATATATATATATATATATATATATATATATATATATGTAGTTTTGATATTTCAGATCGACCTCGGTCTTTCTTCAGAAATAACTCATTATGCTATATATATATATATATATATAATCTGCGCCAAGAAAAGAAAGTTGATATGGTATGGGTGCATTATACGAGCCAATAGTCTTTCCTTTGCCATTCTACAAAGTTTCACTTTAGACAAAGGAAGAAGAAGAGAGAGACTGAAAAAAAAAAGGCTGACAACTTCAGTGAGTGGACAGGAAGGTCATTCATGGAGACTCACACATTGACACACAAACAGGATATATCAAGGGAAGTTTTCAAGAGGACAGTTACGAAGCCACTCTACCCTTACATGGTACAGATGATGAAGACTATGATGGTGACACCGTCGACGATCATGAGTATCATGATGATGAAGATGATGATGAATTGTTTTGTTTATTTCAAACGAGATAATTCGCTCAAATTAGCAAGCCCTTCAGAGTTAATTTTCGAAAATAGATGAAGAACAAAAGAAATAGAGAAGGAACGCAAAGAAATAAAGAAAAACAAAAGATGACAATAAAAAGAAAAAAAAAAGAATGACAAAGAAAAAGAATTTCGAAACAAAAAACAAGCAAAAAAAAAAGGATAAAGATGGGATAGAAGAAAAATAGCGAAGATAGACAATTGAATGAAAAGATAAAGAAAAGTGCAAGGGAAGGAAAAACAAGGAAAAATCAAAACCAGTAAGGAAGAAAAATAAACGATCGAATAGAGGAAAGAGAAGAAAAGATGAATAATGAAGAAAGAGGAAGAAAGAATGAAATAACAATGGAAAAAAAATAAATCAAGAAAAAAGAACGAGAAAAATCGGAAAAAGATAATGAAAGGAAAAAGAAGAAATGAAAGAAAAAAAGAACGATAAAGTCCGGAAAGGGAATGAAAAAAAATAAATAACAGCAAAAAAATGATGAATAAGAGAGAAAAAGAGAATAATAGAACAAAGGAAAGCATGAATGAAAAAAAAAAAAAGAAAACGAAATTTAAAAATTAAACGGATGAGGAAGAAAAAGAAGAGAGAGAAAAGAGTGGACGAATAAACGAAACAGGCGATATAGAATGAAAAACCAAAAAAAGAAAAAAAGTTAAAAGGAAAAAAAGAAAGAGAAAAAGGAAGATAAATAATAATAAATCTTCTGATATTTAAAAAAAAAAGCAACAGAAAGACAGAAAGTAACATAAGAATGAGGTAAAAAGAAAAAGAGAAAATAAGGAATGAAAAGGGACATGGAAGAAAAAAATGACACTGATGGTTATACAAGAAAAACAGAGTAAGACAGAAGAAAGATAAATAAAAACAAAGGGAATAAAATAAATTTGGAAAGAATGAAAATGAAAGAAAAGAAACAAGAAAGAGAGAAAAAAGGTATGTGATTGTGGAAGAGAGAAAAAAAAAAACCACGAAATATTGAAGGAAAGAGGGAAGGAAGGACAAACATTGAGAAAGAAAGAAAACGAGATAATTAAAGATCAGTGGAAAGAGGGAAGAAAAAATAATTGAGGGAAACAGTGAATGAGATTGAAAAAACATAGATGAAAAAAATATAGTGGAAAAAGAATGAGGAAGACAGACGAATAAATATTCACTCATTTATCCGAAAACGTATTCATGGGTAAAATGACTTTATTTTAAAAATAGAAAAAGAAAAAAAAATGAGTTTAAAAATCTTTGACTAAATTTACGACTGATACTCTCACAAAAAATATATTTGATAAAAGAATAAAATAGTAAAAAAAAGAGTAATTTCTTTTTGAAAGAGCAGTTTGATTATATAAATTTAAATGTCATGGCATTTTTCCCGATTTGTTCATTATAATAGAAGAAGAAGAATGTGAAGAAGAAGGAGAAGAAGAAGAAGGAGAAGAATAAGAAGAAGGTGAAGAAGAAGAAGAAGAAGAAGAAGGTGAAGAAGAAGAAGGAGAAGAATAAGAAGAAGGTGAAGAAGAAGAAGGAGAAGAAGAAGAAGGAAAAGGAGGAACATTTTACGAAAGAGAATGAGCGAGTGGAGGGGAAGAAGAGATAATATGAATAATGCGACGAATAAGAAAATTAGAAAATAAGAAGGCAGAAAGAAAAAGACGAAGAAAAAGAAGAAATTACTGAGAATAAATTAAATAGGTGTAAACGAAATCAGATAGAAAAAAGATTAAGAAGGAGAAAAGAAGATGGTGAAGACGAACAAATTAAAGAGAGATAAACAAAATCAGAAAGACAAAAGAGAGAAAGAAAAAGAAGTGAATAAACTAACAAGAGATAAAAAAAGTATCCGAGAAGAAAAAGAAGGAGAAGAAAAAGAAGGAGGAGGAGGAGGAAGAAGAAGAGGAGGCGGAAAAGAAAAGCCAGAACATTTTACGAAAGAGATGGCGCATGTAAAGGGGAAGAAGAAATAACATAAGCGAAGAACAATGCGAAGAATAAGAAAATGAATATGCATGAAGAAGAAGAAGAAAAAGAAGAAGAAGAAAAAGAAAAAAAAAAGGAAAAACAGAAGGATACAAATTCAAAAGAAGAAATATGTTCCAAAATGGAAAAAAGAAAAAAAAAATCCTTATCCACGAAGAAAAATATTTCTGCGTTAAATTAAAATTTGAACAGCATCTTTTTTAAACTTCAAATCAAAAAAGCCTTTGTTAAATATCGCTAAGAATCTTATAATGTGTATTTCCATCTGTAAAATGGAAATATTCGCGAAAATGATGGCTTGAATAAAATATGACGGCAATAATCTCTCTGTATCTTTATATCTTCGTTCAAATGTCTCAATCCATTTGATCATTTAAATGTTGGCCCTCCTCCCTCCGTAGCTAAGGCGACCTTCTTTCTTTTACTACTTTGGTCTAATATTTATTTCCCTTTCCTAGGTCTGCTCTTAACGCAGTGTGATCCACATATCTTATATTGCTAAGATTATGTCCGCTAGTAATCAGCCACGAGCTAAAAACTAATGCAACCCTTCGTTGCCATTTTTGAGTTTGCATATATTTACGACGTCCCACTCGATTGACAACTGTGACCGAGTATAAGAGCCAGGAGCACTTTCGGTATGTGCTATACTGCAATCTATCTATCACAATATATTCATTATCTATTTCAGATAGATAATGAATATACTTAGATAGATAGATAGATAGATAGATAGACAGTGAATATACTGAGATAGATAAATAGATAGATACATAATGAATATACTGAGATAGATAGATAGATAGATACATAATGAATATACTGAGATAGATAGATAGATAGATAGATACATAATGAATATACTGAGATAGATACATAGATAGATACATAATGAATATACTGAGATAGATACATAGATAGATACATAATGAATATACTGAGATAGATAGATAGATAGATACATAATGAATATACTGAGATAGATACATAGATAGATACATAATGAATATACTGAGATAGATACATAGATAATGAATATACTGAGATAGATAGTGAATGTACTTAGATAGATACATAATGAATATACTGAGATAGATAGATAGATAGATAGTGAATATAGATAGTGAATATACTGAGATAGATAGATAGATAGATAGATAGATAGATAGATAGATAGTAATTATGCTGAGATAGATAGTGAATATACTGAGATAGTGAATATACTGAGATAGATGGATAATAAATATACTGAGATAGATAGATAATAAATATACTGAGATAGATAGATAATAAATATACTGAGATAGATAGATAATAAATATACTGAGGTAGATACATAGATAATGCATAAATATACTGAGGTAGATAATGAATATACTGAAACAGATAAATAGTATATTCACTATCTATTTCAGTATATTCATTATCTATTTCAGTATATTCACTATCTATTTCAGTATATTCATTATCTATTTCAGTATATTCACTATCTATTTCAGTATATTCACTATCTATTTCAGTATATTCATTATCTATTTTCACTCGATGCAGGCTATTTTAGCCCCTTTTATTCCTCGATGTAGTTTAACATACATACATGCACACAGACACACATATATATGGAGAAAGTATATGTAAAATGTTTACACGAAATATTCACCGGGCTTGAGAAATTGAACGTTTTATCCTGTCACTTTCATCATACGTGTTCGAATAAGTTTAAACAGATTACGTCAGTACAAGGGTACATCATTGAGGGATCTGTTTTTACGACTTACCAACCCTTTATAGGCTATTTAAAGCCAGAAAATATTTTTTTAGATTGTAAGAATTATTTTCGGAGAAAAATCTTACAAATTAACCCATAGCTGGGAGGAGAAGAGATGGATTAATACCTTTTCCAAGGCTATTTGAGCCAAAGCGAATATAACGAACCCGACTGGAATTGGAACTCTGCTCTCAGATTTCTCACTATGAGTCGTTATCTATTACACCAATCGCACATCCAACCTTACAGCACCTGGTTATTCCTAAGCAGTCACCCATCAAGCGTCAACCTGTCAATCGTTATAAGATTTTATTGGTAAAAACCAGCCTCCGAAAAAAATAGTTCAAACAAATGTTTGAAGTAACAATAAATTATATAAGCACACAACAAAGACAGACGATACGAGCCGAGTTTCAAAAACATACTAACATTTTATTGTTAACACGCAAAAATAAATTTACACAAAAATTAAGTGCTTTGTGTGCCAAATGATGTCCAACATCATGTATGTAAATTATCAGTGAAAATAAAATCTGACTTTTTTATAATAAAATATATAATGTTACATAAGAAAGGTCCCCCAGAAAAGAAAACTCGATAAAAATGAAGAAAAAGAGAAACATTTTTCTGAATAGTTTTCGAAGAAATAACTTGGTACAGTTTTCGAAGCAGATAGATATAGGAGTGACATTTGACGTTGCTTTCTCGTCTGTTGGTTGTCAAATTTCTTCTGCGTTCTTCTGGACTGGGGCAACATAGATTCCTGCAACGGCTGTTCTTTGACTTCGAAAATCAAATCCAGTACCCCACCCTTTAAAAAAACCTACAGGTACACTCCAAATACGTTGCTGGAAATTTGGTCGGAAACCTTTTATTGGTTTTGGATGAAAAAAAAAAAAAAAAAAAAAAAAAAAAAAAAAACGCAGCTGAATTACCTCTAATGAAAATGAACCAAAAATAATTTCGAAATTTAAAAATTAAGCAAGAGCCCATCGCAGCGTTTGCTTTCTCTCTGAAAGTATGATGCACACTCAAGAAGCTTACCTTCCTTATACCGAAGATATTCTAAGAGTTCAGCTAATTATTACTATTATTATTATTATGATGTTTTGTATTTTCTTTGTGTAGTACGACTTTTGTCCCTAAGGTTTCAATCATTACCATTCTTATTATTAGTGAGTTAGAGAGGAGGACTTCAACAAAGAGACACTCTAATACAAACATACGATTCCTCATATACCAATCATGACAGTTTAACAAAGGTACACAGGGCACATGCATCACAGCGAAATGTGTACGATATGGCGAGAGGATTTGAGGATGGTGTCCAGTTATAAATGGCCTCGGTTTGGGTAACCTAGTCCACTCAGACACTCACAGACTGGAAATTTTCCAAAGTATCTAGCTGTCGCTCCCAGGTCGCCTTGGTTACCTCACCCTTCCAACTTTCCGAACCGGCAAGCAAGTCTTTGTTATTGAACTTATCTTAATTCACTAAGACAAAGCATTGCATTGTTGATTAACAAAGCATGTTAACAACTTGAATCAGTTAAATTCAGAAACTATGAGAGCCATTCCTGGTGTAGCGTCAGGAGATCATTATTATTATTATCATTATTATTATTATTATTATTATTGTTTTTATTTTCTTTGATTTCTGGCGTTTACACATTTCTTTCCGGGTCCCGCTCAGAGACCTAAGGTTAGAAATGGCATCATGACACTTTCCACTGACAAAAAAAAAAAAAAAAATTACATAGATACAGCCCTTCGTAAAGTGTGGGTTGTACTTGTCGGAACAATTTTTTGTATCTCCTTAAGGCATAGACTTCCAGGAATCCCTTCAATTAGTCTACTGCAATCTTTTCCAACCAGTCCTAGGGCTCCAACTACAACAGGGATTGTTGATGTCCCATATGCCACATTTTCGAGATTTCTATTTCAAGGTCCTTGTATTTTGACAGCTTTTTGAGCGAAAATTTAATAATATATCTTTTAGCGGCTAGTAGGTTGAGAGATTATTATTATTATTATTATTATTATTATTATTATACTATGACTAATTTTAATTTTACTTTTAAAGAAATACATTCTTCTTCTTCAACATTATCCATTATAATTCGTTATAAATCGCCTTTTTTGATGTCTGAATTTCTGGGATTTACCATTATTTATATTATTTACATTCAGACTAATGTTCTAATCTTTGTTATTATAAAACGTTTTGGTCGTTATGCTCTCCGGCCTTCTTCAGGTATCCAGGTAACTTTCAGGGAATTTCGAACTGAAACCTTTATTTCACCAACTTGAATTGTACGCCATACTTGTATTCTTCTTCTTGTTCTTGTTCTTTTCTTCTTGTACTTCTTCTTCCTCTCCTCCACCTATTCTACTTTTCTTTTCTTTTTCTTCCTCCTCCGCTGTTTTTTCTTTTCTTCTTCCCTCCTCCTCTTCTACTTTTTCTTTTTTTCTTTTTCTTCCTCCACCCCTCCTCCTCCTCTTCTGCTCTTTCTTTTCTTTATCTTCTTCCTCCCCTCCTCCTCTGCTTTTTCTTTTCTTCTTCACGCCTCCTCTTCTACTTTTTTTCTTTTTCTTCCCTGTCTTCTTCTTGCTCCTACTCTTCTTTTTCTTTTTTTATTCTTCTTTTCTTTTCCTTCTTGTTCTTGTTCTTCTTCCTCACCCTTCTTCTTTACTTCATCTTGTATCTCTTCATATTCTCTTCCTCCTCTTATTATTGTTATAATTCCTTCTACAAGCAGTGGTAAATTAAAATAAAGAAATCTCTGTGAAAAGGGGAGGCAACTGCCATAATAATAGGATCAACAACCTCTTCTTTATTCATTATTATTATTGTTTCTTTTACCGTTCTCTAGCTTGAAAGAAAGCTGTGTTGATTTTTATTAATTTTATTAATATCATCTTTTTCGCATCTCTGCTATCTTTTCCCGTGTTACCACGTAAAAATCTAAATGAAATTGAACAATGGGATAAAAAATATAGAAAGAAAGAAAGATACAGAGATAAGGAGAGGGTGTTGGATGCTTTAAGAGGTGTTATAAAATAGAAAAGAGAGAGAGAGAGAGAAAGTGAGGGGAAAAAGAAAAGTAATTTCTCATGATAAGAAAGAGGAGAAAGGATGAAACAACATCCACACCAACAAACTTTCTTTTGTGTCGGCCATTTTAATTTCTGTTTAGTTTCCCGCCACTTCTATATCTCCTTCAACGCTACCGTAATTCCCGTGTGCTTTGCCCCCGACAAAATTGTATTTTGATGTTGAGTTGAGTGTATTAATTTGCTCAACAATAAATTCGTCAGGGTGAGGCCAAGCCCTTTGATGACAAGAAAGTCCCTGACAACTACCACAACAAAAGAATAAATAAGGATAGAAATGGTTTAAACCAAATAAAAAAAAGAATGGTAGAGTTATCGTTAGGACAAACAAAAGATGGCGGAAATCAAAATTCACTTATAAACAAAGGCGAAAAAGACAAGGAACGTTCCCTGGTGGGAAAGGGGGATAATTTTATTTTCTTATTGTTTAGTGAGAAAAAAATGTCGATGAAAAAAATGTCGGTAGAAATTTTTTAAAGGAAAGCTAAAAAACAGTTCTAAATAAATATGAAACTTTAAAACAGTCCAATATGCATATGGCCATATGATTAAGATATAAACAGAGGTAATGACAAATATGATCAGGGTAAAAATATATGAAAAATCATATATATATATATATATATATATATATATATATA
Source organism: Acanthosepion pharaonis (assembly GCA_903632075.3). Lineage (NCBI taxonomy): Eukaryota > Metazoa > Mollusca > Cephalopoda > Sepiida > Sepiidae > Acanthosepion > Acanthosepion pharaonis. Next base: position 969,015 of record CAHIKZ030004111.1, read on the forward strand.
TATAATTGTTTTCAAAAAAAAATTATAACATAAATATGTTATAAAATCACTACAAAAATACCCATTTTGTTTCAAATGGCTATTTTTGTAGTGATTTTATAACATATTTATGTTATAAATTTTTAAATAAAAATGTAATTATACCTGCTCTACTTTGCATTGAACATTCTTAAGAATAGTAATTGTTGGTTATTGGAATTCATTCCATACACCAATTATATACTTGGATATTAGCTCCTATTACTGTCGAGCATTGGTTATATATATATATATATATATATATATATATATATATATATATATATATATATATCAAGATATTGACATAATAAGTTCGAAGATAGAGATATATAGTGATATGATAAAGCTAAGATTGTGCCTTGTGGTGTAAAAAAATAACAAGCAAAAAAAACAGTGGTAAAGATTCAAAATGAGAAATCGAAGAGTCGAGTTCGATTTCTACTCGCGTTCGTTACATTCAGTTACGCGCAAATAGGTTGGGAAATCTGTCTCTTCACCTCCAGGTTGAATAGAAGGACAGACTGGTCCCTATAGCTTTGGTTGGCAACCAGTCTAATGCAGAAAAAAAATGGCCACCTTCAGTGGGAAAATCTTCTGCCTATTGTGTTATGAATCGAAAGAGAAATGATCGCCCAAACGTGCATCAAGTATGGTACGTAACTGACTGACTGAAAATAGATGATAGACGCTAGACGTACCTTATACATAGATTGTCTTTAATCATTTCGACCCAAGCAAGGCGATAATGTCACTAAGACGCAAAGAGTTACTGGGAGTGAAAGAAAACCGGAAGACTTTAGTATGGAGAAAAAACAATAAGGGAACTGGATTTAGGAAGTCAGAAGATAGTCATAGGAGTTGCATTTTAATTTCTGAAGATGTTAGGTGGCAGGAAAGCAAGAAACTGGGAGAGAATTCCAGAAAGTGGCGAGAAGAGCGACGAAAGAAATTATTAGAATAGAACATACGGTTGCATCTAGCGAGATCAACAGTGAAACCAAGTCGCCAATCAGGTAGTGAGCTTAAATATATATATATATATATATATATATATATATATATGAAAATTTCTCCGATTTAACCAGTAGAGAAGACAATATTTATGAATAAAAATGACAATAGGAAAAGTGGTAATTGCTGACGCGTTTCGTCCAATGTGGACTTTATCAAAGCAAAAATACGAAAATGAAATTTCTAGTTGCTAGGTACATTCTGTTTTTGTTTTTTATTAGTTACTTTGTTCATTTAATTTTTTCGTATTTTGCTTTGATAAAGTCCACATTGGACGAAACGCGTCAGCAATTACAGTTTCCTATTGTCATATTATATATATATATATATATATATATATATATATATATATATATATATATATATTCAGCTATCTTCTAATTATTCTATAGGCTACTAATTGTGCACCTGAATGCGTTTATTTGTAGTTTGATTTATAGAGTTGTTAATATTTTACTCGTGATTTAATATTGATTGCCTAATTATTTGTTGTGGATTATTATTATTAAATTTTTTTTGTGATTATTTGGGCATTCGTAGTTTGTTAATTTGTTTATTTTATTTTTCCTCAGTGTTAGTTATCTTATTTATTTAGTTTAAATTATTCGCATAGTCTAAAGTATACTGCATATATTTGCATTTCTCATATTAAAACTTTACAAGATATTCATTTTTAGTTTTCGATTTTTAAGTAACTTTGCGTATCAGCGTTTTTAAATAATTTCTTTTGTTATATTTTGTTTATATATATATATATATATATTATATAGTTGTATATTTAGGTAGCAATCCTTCCTTTATGCATGTTTCATTAAAAAATGTTCTTACACACCCTTTGTCCAGAAAAAAAAGCTCTTGTCAGAATACAAGAAAAATTAAATAAAAGCTTAACCGTAGTATTTTGTCTGTCGTTTTTGAAAATGAAACATGCATATATATATATATATATATATATATATATATATATATACATACACACACTCTCATGGTTTGAAAAAACAGCTAGTACAATTTGTAAATAAAAATATATTCGAACAAACTGATATCAGGAAAAATTCAGTGAAAAAAAAAAAAAAAAAAAAGAAAAGACTAAAACCATCCGTGTAGGTCGAAAAATAATCAATCAGTACCTGAAATGTCTAGGCAAAGAAAAACACCGACATCGTAAAAAGTGCTCAGTAGTACACAAAGTAGAGCACTACGTTATATATATATATATATATATATATATATATATATATATATATATATAGTTCTATGCTGTGGTATCACAAGATGCAGGTGATCTATTGTATATGAATCAATTTTTTAAGTCGCTCTAATGATACTAAAAGCATACAGAGAATATTTAAGATGAGGAATTATCATTATTATACAGGGATTTACTGATGCGAAAATATTCCCCAAACATTTTGCGTTTGGACAGATATTACGATGCTAATATTAAGGATTTCAAATATTAAATTTGCTTTCTAAATTATTTTTTAAACTGTAAAAATTGTCTCGTCTCATCGAAGTTCTGTGCACGCTTCCAATTAATTTATGCTCGAGATATTATCCAATCAAATAAATCTATAAATACCATTCACTGGGATAGGAAGTAAAGAAAGGAAGGAAGGAAGAAAATGTAATGATAGGGAAATTTTCGCTTAAAAATGAAATTCAATGATTTAGTACCAAAATTTAAAAGTTGTTTTTGCAGATTTCATTTTTTGAAAATATTTTCACCCTAAGCAAGACGATAATGCCATTAGTACAGAGAGACCGGTAAATGGAGTGAAAGAGAATGAGAAGAATTTAGTGAGGAGAAAGCACAATAAAGGAACAGGTTTCAGGAAGACAGAAAATGGCTTTGCATTTAAATTTATGAAGATTGCTCGTGCCAGGGAAGCAAGCAATCGGAAGGGAGTTCCACAGGTTTGAAGTGCGAGAAAAGAAACTATAAGAATAGAACTGACGGTTGCATCTAGCTAGTTCAATAGTAAAACGGTGAGACCTAATTGCCAATCCAGTAGCACGCCAGAATCCATGCACCGAGACACTAAGGAGAACAGCTCATCAGAACAATTGCCATGAAAATATTTGTAGAAAAGACAGATGGAAGCCACATCACGAGAGTGAAAAAGTAATTGAAGTCGAGATGTCAGGTTAATATTTATTACATTACAGGCGGTTCGTTGGATTTTGTCAAGAATATATATATATCGAATTCGACATATGAGGGTCAAGCAGATCACTTCCTAGGAAACCGACAGCCCGACAACAGCACATGAGATTTGATTATATTGGTGAAGGTTTCGTGCAGGACCATCGACACGTTTTGAAGGGCCGAATACAGAGACCTGGTGCACTAAGTGTCACAAGGTCCCCAAACGACCCTCCTCAGGTTTTGAATTCAGAGTTGTCCCTCTCCTAGACCAGTTGCCATCCAAGGCTATAGAACCCAGTCTGTCCTGCTATTTAACACATAGCTGGAGGGAGAAGAAGAGGATTCACACCTTTCCCAAGGGTATTAGCACGTAAGTGAATGTAATGGATTCGAGTGGAATTCGAACTCGGCTCTCCGATTCCTCGCCGCTATACATTACCCTCTCCGTGCCATATATATATATATATATATATATATATATATATATATATATATATATATATATATATATGGCAGAAGCACCAGACCAGATATGGTAACAATATTCAATGCACGAAGGAATGGTAGATTTACAATTGTGCAAGATAGATTCTGGTTAGAAGAATTGTCTGGCATAACACAGTGAAACAACTTTTCTAGCAGTAGACCTCACAAATGACCCAATATAATCACTCCAGTTCAAGTCAGTGGCAAGGCGCAATGTGTTGATCTTCTGGAGTTTAGCATCAGTCATGTTGATGGCAAGCGGAAAAAAGGTTGTCTGTGGTGATTAAATGAAAGCGGTAATGTTTTACAATCCATTGCTTGCCCCAGTTAACAACAGACTGATGTTCCTTTCCGAGAGCAGTTGCCAGTTTTCCTCTGTCGGATCTGTTAGACTTGCCACTATGACGGAAGTAAATAGTTGTATATCCGGTATCCTTCAATATCTGCCTATATCTTTGAAATGAGGCATTAAGATTTATTACATTATTTACATTATTCGGACTGTTATCCTCATCTACATTACTTCTTTAGAATTGCATATATATATATATATATATATATATATATATATATATATATATATATAGTAAAAGTAATAAATCCATTGGTATATAACCCAAGTGGATCCTAGTAATATCAAATATTAAAACTGATCCAAAAAAAAGCTTAATGTATTTATTATTATAGATGGGATGGCAGGTATAGATCTAATTCAAACAACGAGTTTTATTCAACCCGGTGTACTGTACACCGGGGTTGAATAAGACCAACATACTTCTCGTTGGTTGAAATAAATATATATATATATATATATATATATATATATATATATATATGTGTGTGTGTATGTATGTATGAATGTATGTATGTGTATATATATATATATATATATATATATATATATATATATATATATATATATATATATAAAGGTGAGGTTATAGCAGTTCCAACGAGAGAAAACTGTGTATAATAAAAGAAGAGAGAAACCGCAAACGTCTTTGGATGTAATGTGGATTTTTAAAAAATATATTATTATATATTATTTTCCGTAATTTTACTACACGCGTTCCCGGTCTCGTGACCTTCATCAGGCCAAGAGCAGATATTTCCACATATTATTAAAAGGAATTAATTTTTTTTATGTTTTTCGATGTTAAATATTTTCGATATTAGACATTCTCTTTTTTGTGTCAGTGAAAAAGTTCTGCGTGAAGGGTAATAAAACAATTAAGTCTGGGTCGAGAAAGATATCTATATTCTTATCTTTTAATGACCCCTATGTGTTCTTAAATTTATTTCCATTTTTTTGTGTTTTTGTCAGCATGCGTTCGCACACGGATATTCCCTCTCCATATATATATATATATATATATATATATATATATATATATATATATATATATACTATCTTATATTGTTAAACTTCCAATAATCTTTGCTAGCGTCGTCTCTGACCAAAACTTAACTGATCAATGAGTTATTTGTACCTATATTTCCCATGTTTCTTGTACATTTTCGTTTACACCAGAGAGTTTAAACATTGGTCAGTGAACAACTAACTTAGCCTTCCTGTATGGACAGACGTGCCCACAATAAGCCAGACTGCCAAAAGGGCGATTTTTCCCATTGTAATAAAACATAAACATGTAAAAATGAATCCATACATTTTCTTATAGAATTTACCACAAAAATAATAAACACTATTATATTGTTTATTTACACTATTTATTTATCATATTATTTATTTGGATTGGTTGGGAAAACATCGGCTTATTACTAATTGATCCAAACTTTATAAAATGTTAAATAACAAGGATTTCCTTATAGTTTGTTCACATATTCTAAGAATTTAGATGTTTATCAATAAAATATTGTTTTCACATTCATTCCTTTATAAATGAATAAATGATAAATATTACATTGCATTAGTTCTAATTGTATTAGATTTTAGAATGTTGTAAATAGAGCATTATTCTTTTAAATAAACAATATAATAAACAAATTTTGTTTAACATTTTTGTTACAAATTCTCAAGAACAAGAAAAACGTATAAATTTAATTTCATCATACACCCTTGCTCAAATTAGTTGAAACAAAACAAATAATTCCGTTATTTACTTTTTTCGTCTTTTTCCAATAAAAGATGACCCAGTGCATATGTTAGTACTTCGTATGTCCATTCCACGAAGTCGTTCCTTGTAGATTCTTGATTAGATTTAAATCATGAGTGTTTTCAGGCCAGTCGTTAGTACCTTAATTTTCTCACTGGTAAGGTTTGCCATTGTGTTCGTGCAGCGTTACAATTTTCGTACGCTTCCTTGGAGTAACGTTCATCGCAGTCAATGACCGTAGGACAACTAATCGGCAGTCGAAACAATAGCGTCTGCGCGTGATAAAAATCTGATGTAATCACGGATGACGGAATATTTTTCAAAGCCAAACAAATTTCATCATACACCCCCAAAATAGATTCATATTACTGCACACCAATGCAAATGATCTAAAGCGGCTGTTTCAATTAATTTGTACAAGGGTGTATGTTTAGGTTTTAACCCAATTCTAATCATCGCTTTTTAAAACAATAAACATTACCAAAAAGTGAAGACAGTTAAAAAGGCTGTCTCGTGTGAAAAACTGTCCTTTTGACATTACATTTTATTGCGGCTATGTTTGTCCATATTTTGCCAAACCAGACTATAATATATAGCACATATAATAGATCATCTACAAACTATATATATATATATATATCTATAAAACATACGTTTACCCTGGAAATATGAGATTATGCTTAAAATATCTGTAGTTGAAACAATAAAATTGCGTAGAAAATATTTACAGTACAGCATTAAATAGCCCACAGAAATTGATATTCTGCCAACTTAAAACAATCAAGCCAAACTGAATCAAACGTACCAAAGATCGCTTATTTACAGAAATGGGGAATGGGGGGGAAGGACGGTCTTTTTCTGTCTTAAATTTAAACTTAGCTCGCCACAAACACTGACCCTAATATAACACAATATTTATAACACTAAAACAACGCATTCTTACTTGCCTTTCTTACAACATCCACCAAAATACCTCATTGTCTCTATGAAAGTCCTAACTCTCCCCATATGTACAATCATTGCTTATGTTGGAGGGGTATATAACAACAAGCAAAGAGCATTAGTTATTTGTAAAATTACAAAATGTGGCACAAGGGCAAAATGTGGAAAAGGGGCGGTTATCTTCTGTCTTAACATTAAACTTAGCTAGCCACAAACAGTGACCCAAATATACCACAATATTCCTTACACCAAAACAACAGAGTCTTACTTACCTTTCTTATACATCCACCATAATACCTCAAAGTCTCTATGAAAGTCCTAACTAGTCCCCATATGTACAATTCATTGTCTGTACATGGGAGATAAAAAAGCAATTTAAAATCTAATCCCTAAGAGCGTATCAAAGAGCTCATCAAAACAATTTCACTGAAAGTATCTATAGAAAAGGCGCAGAGAAGCTACGTTTCGGCGGTGGGAAAAAATTGAAGACGAAATGCCAGCTCAGGACCGATAACATTGCAGATTCTTCTTTGAATTTCATCAAGAATCTCTAAATACATAGCAGAAGCAGCAGACCATATGTAACAGCAATATTCAATGCATGGACGAATAAATGTTTATGATAGATTCTGTGGTAAAAAAAAACTGTCTAGCACAACACAGGGAACCAACTTTACTAGCAGCAGACCGAGGAAAATTTAAAACTGTTATCTTTTCATGGTACAGATAACAAAAAGATTGGAAGAAAACCCCCATCAGTATTCGTAAGAGCTATTATTTAGAGAACTTGAGAATTCTAAGTTTCCGAAACAATGTTTTAATTAAAAGGTGTTATAAATTTCAACCGACTGTAACAGAAACTGTTCTTTCAATGAATACATTACCATTATCATAATATTTACCATTATCATAATATTTATTATTGTCATAATAGTTATCATTATCATAATATTATAATCATAATATTTATCATATCATAATATTTATTATCATCATAATATTTATTATAGTCATAATATTTATCATTATCATAATAGTTAGCATTATCGTAATATTTATTACTATCATAATAGTTATCATTATCATAATATTTATTACTATCATAATAGTTATCATTATCATAATATTTATTGCTATCATAACATTTTATAATTACCATAATATTTATTACTATCATAATATTTATTACTATCATAATAGTTATCATTATCATAATATAATATTTATAATTACCATAATATTTATTATCATCATAATATTTATCATTACCATTAAGATAACTGCTTTGAGCTGTTGTTGAAGCCGTAATATTAACGATAATCAACTGGGTCGCCTGAACTAAGATTATCGTCTGCAAGTGACAAATGCAAACGCCTTCATTATCCAAACTGTCATTATTGATTTTATATTTATTCCCGCGAACATCATATTTCGTTGGTTTCTTTCGTTTTGAAATTGTTTCTTGGCGTCGTCAACTTTGACCGAATTCATGTTTGTTTTTATTAATTTTATTTTGTTCGAACCGAGAAAATGGCGGTGGCTAAGTCGACATTCATTAACGTTGACCAGTTGTTTCTAAGCTAATTAGGTCAACGTCCACTTTCATCTGAATAAAATAATTTTTTTATGTCAACACAGATAAACATGTTACTTTTTTTTTTGTTTTGTCTTTAATCAGTTCACCCCAAGCACGGCGATAAGGCCACTGAGACGCAAGTGGTCGCCTGGAAGTGAAAGAGAAAAAAAAAGACTTTAGACGGAAACACAATAATAGTAAAAAATTTCAGAGTTTAGACGGAGACATTAGAAATATAGAATCAAAACCTGAGTAAGAATTCAGTAGAAAAAATTAACGTTCTAAAAGCTCGTTAGAATTTGGCATTAGATGTAAGACAGGAAATAAGAGTCTGAACGAGAAAAACTGTGATCAATTTTGAGAATATAAAGTAAAAGTAAATGAACTATCAGCACAAAGTTACGCTAAGGGGATAAAAATTAATGGCAAATACCGACCTTACTACGCTGTGATGGTCAAACAGTTACGTCATTAACCATTACAACTTGTCAAAAGGCTCAAGTATTTTCAAATATCTTAATTCTGGCGCAGTTTTACAAATATTGAGCACACAGAAATAACTAATTACTAATTGATAGTAATGGCCAGCCAGACTAGTTGGTTTGCCATTTACTACAGTATTATTATTTCGTTACAAGTTTTATTCTATCTTATTAATCTTGCTTTTTGTCCCAACCTTCTATTATTATTTTATAACTAGTTTTCTTCCAACGTATTTTTCTTGCTTTTTATCCCATCCCTCTATTATTATTTTATTACTAGTTTTATTCCATCTTATTATTCTTGCTTTTTATCCCAACCCTCTATTATTATTTTATTACTAGTTTTATGCCATCTTATTATTCTTGCCTTATATCCCAAGCCTCTATTATTATTTTATTACTAGTTTTATTCCATCTTATTATTCTTGCTTTTTATCCCAACCCTGTATTAATGTTCCTTTATTTCTGAATAAATATCTTACTTATTTCCTGTTCTTTGACGCAGATCATGCAGTCTTCCGTAGCTTCCAGGTATTTTTGAAGATCGATTGTTGTAGTTTTGTAAGACAATTCTAGTTGAACTAATGATGATCAGCCTTGGGATTATGCACGCGGTGACAAGTAAGAGGTTTTCTTGATTAAATGTCTATTTGCTTATTTTAATTCTGTACTACTCGATAACTTATGGATATGAATATTATTGAGATTTTCATAAGATAAGCGCATAACCTTGTAAGTGGAGTTCACTTAGATACATTTTAGCTTGGGTAACCAGGCCTGCTGAAACGATCTCCAACTAAGGATATTCCAAAATGTATATAGGACTACAACTGACAAACTCTCCACCATTGTGCTCCATGTCAACTCCCACATATGAGCGGAAATGTACATTGTGTCATCCTGTCGTACACATCTATATATAAAATCACCCTTTTTGTCTAGACGTACATAGAAATGAGAGAGGTTTAATACACAACCAAAATGACGTTTGTACTAATATATATACATATATATATATATATATATATATATATGTATATATATATATATATATGTATGTGTGTATATATATATATATATATATATATATATATATATGTATGTGTATATATATATATATATATATATATATATATATATATATATATATATATGTATATATATATATATATATATGTATATATATATATATATATATATATATATATATATATATATATATATATATATATATATATATATATATATATGTATATGTGTGTGTATATATATATATATATATATATATATATATATATATACATATATATATATATATATATATATATATATATGATAAAATATTGTTTTAATGTATGCTATATTTATGGTGTGTGTGGGCCCAAGGTCTGTACTGTAAGGATCAAGTTATTTCATAAAATTTATCAAATTAATCCTACCTAAGATACCTAAAAATTTAACTCATGCTTTGTTGTGACGTCTACATTAATCGTTTAAAATTTGACAAATATCTTTCAATGGAAATTCGAATTGAGGTTAACGCGATTTGCACAATAACCGCAGACTAACACACACACACACACACACACACACACACACACACACACACACACACATATAACAATGAATTATTGATACAAAACGTCGATTAGTAAAGTTAATGATATAAAATTTTCTCATAATTTTCAAAAAATTCAACCTTAGCGTTGTGACTGCACGCTCCAAAAGTTTCTATCCGTCAACAATAACACATTTAAATAAAAAATTTCGATTCGCATTTAAGTTTTTCGTCTCGAATGATAGGTGAATTTTATCAAAAACAAAATAATTTCCATGCCTGAATGTTCAGTTGAAAGTACTTGCGTATTAAAGAAAGACCTTATACAGCTTATAATTTTTAAAAACAAGGATCATAACATTCATCGAGTGATTTGTAGGTTAATTCACCTTTAGAATTTTGTTTGCAAAGGGATTTCGCCATTTTATATCATTAACTTTACTAATCTACTTTTTGTATGAATGATTCATTGTAATATAAATTGAACTGCACCACATATTTGATATATATATATATATATATATATATATATATATATATATAGTGCAATGGGTAAATTGTCGCCAATTTATATTCTTAAATTCACGCATGCGTGTTGTTTGGTCTTCCTGTCTGCGTAGTATAGTAGGATCAATTGGGCACCTTCT
>CAHIKZ030004111.1:985000-1000000 GCA_903632075.3 Acanthosepion pharaonis
TTAAAGGGAAATATCTGAGACATCCGGAAGAGGCATGGAACGTGGAACTAGATCAATCTTCCCCGGTTAACGAAATAAAGAGTTCAGTTCGAAATTCCAATCACCTGAAGAAGGCCGAAGCGTACAACGGCCGAAACATTATGAATATGGCTATGAAGATGAGGATAACTGTCCTGAAAAAATGTAAATAATCTAGGTAAACACGACCATCCATTTAAAAAATAACGTTTAATTAAATTAAAAATTCTGTCGGATCTAATCCATTTTCTTAAATAATTCTCTTTGTCAACGACGAAATTATTCGTATACCCATCAATTTTTAATAAAGATTCTCAGAATCTAATGCTCGGGTGATGCCAGTTTTTTTTTATATGTTAATAAACACAAACAAAACTCTATCCTTAACTTTACCTACGAACTTAATAAAAAAAATAAAAAAAACAAAAACGTAAACAAAAAAAAATAAACAAACAAAAAAAACAAGCTCCCATTCTTAGATGTTCTAGAATATAGTAATAACACTTTTATTACCTCATTATACAAAAAAACCCTAGCAGAAACTCTTGCTACTTTAACTTTAAAAGTGAATGCCCATTCAGATACAAAATAGCAATAATAAAAACCTTCCTAAAAAGAGCACGCCTGAATTCATCCTCTCGACTACTGAATAATGTAAAACAGACACTAATTAACAATGGCTTCCCTAACCACCTTATAGACCACCAAATTAGACTATTTCTTCCCAAAGTCAGTAACAATGATAGTGAACAGTCAAAAATTGCATAAATATTTTCTACAAAAACCAAATGCACATTTACTACAAACAAGATAAATCTTCACTTTGAAATATTATAAAGAAATACGTTAACTCAATTGACCCGAATAAAAAAAATCAAATTAATTATCTACTATAAAAAATTTAAGACAGCTAACATTATCCTAAAAAACAACAACACACCAGCTCAGTCAAAATTACAACGAACGAACATTATATACGAGTTCAAATGCCCTTTAAGGAACTGTGTTCCTGATCAAACCGAACTCGTAAATAATTACATAGGTCACACAACTACATGCCTGTCCAATTGCGTTACGTTACACCTATCTTACCAGAGTTCTATTGGAACCCATTTAAACACACAGACAAACCTACCAGACTCCATTCAAAACATATTAGTAGAAAACACAGAAATAATAACCTTATCCACATGTAAAAAAAGATTAAATATAATGCAAGCCCTAATAATAAAAATAGAAAAAGCCAAATCTTAACAATATTAACTACGAACACGGCCACAATCTCTATAACACACTAAAAGCACATAACGGACACACTCAATTAAACTGAAAAAATAAAATCATCTTTGCTGATGGCTAAAAGTATAGCCGAAAGCGCTCGGAACTATAGAACATTTGGACAGTTTCTACACACTCTGTGCCTAAAAAAGAAAGCACTTGTTCGAACACAAGAACAATTAAATAAAAAGCTTAACCGTAATACCTTGTCTGTCGTTTTTAATGAAACATGCATAAAGGAAAGATTGATGCCTAAATACACTATATATATATATATATATATATATATATATATATATATATATATATATATATATATATATATATATTGACCAATAAGAAAATAAAAAATTAAAATCTTCAGACACACTGGGTTGTAGATTAATATTCTTTCGTTTTTTTTTTATTATTCCATTTTGATTCCTCGACTAGTTTCGACCGAAATGGCCATCATCGCTAGGAGAAATATTTCTGCTTGCTGGTAGCACTAAACTACAGAAATGAGTCTTTTGATGGATAAAATGAACTTTTGTCTGTAGTTTTCATTTGTATTTTTATTTTTTTTATCTTTTTAACATGAATCTTTTAACTGTATTGCTGTAGGTGTGCGTCATCATATATAAATATATATATATATATATATATATATATATATATATATATATATATATATATATATATATTCTTATTGCTCTAAATGTTGTGTTTAAGGATACCTGTGTTTGATTGAATGCCCTGTTTTCTTTTTTTAAACAGTGTGAATTACATCACCGACTTGCGCATTCGGGAAAGTTAATAAAATAAAAAACAAACCGCCAGCAGAGTTTAAACTTGCCCCCCTGTCGGATTAACCATTTGGATTAAAAATAAAATCCCAATTCCAGAAGTTACTTTGTATACATATTTTACACACACACACACACATATGTGCATATATATATATATATATGTGTGTGTGTGTGTGTGTGTATACGTGTATATATATATATATATATATATATATATATATATATATGTGTGTGTGTATATACATGTGTATATATATGTGTGTGTGTGCATGTATATATATATGTGTGTGTGTGTGTGTATACGTGTATGTGTATATATATATATATATATATATATATATGTGTGTGTGTGTATATATATATATATATATATATATATATATATATATACATATATAATTTGTGTGTGGTAATAAATTAAATCGTTCAGTTGTCTTGTATCTAAAAAATATTAAAAATATATAAACAAAATTTAAAAAGAAAAATAAATGAAAAGATAAATAAATATTTAATTTTTTATTTATTGCTATTAATACTTTATCTCGTGATATCAAGTACTCTAAAAGCGTTATCATCCAGCAATAAACTGGTCTATTTTTCTTCTTTTTTCGTGAAACACAGTCTTAATTTTATATACGACGGACTCTATCGTCGATTACAATGTATGAGAGCTCAACAATAAGCTACTCCGCACATATGATTTTAGGGGTGAAGTTCTCTGCAAAACCATTGCCAATTTTTACAAGAACTAAATACAGAATACTGGTGTACATCGTGTACTATGAGGTCCCCAAGCAGCCCTCCTTAGGTTTTGAATTCAGAGTTGCCCTTTGTCAATTTACTGGTTACTAACCAAGGCTAAAGAGGCGTGTCTGGCATGCTATTTGAACCATATCTGCAGGGAAAGAGATGGATTCACACTTTTTCCAAGTGCATTTGGGCAGTAGTGAAACTACCTGACTGGAATCCAAACTGAACTCTTTCAATCAATATATATATATATGGTGGACTCTCCCGATGTATTCGACGTATGAGGGTCAAGCAGCTCAGTTCCTAGGAACCGACAGCCTAGACACAAGGCTTTATGCAGAACCAACCACACGTTTTGAAAGGCTGAATATAGAGACCTGGTGCACTATGGCCACAAAGTCCCCAAACAACCATTCGCAAGTTTTGAAATCAGAGTTGTCCTTTTTCTATAATAGTTGCCATCCAAGGCTATAGAATCCAGTCTGTCCTGCTATTTACCCATAGCCGGAGGGAGAAAAATAGGAATAATACCTTTACCAAGGGTATTAGCACGTAAGTGAATGTAATGGGTTCGACTTGAATATATATATATATATATGCACCATATGGTTTGTATATATACAGTAAATTTGTTTTTAATTTATATTGATATACTTTTATATATTACTGTAAAACTCACAGTAGAGAAAAGTGAACATTTAATATGTTTTATCTCTTGATACCAAGCGCTCTAATTACAAAGACTGTTTGCCTTAAAATCGTTATCTTCCAGAAATACCCTGGCCAACTGTTATTCTTAGGGTATGCGAAATTGAATTTACTTATTTATTTTAAATAATTGATATAATCTCCGTGAATAGGGACAAGATAAGCAAACCTCTTGTTTATTAATATTAACGCTATATCTCTTGAAATCAAGTACCCTATTTGCGATGACTGCTTGCCTTAAAAATGTTATCTCCAAGAAATACCCTGGCCAACTGATTTTTTTTTAGTTTGGGGTATGCGAAATTGAATTTATTTATTTTAAATAAAGACGGCTGGAAGTCATTGTATAGAGTTCATTTTTCTTTCTTGTTTCAAGTTGTCAGTAAGAAAATTCGAATAAAAGTCAAGTTATTTGTCCGCGTTACAAAGCAATGAAGCCTTGTCATATTTGTGAAACCCAATTACCAAAGACTATAAACTACATTCATGTTCTCATAAAATCTTCAATGCGTACGAGTTTTAGTTAAATATCGATATCTGCACGTGCTTTTCTCAATGCATATCCATTTATCTTATTAAATTGCAGATAAGATGGACAGTTGTAGTTAAAAAAAAAAATAGCATCGGCGAACAATATTTACATTATTCGGACTATTGTCCTCATCTTTGTCGCCATATTTATTACATTGCTTCGGCCGTTGTACGCTCCGGCCTTCTTCAGGTAGTTGGAATGTCGAACTGAACCACTTATTTCGCTCACTGGGGTAGATTGTTCTACTTACACGTGACATGTTTAATGGATGTCAGTTATCAGTTATCTCCCGTTAATTCCCCTCTGAAAGTTCTCCACTGCCTTAACCGGGTATTGAACTCACACTCTTTGGGTCCTGTCACTGGATCTAACCAACGCCTTTATTCACTGTGCCATGTGTTCTTGAGGAAATATAGACAAACACTGATCGGTGAACAAATTTTCTAATTTCACCTCCAGTTGTTTATATTCTGCTCAAAATCTCTCTCTTTTTTAGTAATAATGATTACACTATACAAGACCAGAGAGCCACTCAGGGTAGAGCGTTAAAAAGTAAGAGGCATAGATTATGTGGATAGGTGGGGAAGATAACATTAACCCTAGATTGAACAGGTTAAGATTGTACTGATCGGGGAAGCATCCTCCGAATCCGGACCACAAAGCAGTGGTTCACGGAAAGAGGCTGCTCGAGTGGAACTTACATCGCACAAATGAAATACGAAGGAAATGAAGGTGATTCGCTACAATGTGCGTAGTATGGTGGGTCTTAGCCGTAAAGTTTAAAACTGGTAGAACTAAGGGACGTAGATGGTCTGGGTACTTTCCATGAAAATAGCGATAGAACAGCGAGAGGCCTACGACATTTCTTTCTGTGAGAAATAGGTTCAAAGGCGGAAAATATTTCTTCACCCACAAGGAAGCTTTTGGACTTATCGAAACTGGTAAGTGAAGACTGGATAGTTCCTGACTATATATGACATTTACGGACTGATATAGCTCTTCTAGGGGAGAGCAAGATGAGTTAGGATATAAACTCTCCCCTACTCCATGAAAGCTATCATTCTGACGAATTCCTTTTTCAGGAGAGCTCCCAGGGAAAAGAGGTTTACTGGGTGGCACCCATCTGCTCTTCAGGTAACACGGGAAGTGTATTGGTTTACATCGTACCAGCACCAAGGATATATCCCTGGCTTGGCCGATACAAATCTTCAAGAGAATTACACAAATCCAATACTACCTGGCTATTCCAGTTACTGGAAAAGAGCGTTGGTGAGTCACAAAATAAAGTGAGCAACAATCACTGCCATACATGCATTAACTCTCGAGCTAGAATCATCACAAGCTGTTTGTCCCATTGTCAGCTTTGATAAGGACCAGGCAATTAATCGTATGTTTTAGGGTTAGGTTGGCTTGGTTGATTTTAAATGTCAACCCTTGTTGGGTTATTTAATGTCAGAATAAGTCATTTTTTAAAATTCTAACTACATCTATAAAATTTTACTTGGTTCTGGGATAGTTATATATTATTTTTTATTCAACCGCAATAAGTCTTTAACCATAGCAGCAGTAGCAATCAAAATATGGGCAAAAGCAGCAGCAGTTAAAATAGCAGCAGCATTATCAGCCTAATCAGAAGTAAGATTAGGTTTAAAGCAAATTGTCCTACAATTGGTTAAAGTGTTGGTTTGTGAATTTGATGACATAGCGGTTGTCAGTTCAATCCCTGGGTCGGGCAGTATGTACTTGTACTAAGTGGAAACGGGCGAGCAATGGAAGGATTTTTCTATTTCTTTTTTTTCCGCTTGGGTTTGAATCTTTGTGGCCAAGTTGTTGTTGGTTAGGCGTACGAAAAGTTTTTCTTTTCCGCGTGAGTTTCGAATCCTCGTTCGCCAAGTTGTTGTGGATCCCGCGTGAAAAATAGGTATCAATAAATGACAAACGCAAGTATTTAAGCTAAGAAATTAAATGTATTTACAAAATACAAAAGGTAATGCTGTTAGTAAAATCCAGGAACACGGTTAGTAGCAAATACAGATAGATATATACAGTCTCGAAGTAGGACTTCCTTAGAGTCTACGTGCTTGTAACTGACTTCTACAAGAGGTTACTTCACTCTGTCCGACTCCGGTACGACACATCTTCTCTTCCTGACTGTGGCTATGTTATGGCAGCAGGACGAGTCCATTATATCCGAAAAGGGTGGACCCCATAACACTAATCGATATTGGTAAAATTTGCAGGATCTCATTTCAAATATACTTTAGGAGTTTCAGCACTGGTATTTATCATTATAAAGAATATTGATAATATGTTGGTTTTGAGATGACAGGTTTTATTTTGCAAAGTGCACCATAATTTTTATTTATAAATAAATAAAAAAAGATATATTCTCAATGCTACTGAACAGTAGTAAATAAAAAAAGAAGTAGACGATATTCCTAGACATAAGCAATGGAACGAGAACAACCTAACCCCTTAGATTAAATAAGGGGTTCACTTCAGAATTGCTTGTAGATTACCCAGATCGATATACATCTGAGGAAGACCGCAGGGAACGACGGCCGAAACGTTGTAATAAAACAACAAAGACGAGAACAACAGTCCAATGGTGTGAATAAGATATATATTAATTGTTTATCTTTGTGTCTATAAGTAGTTATTGCTTCGATTTTAATTATTGTTTTTTTTATTTGAGTCTATTTGTTTTTAATTGTTTCTTGGATAGGTAAATATTGGTTAAGTTCTGGGATAGTTAAATATTGGCCGTTTACATTCGAGTCGATAATCATTTACTTGCATTATTTACATTATTCGGACTGTTATCCTCATCTTCATTGCCATAGTCACAACGTTTTGGCCGTTGTAAGCTCCGGCTTTCTTCAGTGATTGGAATTTCGAACCGAACCCTTTATTTCATCCACCGGGATAGATTGTTTTAGTTCCACGTTTCATGCCTCCTTTGGATGTCTCAGTTATTTCCCTTTAACTCAGTTCTACGAGTTTTGGTTCACCACTGCTGTGGTCTGGTATTGAACTTACAACTCTTTGGGTCTAGTCACTGGATCTAACCAACGTCTTTATCCACTAGGCCAGGTGCCCTTGAGGACACATGGCCCAATAACCTGAAGAAAGTCGGAGCGTACAACGGCCGAAACGTTGTGAATATGGCAATGAAGATGAGGATAACAGTCCGAAAAATGTAAATAATGCAAGTAATCACAGCCCATCTCAGAGATATAGCCAGATATTGATAATCATTTAATTCAATCAGGTAGAAATAAACAAACAATATTTACCTGAGTCTACAGTCCATCTGAAGTTATGCAAACCACATAAACTTCAATAGCTTGAGCTGCATCTTTAGCTAGCTCCAACACGTTATATTAAAGTTATTGATTTATTATAAATACTGCAGTCTGAAGTTATTCCGTCCTGGGTAAGACGATAAACTACATCCGCATCGTGGCTTAGACGATAAACTACATCCAACAGCAAGGCCTCTGATCAGGAAGTTTAATTGCTGGAGTTCCCAGGTCAATCCTAATCCGGGGTGGTAGCACCTGTTAGGGTCCCAGCTATGGGCAAATAGTTAGCAAAAAACTATGAAAGTGTAAAAATATGTTTTAATACCAGCTGTAAATTATTAATAATATATACTAACAGCAATATAAATCTTGTCGGCATTAAATAACCCATTGAAGTTGATATGCCGTAAAACAAACCAAACTGCATTTATTATGCAGATTAAAGTAATATCAGTTCAAGGAATCTAAAATCTAATAAAAAAAACTATTTTTTTCTTTTTTCCATAATTCATGTTAATACATGGATAATGCAAACGA
Organism: Acanthosepion pharaonis; assembly: GCA_903632075.3. Taxonomy (NCBI): domain Eukaryota; kingdom Metazoa; phylum Mollusca; class Cephalopoda; order Sepiida; family Sepiidae; genus Acanthosepion; species Acanthosepion pharaonis. Next base: position 992,917 of record CAHIKZ030004111.1, read on the forward strand.
TTTAACAAATGCTGAAAAATAAAAACTAACAAAGTTATTGACTGAGGAAAGGGTCCACGTTGGAAATATCCAATGAGCTTTGCAGAGATCATGAAACGATAAAGATGTCTGTTGAAAATATAACTAAGTTGAGAACTAGAATCAAAGGCAAAAGGCTTTAAGAACTTGTCTCCTCGAGGGGAACGTTGACGAAGTCGAGTAATAGCGAAACAACCACTTTTAACCAGTACTCAGTTTTTTGGACAGACTGAAATTGAGGGAATGAAGAAGGACAAAGTGTATAGAATATTTTACAAATTTTGATCTGTCAAGAAATTTCATAGGCAAACCACTCTCGGTAAAGCACATATATTTTAAAGATTCAAAATTGGGCCCAGAAATTTCCCAAAAGATTCTAGAGTGACACTCAATGAACATGAAGGATGGGCCAAAGGATGGATTTTATCCGATGCAGAAGTACCTGTGGCTAAAAGGAGGCAGCGTGGAGATGACAGTGCAATGATATGGGTTGGAATTGTCGACCAAAACGATTAATGAACCATTCAAAATCGATGAAGGCGTTATCTAGGTACCTCAACTTTTTCGCGTAAAAAAAACTACACCGCATGATTAAAAAAGCCCCAAAGTCAATAAAAACAAAGTTTTGTCATCAAAATGTTGATGTTATTATTAAGAGGAAAGACCATAATATTTTTTTTATTATTCTTTTGAAATTTTTTAATCCTTTCTAGCACGTTCGAAATTTTGGTTAAATATGTTTTGTTTGCGTCAGCGGTCGATGTAATGATAATCAATAGCTTTTTTCTTGCGATTTTCCAGTGAAAAACACTGATTGGAAATTCTTTCAAAAATCAAATAATTGTCGGATTTTAATGAAACTTTTAGGATATATTCAGAAATAAATGAAATTATTTTTGAATTTTTTTTTTAAAAAACACTTGATAATTATTTTTTTTTTTTTTACATATGTTACCACCCACTTAATTTCATGAAATTTCGAGAAGTTCAATTTTTAAGGCAGGAATTAAAATTGAAATTTAGAAAAATAGCCGCTTTTAAAAAAATTTTCTAAAATTATTAAAAAGCTGAGATTCCGATCTACATCATTTCTATTTGAAATACACCAGAATATTTTACTTACTGGAAATAGTAGATTTAATCATTTAGCTTTCAATTAAAGCTGAAATGAAGTAATCAAGAATGCTTTTTCATTTTTAAAAATTCATTTCAAACCTTATGTACCTCCACTGAATTTTCGATATTTAAGTTAAACTGAACAGTATTAACGATTTTGGTATTAACGATTTTGGTATTAACGATTTTGGTTTCATGGACAAAACTTTAATTGAGTGATACAAGTTCCAGCCACGCAGTTTTCAAATGAAATATTTATGTTCGATAATACTCTTTTTCATCTATTTAAGGTTCACCGTGAATATTTTGAGCATACAAAGTATACAGGATAGAAGATAATAAATTAGTCACCGTCAAGTCCCGATGTGAATCCGCTTGAAATAGCAAAAATAACAAAATCAATGGATTGCAGGGTATTATTTCGAAGAAAGGTGACTATATTAAAATATAAAGGCTTCAAAGACTCATCATAGTGATTTTCCAAGCGTAGCTTGGATATGGCACAAAGCCGAAAGTAAGAGGCATCCAGTGAGGATCGAACTCACTACTCAGTCGTACAAGCTGGCTAACCATTACACCACCTTCAATAACAAAGTAACAAAATTCTTATCAATTGGGCAACACTTATAACAGAACAAATAACAAACATATATGATGAAATACAAATAAAGTTATAAATGTTTTAAAGTGCACACGAACTTTATGGACACCCTGTATATATATATATATATATATTTGACAGTATTAAATATAATAAAACAAAATGCCACTGACGGAATTGTGGTGTCCAATGAATTCTTAAACCGCCACAAAATTTTTCCTTCGAAAAATTTCCCTCTTTATGTAAGATTCCGAAAACTGTATATGTTTATCAATAAGATATAATCTATTCCTAGTATTGATTATAACTAACAATTCGCTTTTTAATTTTTTTCTCAATAATTGTAGGTTAGTAGTAATTTAAGACTTGCATACACGTTTCCAGGCAACGACGTAAGTTGTGTCATTGCTATAACTTTAATTGGAATTGACTAAACCGAAAGACGCATTAAATTATATGGGATACACAGTGAGAAACAAACTCACTTCCACAATCAAGAAAAGAAAAAAAAACTATTATGTAAGATATCTGTGCCTTGTCTATAAAACACTTTCATGGTAATTGTTCTGATGAAACTTTGCTTTATGATATGAAAACTTTGTGAATTTAATCGCAGTACTAGATTGGCGGTAAGGTCTCATCATTTTACAGTTGAAATGGCTAGATGTAACCGTAAGTTCTATGTTAACAGATTCTTTTCTCTTCATGTTCCTTACTTGCCAGTCAAGTTTGATCTTCAAAAATCTAAATGTAGTTCTTTTTTCTTAATAATATTCATCTTCACGTCACGCCGGTCATCCTCATTAGGTACCCAGTTAAAGATTCGTCATTAAATCGAAAATGTCAAATATCAAACAACTTAATATATTAATAATAATAATGATAATTACATTATATTTAGTGTTTACACGAGTTTGAGGAGAATTTCTTAGACCATCCAGACAGTAACTGACTTGCCTATGACGTTATTCGTGGCAGAGCGGTTTAAAGGCACACCGGACTATAAGGTGGTTTACTCCACATAAGGTTAGCGTAGGTTCGCACCTTACCAACAGGTAAATTTCCTGTCTTAAAGACTTACGAAAAACCCAGACCGTCAATTAAACTGTTTAAAAGAGTGACGTCTACTTAAGCACGCGTATCTACTAACGATGACGTACAGTGAGCCCCTGCCTAGTCACGTATCAGGCTTCGCACATTCGCGGGTTTTTCTTTAAGACATATGTACATGTTATTCGCAGAAACCCCGAATATTCGCGTGTTTTTCTGAAGAACGTATGTACAAATTACTCCCTCGATTCGTGTATTTTTTTTTCGATAGAACTTATTTAAAATATTCTTGTATTATTTTCCTGTTATTTAAGTGATTTAAAACATATAACAGTCCATTTTCCTGGTAAAAATTGGCAGAATTGTACATCTTTATGGTAAAAAACAATCAGATTCTTTTCCTTTCCGGTTTCTTGCTTTCCATTCAAGTTTGATTTTTTTTTAAGCATTTCACCCCTAGCAAGGCGGGAAACCACTAGTACGCAAGGGGTTACAGAGGATTTGGAGCGAGAGCAGATAGTGATGATAGAGGAGAGGATGAGGAGAAGGATAGTGGATAGATCAAGGCAACTGGAGATGTCAATTGACATTACATTTTCAAAAGCTTAAATGTAATGTCAATTGTTATCGTTTCTCTTCTTAATTGTTGTTCTTTTATTGTCCTCTCTTTAATAATAATCTTTTTTTTACATTCTTTCACATTCCATAACCTCTTGCTTCTTAGTAGCTTATTTGCCTTCCCTGGAGTGAAAGAGATTTTTAATCATTAGTTTACAGAGTTACTGATATATCACTATTACATTGTCAAACTATAATAGATAGACAAGTAGGTAAACGAGATACATACTTGTGTATGTAGGTCCATAAAATAGTAATGGTTTGTAACAGAATTATGGTATACTTTTTAAATAACGCTGGGAATGACTGACTCGAAAAAAATAAAATAAAAGGGGACCAAAAAATCTGGTTAATAAAAGAAATCAGAGTGAGAAGCAAAAGGAGAGTAAAGATGCAAAGAAAAAGGAAAGAAGTCAATACGGAAAAGGAAAGGAAGTAAGGGTTCAAATGGAAAGTAATAAAAACAATGAAGCGTTAAAAAGGAAATAAAACTGAGGGTAAAGCGTTAAAGAGGGAAAGAAAAAAAAAAGAGTAAAGTGACAAAATGAAAGGGAAGAGAAGAGTAAGGCGGTAAAGTGATAAGGAAAAGGAGAGTAAGTCGTCAATGTAGAAAGAAAAAGGAGAGTAAGGACACATTTTATTGTTCATTTCTATTGTCGCAGATATTAAAGCATTGGGCCCATTTAAAGGGACTCGGTAGATTGCTCGGTACGAGGAATTTGTCACGCCGTTGTTGTGGGTGGCGCAGGTGAAAGACAGGGTAGGTCGCAGGCGGGGAGGCATGTGCGTGTTGAGAGAGAAGAATGCGCCGAGTGGATGTTTGGCAGTCAAGTCTATTGAATAAGTGCGAATTACGTTGAGCTTGTTCTGGGATGTACAACAAATGTTATGCTTCATGGGAATAGGAAGACGACAATACTACGGCAGTTAATAAGCCAAAATAAAAAAAAAGGGAAAAGAACAAACAGCAAAGAGACGCGGGAAATTTATTGACAGTAGGACTAAAAGGGATAGTAAACAAACCAAAGATATATATATATATATATATATATATATATATATATATATATATATATGGAAGAGGTTATAGTTATTCCAACGAGAGATAAGTGTATATTTTAAAAATATTTTTGGGTTGTAATGTGGATTTTTAAAAATACATATTATGCTTTATTTTCCATAATTTTGTAACACGGGTTTCGAATCTCGCGACTGTCATCAGCCAAAGAGTGGAGATTTCCACATATTATTAAAATGTATTAATTTTCTTTGTTTTCTCAATGTTAACAATTTCTCTTTTTTCGAGTGTCAGTGACCATAATGTCTTTCTTGGACTGGTCGTGAGAAAGTTCTTCTGCTGCTTGAAGAGTAATAAAATAATTAAGACAAGTCCGAAAAAGGGTGAGGAAAGATATCTGAAGATAAAACTTAACTGGGAAGCTAAAAGCTGGAAGGGATTTTCACAAGTGAGAAGTGCTATAGAATCTAGCCATTTTAACTGTAAAATGATGAGACCTTTCAGCCAATTTAGTACTGCTCTTAAATTTGTAAAAAATCTATGTACCAGATAGAAAAGTTCATTTTAACACTTACCATGAAAATATTTATAAAAAAAGCAGAGGGAAGCTACGTTATGACGGTGGGAAAGGGACTGAAACCGAGATGCCAGGTCATAACCAATGACATTGCAGATTCTTTGTATTTTATCAAGAATCAGTAGTAGAACCACCAGACCAGATATGATCTTAATATTCAAAGTATTGGCGAATAGTAGACTTATAAATGTGTAAGACAGATTCTAGCAAGAAAAATTGTCTAGCGCGACAGAGTGAAACAACTATCCTAGCAGTAGACCTAGAAATTGATTCAATATAATTTTCCGCTTTAGCCCGAGAAGCCACAATGAATTTATCTCCTGGAGGTTACCTTCAGCCACAATGCTGATGGAAGGAAATAAAGTATCTCACAGATAATTGAAAGAGAGGAGTTTCGTTTTGGATGCGTCAAAATTAACAAGTCATTTCTTTGCTTCCGTTTACAACAGATTCACCTTTGAGATCAGCCGCCAGTTTGACTTCCCATTAAGAGAGGAATAAAAAGTTCTGATATCAGCATAGATTATCCAGTTAAATGCAAAGATTTTATTTTGCAGCATGTATTTACAAACAGGTAAAAGTACCGTTAAGTATTTAATTTTTTTAAACTTAATTAAATTACTAAGTATATCCACACAAACATGTCTATTCACGAAAGCTGAGTATCTTCTACCATGTATTCAACTATGAAAGTAGAATAACATCTATCATATTTTATTAATCAAGAAGCTTTCAAGAAAATTAAATTTCAGCATTAAATGAACAATAAGGCGTTGATAAGCCGTTAAAAAATACATTAGTAGGCTTTCGTTAATCTCGCGAGATAAAGGTCTGTTTAGTGAAAATTCGGTCCTATGGCGGTGAAACGGGAGTGACCTCTCCAGGGTGCAGGCCTGGGCGATGGCCTACGAAGACACTGCGCTGCCAAGACTACATAACTCTCCTCTCGACCGTACCGACAAAATCTAAAGGAATACAGAGCATTATATTTAGAGACGGCTTGGCTGCTGATGCTGCCGGAAAATTGTCAGTGTTGACAACCAACCGCCATCGGGGATCTACGCCAGGTTTTTTGTCTGTATTTACTTCCATTGGCTTTTTGTATGTTTGGATAATGACCGCAAAACAGTGGAAGTTTGAAATCAGGATTTTCCTTTCACTGGACTGTTGAACTCCATCTACCCGAAGCCTGTTGTCCATCGTCGCATGTGTTTGGCTTGGAGCTGGACTTAGTTATCAGAGGTTATTTGAGACACATGCCAAAGAAGCTAATTATAGACAGTGGGGGCTTGCCCCGGCTATGACAACCTTATTATTTTATGTCAAAAAATAACATATTTGAAAATTAACAAGATTCAAATAAGTTGACGTCAAAAATTAATGTCTTTTCAGAGAAATTGAAATAACGTCTTTTAAGTATTATATGATATTTCTAAAGAAATCTAGTTTATTATTTATCCATGGACACTATTTTTCCAAAACTCTGAATTGCGAAAGTAAGTTTGAACATGATGTTTCTCTTGCTTATATATATTTTAACCCAGGGTAGGTTAGTGAATAGAATAATCAGACAAAGGTTGGTAATTGACGATAATTCTTAGGATAAGAACAACACATATAAGCGTAAAAGAAGTAGTCAACATACAGTATTTACTTCCGTATTTATGTGAATGGGGACATACCCATTATCATCCGTAGGTATGTTACAACTAAATATATATATATATATATATATATATATATATATATATATAATCGACTCTCCCGTCGAGATTCGACGTATGAGGGTCAAGCAGATCCGTTTCCAGGAAACCGACAGCCCGACACCGGCACATGAGATTTGATTATAGTGGTGAAGGCCTCGTGCAGGACTATCCACACTCTTTGAAGGGACGAATACAGAGACATGGTGCACCGAATGCCACAAGGTTCCCAAACGACCCTCCGCAGGTTTTGAATTCAGAGTTGTCCTTCTCCTAGACCAGTTGCCATCCAAGGCTTTAGAACCCAGTCTGTCCTACTATTTTACCCATAGCTGGAGGGGGAGTAAGAGGATTCGTATCTTTCCCAATTTCTGCGAATCCTC
>CAHIKZ030004111.1:1005000-1015000 GCA_903632075.3 Acanthosepion pharaonis
AGGCGAGTGTAGGGTGTTTATAATAAGTAGCGGTATAGAGATACTTTCAAGGTGTCAAGTCGGGGAAAGGTGGGGGTGTCAAAAATGAAACAGAAGATGTATTAGCCATCGTCTAGTTTGCTTGTCTATGGAGATTTATTTATTTATTTTATTTTATTATGAAAGGGAATTGTGCATATAAAAATTCCTATTTTCTATATATTTTCACACACACACACACACACATATATATATATATATATATACAGAGAGAGAGAGAGAGAGAGAGAGATGAATTATAATATGTATGCAACATTAAGCAGTTTTTAAAAAAAATTATTTTGGTAGTAGTTTATATGCCTTCTCTACCTCTACAGATAGACGATTCTTAGATAATTATAATTCCTACGAGAATTCATTATTGGCAGAGACAATCTTAACATAAGACCCAATATTTATGCCAGACACGGAAAGAAAACTACAAAAGCCCCTACAGAAGACAGGGAAGAAAAGTGAGAAGAAAAGATTAAACATCAACTCTTAGAAGACAGAATACATGATTGTTAGTAAAAGGTTGAGCCCAAAATTTCGAACTGAAAGTCGGAAATACCAAAATCAAACAAGTACAAAATTTGAACAGAAGCCGGAAGGAGCGACACTGAAATCCGATGGCGTATTGGAATAGCCAAGGAGGCGTTCTAAAAGCTAAGCAGAGTACTAAGAAAAAAAAAGTCACTGGAAACGAGGAAAAGAGTACTAGACTGTTACGAGATATCAGTATGGCGGTGAATTCTGGACAATATTCTCAAAGATGAAGAGACTTGAAGCAACAGAAATATGGTTCCACAGAAGAATGCTAAGGATATCATGTGTCGAACATGTAAGCAACGACGAAGTTTTAGAGAAAATGGAAACAGAAAGGAAACTTATTATATTCCCTAGAAATTTAACTCCCTTCCTGATGTTAAATATGAGGAAAGAGGCTTGGAGAATCTGATACTCACATGAGAGATTGAAGGCAAGTGAGACAGAGGAAAGCAATGCGTAACATACTTAGTGAGCTTGAGTAAATGGAATAAAGTTTAGGAGAAATAGCAAAAAGTTAAAATTTATTAAGAGCTGCAAAAGACAGGACATTGTGGAGAGCCATGTTCGCCTATATGCTGAGGGGACACAGCATATAAAGAACTAGTAGTTTGCGGTTTTAGATGAAACTATCCCCAGCGGAATCTATTCTTTGTCGGTGTTGCTGAGAATATGAAGTTCAAGATAAAATCATTCTTTCTATAAAATATGTAACAGAATGTCCAAATAGTTTTTGTTGAAATCAAAATGGAAGCTGACTTTATAAACGAGCTGATGATCTGAAAAGAATAAAATCTATTAAAAAGCTAACAGAAAGACGAAAGAGAAACACCTATACTTGTCACCATCCATTGAAACATAAGGATTTTATTTTCCTCTAAATTTTTTCGTCATTTAATCCCAAGAGAGGCACTAAAGCCACTAAGGCACAAGAGGTTAATAAGTGTGAAAGAATAAGAAAAAAAGAGAAATATTATTAAGGAAAGAGAACAATAGAAGATTAATCTAGAATACAGCAGATAACGATTGATATTACATCTACAAAAGATCAAAGTTGGCTTGGAAATCAAGGAGCCGGCACAGAGTTCCACAAATGTCAAGTGTTATAGAAGAAACTGTAAGCATAAAACTTGCGGCTAGTTCTAGCCAATGCAACAGTAAATTAATGAAACTTTGTTGCTAATTTAGTACTGCACTTAAACATATAAAGTCTAGGTAGCAAAGTGGAGAGTTCATCAGAACAATTACCATAAAATTGTTTTTAGAAAAGGTACAGAGAAGCTACATTATGACGGTGGGATGTGACTGAAGCCGAGACGACAGGTCAGGACCAATAATATTGCAAATTCTTCTTTGAATCTTCACGAATCTCTAAATATATAGCAGGAACATCGGCTACCTGTTTTTGCCATATTTCTCTTCTCTATTAGATTTCTGTTCTATTCGTCACTTTCTACTTTTAATTATTCTCAAGATCCCCTTTGCACTTTTAAGTGTACTAATGTTTCTTTCGCATGTCATCTTCATTTCGTACACTACTAATCATTTCAAGCGACTTCATTTTATTTCTTGGTTTTTCCTTTATATTTCTTCATTTCGTTTTCCCTGATTTCTTCCTTTATTTCTATAGGTGTCTTCATATTTCCCCGTGCATTTCTATGACACTCCATTCTCTCTTCTCACTCTTTCTTTTTCATCTTCTCTCCTTTTATCTTCCCTTAATCTCCCTTTTACAACTGCTTGTTTTATATTATCCCTTTAGTGCAAAACCCCTACTTTTAATATCTTCATATTTTCTTTCTTTTTTTAATTTTTCTTTCTTTTTTTAATTTTTCTTTCTTTCTTTCTTTAATGTTTTGTTTGTAGTCTTAGGGTCATTGCACAGATGAACGCCTGGCCAGCCCCACTTTGTCTCAATGAATATCTGAGTTTCAATAAATGATCTTCCAGTGCCCCCAGAAAAATTGTCAGCCAATTTTTACCTCTGCCTGACATTTTTTCTTTCGCCTGAGGTAATAACTTATAGGATGGTAATTTCAGCTGCAGCTCGGATTGAGGAATCCGAGAGCCGAGTTCGAATTCTAGTCGAATTGAAAAACATTCACTTTCGTGCTAATACCCTTGGGAAATGTATGAATCGATCTCTTCTCCCCACCAACTATGGGTAAATAGCAGTACAGACTAAGTATTAAAGCTTTTGGGGCAACCGATCTGAGGGCCTATTGTACGGATGGAGGGCGACCTACACCATATTCCGTGGGTTTCGACTCTCAGTCAAGTGTTTGATGAGGAAATGGGCGTTACCAAGCTATCTGAAAATCCACTGAAATGATCGTTAGGAATAAGAATCAAAGTCCGTTTCTTCTGTTCTCGGGTGCACCCCTAATGATTGAAGCAGTCGAGACACTGATTTCTTTTTTGATGATGTCTCGCAATGCGACATTTGTGATGCGGTTTACGTAGAAGAAGCCTACAATGGTTTCTGATCGTTGGATTTTTCTTCTTAGTGCCTTTTTCAGTCTTCTACTCGTCATTTTCTTTGTTTTACTGGTCTTTAAAAGGCGCAATACGATTGTATTCTGTTTTTCCTTCCCCGTGTTGTTCACCAGGAGACAGCTCTTAACGCTATTTTTATATTTTTTTAACCCCAACTGAGTTCATGGAAATAGTGGACCAACTAATTTTAAAATGACAGAGTCCGCTCCAGCTGCTGCAATGGGGAAAACAAGTAAATTTTAATCACTTTCCTTTGTAGACCTTCGTCGGTCTTCACACACACATACTAATATATATATATATATATATATATATATATATATATATAAAATATGTGTGTGTGTGTGTTACAGTTTCCCTCTGACTGTCTACAGTACAGAATAAAAAAGATTTGTGATAACTATTGATGTTACAATCTATGACTCAAAGGGTAAAGGAAGACAAAATCTCTTATCTCGTCAAATGGCGCCGACTATGATCACGTGACAAATGCCGCTTTTTTTTTTACCTGACATTTGATAACAGCAAAAAGAAATGTAATAAACAGAAAACAAGGTAGAACAAGCAAAGAATATAATCGCTTACTTTGGTAACAAATGGCGATAAAAAAAGGGACGTTATATTTTCTATCATGTCGTTTTTTGCGGTACAAAGTAATATTTCGTATAATGGTGTGATTTTTTTCTTTCTTTTTTTTTTTTTTTAATTGCTACCTCTGTCCCACAATAATTGTTACATTGGCTTTCATATTCCAGGATTTAAAAGGAACAACTCTTATGGGACGGAGCTCGTGCTAATATTATTACAGTTTCTGATATTTTTCATTTTTAATCGGTATCACCCCAAGCAATGCAATACTGCCGCTAAAACGCGAGGGGGTGACAGGGTGTGGAAGAATTAGGAACAGAAACATTAATAATGAGCAGAAAGCGAAAAGAGTAATCAGGTGAATAATAGAAAGTGATTGACATTGCATTTAATGTTTTGCAAATTAAAATTGGCTGGAAAGCATGACGCCGTAAGAGAGTTCCACAAGCGCGGGAAAAGAAACTTATTTACATTATTCGGACTCATCTTCATTGCCATATTCACAACGTTTTGTAAAGATAAGACAAAGGGAAATAACTGAGACATCCGGAAGAGGCATGGCACGTGAAACTAGAAAAATCTACCCCGGTGGACGGTTCGAAATTCCAATAATCTGACGAAGGCCGGGGCGTACAACGGCCGAAACGTTGTGAATATGGCAATGAAGATGAGGATAACAGTCCAAATAAGGTAAATAATGTAAATAATCATAATACCTCACCTCAGGGATACAGACAGATATTGAAGAAACTGCTAGCATAGTATTTACGGTCGCATCTAACCAGTTCAACTATAAATTGAGATCTCGACGCCAGTCCAGTACGGCGCTTGAATTCAAAAAGTCTACGTACCATAGCGAAGGTCTGATTTGGAACAATTACCATGAAAGTATTTATAGAAGATACACAGAGAGGCAACCTTACGGCGGTGGGAAAGTGACTGAAGCCGAGATGCCAGATCAGGACCAATAATATTACAGATTCTTATTTGGATCTTATCAAGGAGCTCAAGCTAAATAGCAGGGGCACCATGCCATATGTGGTAACGATATTTAATTTTCCGAAATTATCTATAATGTTCTTTTTAATCACTTCACTCCAAGCAAGGCAATAAAGCCACTAAGACGCAAAGGGTTTCTGAGAGTTAACGAATATGAGAAACAGAAAACATTATTAAGGTGCGAGGACAATAAAAGAAACAAGGATTAAAAACACATAGGATACGATTGCCATTGCATTTTTGACTGGAAAGCAAGACACCAGAAGAGAGGTCCACAGACCAGAAGTGCGACAGAAGAAGGTTATGTTACGGATTTGTCAATATGAAGACTTGGAAATATTTGGTAATCATTTTACCGAAAGAAAGTTCGATAAAACCATTAAGACGCAAGAGATTACTGAGTGTTAGAGAACATAAGGAAAAAAAAACACATAATTAAGGAGAGAGAACAATAAAATATCAGGAATGAAGAAAACAGAAGATAACGATTGGCGTTGCAAAGTTGACTGGGAAACAAGAAGTCGGAAGAGAGTTTCACAAGAGAGAACTCTATTAAAAGAACCAGTCAGCATGTAAGTTACGGTTAAAACAAGAAGCCACCTGCCTGAAATATCAACATGGTGAGATTTCAATACAGGTCTCATGGATAAAAAGCAAACGTTTTAATCATACGGCCACGTGGGCGCGTATATATATATATATATATATATTGTTGTGGCCTTCTTAGGGCCAGAAACAAAGAGACGAACTGAATTAAACATATATATTAACAGAAACTGTAATACAAACGAGAATGTTACAGCAAGAATGTTCGGTCTGACTGTCAGAGCTGACTGCTCGAAACTTCCCTCACCAAAAGGCAGTACCTGCTCCTATTTATAGCTAGGAGAGTTCATGCGTAAATTACTATAATATATATATATATATATATATATATATATATATATATATATATATATATATATATATATATGAAGCTGTCATAGCTGACTGTCAAACACGAAGTTAGTTTGCAATCCACTTGGGACAAACGTTGTTGGAAGATGAAGCCACACTGGTATAAATTTCTTGAAAACAGTTCACGTGAAAGTGTCCGTGAATTAACAATATTTCAGCTAAAACGATCGTATCCCCATTACCACTCTAGTAAGTACCTGACTTCTCATGCTCTCGAGACCTCTAGAAGATCCAGATCAGTCCGAAAATGTTGTCATATTTGGCCGAGATCTGCCCATGTCCACACTTTCTAGTGTGGATTCAAAAGCGTCTCCGTGTCCTTGCTGGTGAATAATTATTTTCTAACTCTCTAAACTCTCTCTCCCAGGAGGGAAGTGGTGAGTCTCTCACTGCTCTGTCGCTACTTCCATGGAAAGTGCTCGTAAGAATTACATTCCTTAGTTCCACCAGGTCTAACCTTCTAATAGGACTCGCCATAGTAGCAAACCACCTACATTCCTTCCTTATTCCATAGGCGAGAAGTAAATTTTACTTAAACAGCTTCTTCCCGCGAACCGACTTCCAAGAGGATTTTTCCCCGATCACTACAATCTTAACCTGTTCAAGACTAGAATTAACCCTTATATTCCCCTCCTATCCATATAAACTACCCCTTAACGTAACTTTCTACTTCGAGTGGTCCAGGGCCTGGTCCAGATTTAACCTTATTGTAAAAAAAAATGAAAATCTACCATATGCCAACATTTAGAAACGATAGGTCAAATCTGCAAGCTGTGTGTTTGGGTTCCACATCCTCTCGGCCAAAAGAACAAAGCTGATTGTTTAACAATAGCAACACGTTTACTTTCATAACAGAGAAATAACACGTTTCTTAAATATATTCGATCAGGTGAAGAAAAATGTGTTATATACGACAACTTTCATCGGAAAAGACAGAAGTATCTCCACAAACGACGAAGAAAAAAGAGCACAGTGGAAGAAAAATAATGTACGTGTGATGGGTTCGCCGGCAGAATTACATTTTTAGAGTATTTTTCGAACACAATGAGGCACACTAAGCGCATTTGTACGCATAGCAGTTGCAATATATTCGTAAATGTTTAGTCGAAAAGTGCCCCGTACTCGCCTAAAAAAAAAATGTTTCCTCCATGCAAACGCACACGGTTACATACAAAAAAAAAAAAATACAAAAAACGAAAAGAACACAAAAAAGAAATTTAGGAACTCGGCTGGTCTGTTCAAAAGGAACAGCCGTACTTACCTGATCTTGCATTAAGCAGTTATTACCTTTTTTTTTTTTTTTTTCGATCGCTGCAAATCCAACCAGCTTCAAGAATTTGTCGAAATATTTTTCAATATTTTTTTTTGTCAAAACCTTCGGAATTTTACTAAAAACTTACCAAAGAGCTGACTGATGAGTGAAAGCAAGTTAATGCAAATAATATGGGTTATATAACTGAATAAAATATAATTGTACTTTACTTGTAAAAGAAGAAAGGTGACAAGCAAAAAAACGGAAATTATTAATGACTCAACCTGATATCAATGTACAGTTTATTCCCCAAAATACGAATAAGAGGCAATAGACCATTCTTAAAATGTTACAACAGTAATATGAATTTTAGCGGATGTTTCCATGTTTCATATTATTAACCAGGTTAATGAAACCTCGAGAAAAAATATATTGTAATTATATAATATTTAATTACAAAAACGTACGCAAAGGAGTTTACAAAGAGAAATGTTTCTGACACCACCCTGAAAACAGTGTCATTGTAATTAAGCTTATAATGTTGAGATTATCTGTTTCCACGCAGAAAAAGTTCGATATTCATTGACCGAACAATTAGCGTTACCGCTGGTTGAAATTTTTAAAATCTATTAAAAAAAAAAATCAGGAAAATATGTTACATGTTGACTGGTTCGTTTCTCAGAGTTCTCGGGTCCTCTAAGTATTTTTTGATCTTTCTAGAAAGAAGCGATGGGAGTTTCTTTCCTAACCTTTTGTTCAAAATAGTGTGGGAAGTCAACATCTTGATTATGTCATTATTTTCACTTAGTTAGATTGGCTATCCATTTTAGTTGTTGATGCTATTGAAAGTCATCAAGTGATGTGGTTTCTGTTAGTTTGTTTCTTTTGACGTTCAGTCAATACAATACCAAAGAGCCACTCAAGGTAGTGGGTTACTGAATGGGGATATTGCAAGGGCATATAAGGCAGGAGCAACGGTTTCATATTATAGGGACATGTAGGATAGATAACGAGATGAAGAAGTTAAAATTGTAGTGATGAGGTTAGTATCTTCTCGTGCGTCCGTTCCGCACTGGTTAGATTTGTTTTACGGCATATCAACACCTCAATGGGTTATTTAATGCCGACAAGATTTTTATTGCTGGTAATATTTTTGTTCCAAAAAGTATTTCTGATAATATTTTTTCCAAAATGTATTGCTGGTAAGAATTTTTTACAAAAATGTATTTTTGTTATTAAAACCTATGTTTACACATTTTGACCCCAGTTTGGGGGTTAACTGTTTGCTCGTAACTGTCTATATCTTTGAGATGAGGTATTATTATTACATTATTTACATTATTCAGGCTGTTATCTTCATTTTCATTGCCATATTTACGGGGTTTCGGTCGTTGTACACTCCAGCCTTCTTCAGGTGATTGGAATTTCGAGTTAGACTGTTCTAGTTCCATGTGCCATGCCTCTTATGGCCGTCTCAGTATCAATTATCTCCCTTTAATTCAACTCTCCAGTTTTTATTCATCTAAGCTCACGGACACATGGACCGGTAGATAAAAGTGTTAGTTGAATCCAATGAAATGACACAAAGAGTTGTGAGTTCAATACCTGGCTATGGCAGTGGTGAACAAAACTTGGAAAGTTGAGTTAAATGGGGATAACTGATACTGAGGCATCCGGAAGAGGCACGGCACGTAGAACTAGAACAGTCTACCCCGGTGGACGAAATAAAGGATTCAGTTCGAAATTCCAATCACCTGAAGGAGGCCGGAGCGTACAACGGCCGAAACGTCGTGAATATGACAACAAAGATGAAGACAACAGTCCAAACAATGTAAATAGTGTAAATAATTACAATACCTCATCTCAAAAATATTGACAGATGTTGAAGAAGGCCGGAGCGTACAGCGGCCGAAACGTTGTGAATATGGCAACGAAGATGAGACCAACAGTTCGAACAGTGTAGATAGTGTAAATAATTGCATACCTCTTCTCAGATGTATTGACATATCCAGAAGAAGGCCGGAGCGTATAACGGCCGAAACGTCGTGAAGATGGCAACGAAGACGACGTCAACAGTCCGAACAATGTAAACAGTGTAAATAATTACAATACCTCTTCTCAGAAATATAGAAAGATATAAATATATTACGTGGAATTTGCATAGGTTTGCGTGTTTATTTATAACAAGTAAACTATCCTTTAGCAATGTTTCGGTGTGAAAAAGGTCGACTTACCTTGCCAAGTATAATCCCTTGGCGGAAAAATAGTGATAGATATTCCTTTCATCTTAGTATATACAATTCCAAATTGGTTGGTAAGTAGGTTTTTTTGTTTTTTTTTAATTCGATTACCATCGTCGACTCGAATAAATATACTTATACACCGGTCAACTAATACACCAAAAAGAATGATCCACGCCACACTATAATCGCAGTTCCTGTCATCGTGACCAACTTTCAGAAAGCCTTACCCTACTGGGAAGACATGATTTTTTATTGTGTTTTTTTTTTTTTTTTTTTATTTGTGTGTGTTTTACTAATAATTCAGTCGATAACAAAAACAGCATGTCACACGACCTGGTTAGATTTTCAGGGTGACTGCAAGAAGATAGTCTTAAGAGATATCATTGATAAGCTAGTAGATAGACAACTGCCATATATGTGGTTATACAAATGCATACACCCATGTGTGTGTGTGTGTGTGTGTGTGTGTTTATGTATGAGAGGAAGATAGCTTGTAAAAAGTGATTTCGGGATTATCAATGTCATAATTAAATAAAATAAAACTACAAAACTGTGGATTAAGAACATTTTTGTATTTAATTAATGATTTTCTATAAATTAATTTGCCTGTAACAATTTGCATATTCCGTCTTGCTTTGGATATTTGAACTCTGGTATAATTCTGTTACTGTTATCGCAAAAAAGTTTGGGCTGTTGTGCCTTCCGACGTTCTTAAGGTGCAAGTCGATTCGGGTAACCGACAGGGAATTTCGAACTGAAGCCTGTATTTAATCAACTGAGTAGATTCTTCCAAGAAACAGGGACATTTCGTTGGGAACAAAGAAAAGGGTGCTGAACTGCTATGTAATATCAATCCTTCTACAGTGCAACCTCGGTTCTCGAATGTCTTACATGTCGAACA
>CAHIKZ030004111.1:1020000-1075000 GCA_903632075.3 Acanthosepion pharaonis
AAACAAAGGAAGGAAGGAAGGAACACAAGAATGTGGAATGAAGAAATGAGGGATAAGGCTGTGAAGAAAGAAAGAAAAAGTAAGGAAGAAAGGAAAGAATGAAGAAACTAGAAAGAAGTAGAAAGAATGAATAAGTGACAGAAAGAAAGAAAGAAAGAAAGAAAGAAAGAAAGAGAAAGAAACAGAGAATGGAGAAGAAAAGACTGATGTTTGAAAGAAAAAAGATAACAGAATGAAAGACGAGAAAGAAGGTGAAAGAAAGAAAAAAAATGAAAGAAATACAATAAATGAAAGAAACGTTCAAACAAAAAATAAGAAAAAAGAATAGAAAGAAAGAAGAAAGAAAAAGAAAGAAAAAAAGAATGGAAAGAAACAACGGATGTTAGAAATAAGATGAAGAAAGAAAAAATAGATACATTTACCTGAATGAAATGTTTGGTAACAAAACCTCAAGGTAAGAAAAAAATTCTCTCCTTTTTCTTTTAATCCCCAAAAATGAAATTGCTGTTGGTGTTTACAGTTGCGATAATAAATATAAAATTTTCTCCAAAAGTGTTTTTTCAACACTTAAATCTGCTCTTTACGATGAAATTCACATTATGAGGATCATCTTAGGAAAACTTTTAGGACCTTCTACAAAATTAGGAGCAAAGTTTTTTTTAAACTGATTTCTAAAATGAACAGAAGTGATCGGTAAATCTCCTTTTATCACCGGATAATATTTATTTTATTTATTTTTAATGCCATCCATAATACTATTAAAGACTTGTTGGTAAAGTTCAGCAATTAGAAAAAGCAATGCTAAAATGATATATTGAGTATAATACTGCTTTCATTTTTTTTTTAAAGCATTTCCGCCTATTCAGAGCGCATGCGTAATACGCAGTAGCCAGCGTGAAACGCTGTAAAAGTCAGGTTGGCGGGGTTTGCTTTAAGGTATTTTTTGTTTTATTTCATTCTGACTTTTGCCCTGAAGTGGAATTGTAGTTCACAAATGGAATTTGGTTTGGGGAAAGATTAAGGTAATGATAATCACAGATGTTTGGAAATTTGGTAATATATATATATATATATATATATATATGTTCATTCATTCATCGAAAAAGTGTGAGAGAAATAGCAATCAAAAGAGATGGTAAGCATCAAAAGAGGGTAATGGATCGAAAGAGAGGGTGAGATATATAGATTAGAGAAAAAAAGAACAAGTGACCTATAGGAGAATTTGAAAAGAGAAATCTGAATGAAGAAAAAGGCAGGAAGGAAGGAAGACGAAACAAAAGGCAAACGTGTTGGCGAAAAAAGAAAGAAGACAATAAAGAAATGCAAGAATGGCGGAAACAGGAACAAGAAAAGAAATAGAAAGAGAAAAAAGAGTAAGTAAAGCATGGGTAGGTAGGATAAAGACCGAAATTTCAAAAAGATTATGAACAATTATATGAGAGAGGGAAAAGAACATCTGGACAACGAGGAAGTAAAAAGAAAACGCACACACACACATATATATATATATATATATATATATATATATATATATATATATATATATATATAAAATAAAACAAAAGTACGTAGGTGTAGGCTTTTAAGAAAGCTTTATTCAACTGAATATAGCTTCCTTAAAGTTCGCGTATTGTTTGCTTATTTAGTCCCAGTAGACAGAAAGAGTAACAAAACAAGGGGACACCACTCTTGATTATTCATAACTATATATATATATATATATATATATATATATATATATACATTACATATATATATGAGAACTGTTTCAATTACATAAAAATTTCAATGAAAAACAAGTTTTGTCTACTTATTTTCATTTGGATCCCTTCATATTCATGGACAACATTTGTCATTATTAAAGGAAGTGGGGAAATTACGTGATGATGCATCTTGTAAAAAAAATAACTTTCAGAAGAACACAGAAATTTGTATTTGAAAATGATGAAACACTATTGTATTTGTCTTGAAAAAAAATAACAATACCCTGATGATGACGACATTGTGCTAATGTCGAAAGTACTCGGAATAAATAACATGTATCAACACAGTAATTTTCTCTCTTTCTTCACAATCACACCAAAACGCTTCTGCGTAATATGAAAGGATACAAACGAAAATAAGTAAACAAAAATATATATTAAATACTATATTTCCATATATTCACTCCCCTCTAACTCTTCAAATGTCAAAAGTATAACCGATTCTAATTTCTATATCCCCCTCTACAACCTCTTTACACTATATTTATAAATTTCCCCTACTCTAACATCTCCCCAACTCTCTTTCCGTTAATCCTTTTATCAATATATTTTAAAGTTATTTTAAAACTAATTTTTATTTAATTTAAAATTAATATTTTAATATTAATTTAATAATTAAATTAATGTCATAAGTTCGGGTTTGATTTTTACAAAACTTCTTCCTTTTAAGATAAATAAATTCCACCCTCCCCTGACTCCTATACCCTGCCTTTCATCTCCCCTGAAAAATTGAAATGGATAAATTCTGTAATAGTTTTTTCGACTGGTTGATTTTTCACAGTAAAATTTCTATTTTTGACACGAACTCTACACCGGGGTTGATGAGACAGACGACCGATATCTTCGTCTGCCGAAATAGGCTATTCCCCATATGAGGTGATTTTGGATTTTATTGCTTATTAATTATTTGCTCTGTAATAATAAATACATAGAGCACATTTGTAGATCAGTTTTAATATTTTAAAAATTATATATATATATATATATATATATATATATATATATATATATATATATATATATAAAATAAAGAGAAAGAACAATAAGATATATAATACGGTGTTCTTATTAATTATTTTCATTAAAAGCCAAAAAAAAAAAAAAAAAAAAATCGGGGGTGTATGGGGGTGCTGGCTATTCATTTCTGCACATGCCCTTTGCCTGGGTGGCTAGCTAATGCCTGTTTTTTCGTTTTTTTTCAACATCCACAGGCCAACCCGTGGTTTATAATGCAGTTGAGCGATCTTTACTTAGAATTTCCAGAAGTGTGAAGATGCAAATCTGTCCAACTAGTCACTTTAGTTTTGAGTAGAATTTTTATATCCCATCATATGATCGGGCAAATCCAAACTTTTGTCACTAACGGTTTTTCCCTTTTCTCGCTTCTCACACGGTCATAATCTCTCGGGGTGTATAGGATGTGAGCTGATAAATAATTCCTCTTTAATCCGAGTGTTAAGAAACAGAAAAAAATTCGTTAGAAAGAAAGGAATAAGTACAGAACTATTACATAATATGTCTTCCTATATGGCATTGAATGTTCTCAAAGATGAAGAGGCGATTTGAGGCAGCTGAAATGTGGTTTTGCAGGAGGATGCTGAGGATACCATAGCCCAGCATGCGAGCAACGAGAAAGTTTTAGGGGAAATGGAAACCAAAATGAAACTTTTTAGAGCACATAATCAGGAAAAGAAGGCTTAGAAAATCCGATTGAAGGCAAGTGGGACAAGAGAAAATAACGCATAACCTACTTAGTGAACTTGATTAAATTCATAGCAGGGCAAGGTTTAGGAGAGATAACAAAAGGACAAAATTTATTAAGACCTACAACGGACAGGAAATTGTGGAGAGCCATGATCGCTACACGTCCTGAATAGACTTAGCACAGAGAAGAAAAATGAGTTTGAGTAAATGAATAGCGGAGCAAGGTTTAGGAGAGATAAAAAAAAAGGCAACATTTATTAAGAGCTACAAAGGACATGAAATTGTGGAGAGCCATGACAGCCACACGTTCTGAAGGGACTCGACACATAGAAGAATGAGATTCAGTAAATGGATAACGGAGCAAGTTTTGGTTGGGTTTGTTTTACGGCATATCGACCTGATTTAAAATTAAAACTAGCTTTTTCTCGCTGGTAGAAGATATCTTATACCAAGTACACAGATGCGCACCATCCACATTTCGTTTGATGAGAAGTTCCATTCAGACTGCTTCTTCTCAATGGCCGCTGCTTTATGGAACAGATTTAGTAACGTTCTACCTTGAGTGGCTTTTGAGTCTTGCAGTAGGAGAACAATACAATAATGCAGACAAATTTTTATTACTGCTAATATTTTTCCTTCAAAAATGGATAGTTGGTAATATTTTTCTTTACAAAAATGTATTGCTGGTAATAATTTTTACATAGTATTTTTGGTATTAAAACCTATTTTAACATTTTCATAGTGTTTTGACCCCATTTTTTTGGGGGGGGGTAACTATTTGCCCATAGCATGGACCATGACAGGTGCTACCGGGTCAGGGTGGACTTGGGAACACCAGCAATTAAGAGGTGGTTCCACGCTCCTCAAAACCGCCTGATCAGAGGCCTTGCTGCTGGACGTAGTTTATCGTCTTACCCAGGACGGGCGGAGTAAGGTTTAGCAGAGATAAGAAAAAGGGTAAATTTATCAAGAGCTACAAAAGACAGAACGTTGTGGAGAGCCATGATCGTCCTGAAGAAACTCGGCACATAGAAGAATAATGAGCTTGAGTAAAGGAATAGCGGAGCAAAGTTTAAGAGAGAAGAAAAAGGGTAAATTTATCGCGAGCTACAAAGGACAGAACATTGTGGAGAGCCATGATCGGTTACGTCCACCTCACATCGAAGAAGAAGAAGAGACGCTGACCTATCAAAATCACATCTTTTCATATTTAGGAAACAAGGTAACTTAAAATCTTTGCCTAAACTGAAATTTTATTTACTGTTTATTTAGTTTTTTCTCACTTCATTTCATTCATTATGATTCTTAATTCCGAAACAACATCTTCCCAACGGACGCGGTTCCGGGCGATCCTCTTCAGCCTGTCATGTGCTTGGCTACCTTCCCGGGGGATTTTCACTAGCACGCGTCATATACTCCACTTTGGAGGACTCTTCCTCGACTATGTCGTTGTTTGAAGATATCGTTGAGGTTTCTCTAACAAGCAAGTTTTTAAGTGAGTAGGTCGTTGACGTAATTCCCAACCCCCAGCCTAGAGGACCAGGGTGTGTCTTTCGTTTGGCTCCTACCACACAGACATATTGAGCTTGGTTGAACTTGCTAAGGGCCGAAGCCCCCGCCGACATAGCTCTGGGGGTCGTTGAAACACGCAAACCGTCCGACCACGTCAAGGCGACACACCATCAGGACGGTTGGGGGTTGTACCTTAGGCTAACAACCTACTCACTTAAAAACTAGCTTTTTCTCACTAGTAGAAGATATCTTATGCCAAGTACATAGATGCGCACCATCTATATTCCGTTCGTATTCCATTGATGACAAGTTCCATTTAGACTGCTTCTTCTAAATGGCCGCTGCTTTATGGAACAGATTTAGTAACGTTCTACCTTGAGTGGCTTTTGGGTCTTGCACTAAGAGAACAATATAGTAAAAAGAAAAATATAGTGGTATAAAACTTTCGAATATTATGACTTTTTTACACTGTCTTATTATTATTATTGTTTTTACTAAATATTTTTATTTTTCGTTCAAATTAATAGGAGTAGATATGTCCGCCCCTCTCTCCTGTCTTTTGAACAGGAGTAGAGGTTCATGCCTTGTTTCCTGTTCAGGATTGGGTTTCCGGTTTCCTACTAAAGTCTTTTCGTTCACTATCACGTCCAGCAGACCCCCTTACATTTAGTGGTGCGGTCGATTTGCTTGGGCTGAAGTTTTATTTATGAATCCGACATATTTTTATCCCGGGATTGAAAATTTGCCTTTCATCAGATTCTTGAACATGCAACATTAGGTTGCGTGTCCGTGATGAGGAGGGAAGAGTTAAAAGTCAAATTTTAAAAAAACTGAAAAAATTAGTAATTTTAAAAGTTTTTAATTTATATTCAGTTTAAAGTAACACAAAATCTTAGTGAATTTAGACATTTTTGTTTTAAATTCAGTTTAAAATATCTCCAATACTTTGTGAATTGAGGAAATTATTTCTTCAAAATAACAAGGAATCAGAGTTAAAGTGAGAGGTTTATCGACAGGATGTTTTGAAGTTCCGCAAAGTTTGTGATTTGAAGAACCAGACTCAATTGAAGTTCCGCAAAGTTTGTGATTTGAAGAACCAGACTCAATTGAAGTTTCGCAGAGTTTGTGATTTGAAGAACTCTGTTTACAGTCTGAATAGTTTCAGTCCAAATCGGACATTTGGTCCACATCGGTCTTTTGGCCGGAACTGGCAGCACGAATCAGAGTTAAAGTGAGATTTTGAAGTTCCATAGAGCGAATTGATGAATTCAAAATTATTTCTTCAAAATTATCATTACTGTTTTCTAAGCAGGGCCAGAGGTCCGGTGGCACAATTACCCTCCGTAGCTAGTTAAAAATAAATAAACGGAGTATCTACTCAAATATAAATACCGACAAAAAAAATGATGTTTGAAGTGCACTATATATATATATATATATATATATATATATATATATATATATATATGTGTGTGTGTGTGTGTGTGTGTGTGTGTACAAGATAAACACAAATAATTACTTAATTAAAATTTAAGTTAATTTCTATTAAATACGTTTTATCCTGATTTTTTTGCATACATTATTGAGTATCCTAAGTACAGAACCACTTACTAAATGATCAGAACCACGTACGGTAAAATTGAATACGCGATTATATATATATATATTACTGCGGGTTTTTATTAAATAATATAGATAAGTTTTGTCTATTTATTTTAAGTAAGTTCCTTTCATATTGTTTGATAAGCTTAATCACATTATCGTTGAAAGACGAAAGAAAAACACCATATTGATACATGTTTAAATCCAATCTAAGCTTTCGGCTTACATAAGCCATTATCAATTTCAATAAATCAAACAACACACGGACGAAACAACAATGATAGTATGCCCTTGCTGCATGAAAATTTCCAAGTAACGACAAACTCGTATATACGAGACGCGGAAGCGAAAATCGCGTCGCAGTTCGTGATGTTACACATGACCACGTGAGAGTGAAAAACGAGAAGTATTAAGTATGGGAAGCCGTTGGTATAAACCAATGGCTTCTTTTATAAAATATAAACATTTGAGGATATTTGTGGAGATTTTATAGTTTATTTTGTTCAGGTTAGGTTTCAACTGTTTTATGTATAAAGCTTCAAGAATTTTTAATTTTTGTTTGTTTCATGTTTAAGTATAGTTGTGTTGTTAACAATTATATATATGTTGATATTTTCATCTGGAATCGAATAAGGCCACTCCGAATTTCTTTCTAAAAATTCACCAGTGTTCCTTGACGCAATTCTGACATTCGTAATTTCAAGAATATTGTATGTCTAGATTTGAAACTTGGTCACAATATTTAACACTTTGTTGTGATTTTTGCGCTCGTAATTTGCGTATATTTTTGAGTGTCAATAAAATTGCTTAAATATGAACAAAATGGGATGCAATTTCCATATTTTAACTTTGATGCATTTAAAATAAAAATGATCTAGTGCTATCCTTAACGTCTTTGGTTTCGTTTCTTTATTCAATTACAAATTTGGCAGACTATCCGAAAAAGAAATGGTTAAGAGCTAATAACATGTAATCTGTTTAGAAAAAAAAGGTCAAATCAACATCCAAATCTCTTATTTGCATAGAAAATTATAGAGGAGACAGATTTCAGCTTCATATTTACTTAAGTATCAAATTTGTAAGTGTCAAAATCGAGAAAATTATAATTTTTGCATGACAAGTTGTTCTAGATGATTATGGTTTATTCCCAAACAGAACTGTGTTCATGAAACGAAATTTTGTAACATGATCTTCAGAAATGTAAGAATATGTGGTAAAAATATAAAAGTTTTTATAACATTATAACTTAAAACTCTCTCTTTGTGTCTTTTTTACAAATGCTTTCATGGTAATTGCTCTGATGAGCTGCTTTCGCTGGTTCCCAGACTTCATGAATTCAAGCGTCCTACGAGACTGGCATCCCACTCTCACCCTTGCACTGTTGAAACTGTCAAACGTAGCCGTCTCTTCGATTCCAATAGCTTCATATCTCGCACTCTCGTCTGTGGAACTCCCTTCCTTTTTCCTGTTTCCCTGATAGCTATAGTCTCCCACTTTTCAAATGTAATGTCAATCGACATCACCAATTGTCTTAATCTATACACTGTCCTTCTCCACATCCTTTCATGTATCACTCCTATCTGCTCTCGCTCCAAATCCTCTGTAACCCCTTGCGTGCTAGTGGCTTCCCGCTTTGCTCGGGGTGAAATGCTTAAAATAAATAAATAAATAAATAATTTGCTCAGTCATAAAAATAGGTAATTCTCAGGATGTTAAAACTTCAGGCAATTTTCAAAGAATAATACTATAACGGGATGGAATATAGGCCTACATAAAAATAATCTATTAGACTATAAAAATGAAAGACACCAACGTCCAAATCTAAACAAGCAATATCATTGGAGATATGAATATCAGAATATTAGTGGCCAATTTCTCTTGTAGGGGCCTACTGAGGCACATTTCTTTTGTTTGAATTCAATAAGACTTGCGTGACTGAATTCATGCTCCCTAATTATACTTTATACACACTTTCCACTAATATATATATATGTAAAACGTTTTTAACTATGTGGGTGAAAAAACCTGGATAGAACAATTTTCAAATAAATTGAAAAAAAAAACAGCGAGTAAGTAGTTAAAACAAAGACTACTCAATACACTAAGTAGATCAAAAGTGAAATAAATAAATCCTAATGAGCCATATTCTACCTACCTAGGTTTTCAACACATCATCCAGTTCAGCCTGATGATCCCATGTGGTGAAACCTAGGTAGGTAGTATCTGGCTCATTAGGTTATATATATATATATCCAAGTATAGCAGTGGTGTAGACAGAGTAGATTCCAATAACCAAAAATACTATTCTTAAAAGAGCGCTCAATACAGAGTAGAGCAAATATTATTTATTCAAAAATTATAACATAAACATGTTACACTATGTTTATATTATAATTTTGAATAGAATATATATATATATATATATATATATATATATATATTAGAAAATCACCATCACAACGTGTTACAATAAGTTTGTCTTCACAATTCATCCCTGAGGACGATCTTGGAGGAGATCGAAAGTACTTAGGTTAACAAGAACTACGGCGCCTTCCTTGATGAATTTCAGCTTAACATCAAGAAGCTAACTAAAGAACTAGAAAATATTATTATAAAATAAATAGATATAATATGTCTACATTATTCAAAAGACATGCTGGAATGACGATACGCTGCCTAAACACACACACACACACACATATATATATATATGTAATTATGCAAACTATAGTGGAAACCCGTGTTTGAAGTAGACTTACAGTTTTCTTTTGTTTGTTTTTTTTTGTTTTAACAGTGTGTCTTACGTGTACGGGCGTGAACACTCTAGAAAACTTAAGAAAGGTAATGAGCTCTTTGGCAGATTTAGTGGGATGAAGGTCCTAATCCCGATTGATACGGTGTATTTTAGACTGCTCGGCCACAGCTGTAACGTTCATTGTCACAGCTGTGGCCAGTCTTTTTAAAGCACGTCGGATCTCTCGGCGGTTTCTCCTATAAAGGTGGACACACATTAAAACTCTATCGGAGGGCACATTTTCTTTATAACGTTTTCTAGAATTGCACAGGTATAATACACACTAAAAAGTTTGGGGGCGTTTATTTCACACGCTTGTGTCCACTAAAATAACATTTGAAGTAACAAAAATGTCAGATCAAAAAACAAATTCACACACACACACATATATATATATATATATATATATATATATATATATATATATATATATATAGAGAGAGAGAGAGAGAGATATGATAAGTTGACAGGGTTATATTTGCATTTAGATCCATTTTTAATGTAATGAATTCAGATGAAGCTGATTATTGGGCCATAGATATGAGCCACACGCCTTAACCTATGCATGCTAAAAACATGCTAATTCCAAATTTTAAATAAGGGAAATGCTTCTTTTTTTTTAAATTTTCCTTTAAAAGAAATAAAGAATTTCCTCCATCTTTTAAAGATCGTAAGACCTGGAGCTATTTTTTTTTAACGCGGAATAATCCTTGGCCGTTCAAACATTCTCTTTTAAAGAGCGATAACCACAGAAAGAAACACTGATTAATGAAACTCGTCCGGGTAGCACCGCGGGGCAGGTTTCAAATCTCTGTGTTCCTCATTCGATGAGGTTTAGTTATATTTTCACTTCCCGCGCCGTGAAAAAAATCGTTAGGTATATGATGAAAGGATTACAGCTTAAGGCTGAGTTTTGGTGTGATATGATAGGCGGCAGAAAATTTTGAAAGATTGTAAAAAAAGCTGTTGAATTTGTTCGACAACATCTGATTGGTGGTTCTTTGCTGATGAAGGCAAAAAAAAAAACTTTTGAAATCAGGAGAAAAGAGAAAAAAATGAAGAAAAGGAAAGACAAAAAATGTAAGTAAGAAAGATAATGTAAAATAAGTAAAAGCTTTGCGCAAGAAAGACAAAAATGTATAGAAGAGAAAAATGAGCTGCGAAATAAAAGGAAGAAAAAAGAAAGAAAAGAAAGAAAAGAAAGAAAGAGGAAAGAAAAAAAGAAAAAGAAGAAAAGAAAAAGAAGAAAAGAAAAAGAAAGAAAAGAAAAAGAAAAGAAAGAAAAGAAAAAGAAAAGAAAGAAAAGAAAGAAGAAGAAAGAAAAGAAAGAAGAAAAGATAGGAGAAAGAAATGAAAGAAAAGAAAGAAGAAGAAAGAAAAGAAAGAAGAAAAGATAGGAGAAAGAAATGAAAGAAAAGATAGGAGAAAGAAAAGAAAGAAAAGATAGGAGAAAGAAAAGAAAGAAAAGATAGGAGAAAGAAAAGAAAGAAAAGATAGGAGAAAGAAAAGAAAGAAGAAAAGATAGGAGAAAGAAAAGAAAGAAAAGATAGGAGAAAGAAAAGAAAGAAAAGATAGGAGAAAGAAAAGAAAGAAGAAAAGATAGGAGAAAGAAAAGAAAGAAGAAAAGATAGGAGAAAGAAAAGAAAGAAGAAAAGATAGGAGAAAGAAAAGAAAGAAAGAAAGATAGGAAGCAGAAAAGAAAGAAAGAAAGAAAAGAAAGAAAGAAAGATAGGAGAAAGAAAAGAAAGAAAGATTAGAAGAAAGAAAGATAGGACAATGGAAAGATAAAAAGAAATGAAAGAAAGATAAAAAAGAAGAAAGAAAGAAACAAAAAGAAAAAAGAAATGATAGAAAGCTAAAAAAAGAATGAAAGACAGAAAAAAGAATGAAAGAAAGAAAGTGATAAAGAAAAACAACAAAAAGACTTCTAATGGAAATAAATTTCATTGAAATGGAAACTTTCTCATTTTCTAGAAAATGAAAAAGCAATCGCAAAAAGAAAATGCGATTGGAGAAATAAAAAAGAAAAGATAGAAAGCAACAATACATTTAACAGAAAGAAAGAAAAAAAGAATGAGAAAATCGGTAGAAAAAGTAAACAAACATTTATAATAGAGAGAGAGAGAGAGAGAGAGAGAGAGAGAGAGAGAGAGAAAATGTGACAAAAAAAAAGAAGCTAAGAAGGAAAACAAAACATTGTTAATGGAAAGAAAGAAATGCGAGGAAAAAGAAAATGTGAATAAAAAAAATCAGTAGAAAGAAAGAAAGAATTAAAAAGAAAAAACATAGAAGAATAGGAGAAGAAAGGCGCAAAGAAGCTTAATAAAAAAAAAAAGAAAAAAATAGAGAAAGAAAGAAACAAAAGGTACACTAGAAAAAAAGAAGAAGTGAGAAAAAAGATTTGCCAAAGAAAGAAAAGATTTAAGAAAAAGAAAAGCAAGAACAGAAAACAAAAACAAAAATTCTGCAATGGAAATGTAGATAGATAGATAAAAATGCAAGACAAAGAAAGAAAATGCAAAAGAAAGAAAATGCAAACGTAGAAAGAATAAATGAAGATGCAGCAGAAAAAGAAAGAAAATGAAAGAAAGAAAATGAAAGAAAGAAAAATGAAAGAAAAATGAAAAAATAAAATGTAATAGAAGAAAGAAAGAAAGAAAAAAATTACTTTTAACACTTGCAATAGGAAGACTTTAAGAAATAAACAAAGAGAAAAAGAATGAAAATTACAGGCGAAAAAAAAAAAAAAAGGACGGAACCTAAATAAAAGAGTGAGTGAAGAAATTGAAATTAATTTTTGGGAGGCAAAAAAAAAAAAAAAAAAGAAAATGAAATAAGAGAAGACAAAAAAAAAAGAAGATACACAGAAAAAAAAATATAAAAAATGGCGCAATGAATGAAAGAAAAATGGCTGTCAAGACAATTCGTAGAATGGGGAGGTGTTGCCTTAAAAACGGACCTCTCCGGTTCGTTAAAGCTTGAGACAATAATCATTGATAACTTGTATAGAATGTAATCCGCTTTATACATTTTGTCAAAAAATTTCTTTTAGTCTTCATATTTATGCATTGAAACAATCTGATATTAAATGTAAAAGTTCCAAAAATAAATTCATGAACAAGACCGACGGCAATTTTTCATCCTTTTTTAGTTAAAATGGCTAGATATGATCGTAAGTTCTATACTAATAGTTTCTTTTTCTCGCACTTCTCGCTTGGGGAACTCTCTGCCAGTTTCTTCCTTTCAAGCAAATTTTGACCTTCAAAAGTTTAAATGAAATATCAATCGTTATATTCTTCCTTCTTAGTTCCTGTCATTTTGTTGTTCTCTTTAAGAATGTTTTTTCTTATTTTATTTCGTACTCAATAATCTCTTGCGTCTTAGTGGCTTTATTGCCTTGCTTGTATTGAAATGATTACACCCCACCCCTAAAAAAAAAACAACAAAATAATAATAATAATAAAAATAGGGACGTTGGTATAATAGAAAACTACGGGCTGATTAAAATTGTTATTGACATCTTGTGATTGTATGTACAACGTATGGATCAGTAGGAACGAACAATCATCACAGGAACAAAATAATGCAATGATCAACATATATCCCATATCAACTACACAATGAACACCTGATGACGACCAGAGGTTACTTGGTCGAAACCTTGTGTCTATAACATCTATAATAATTAAGGTGAGAACAGTATTCCCTTACAAATGAAATTAATTATAGTGGCTATTCCTCATGTAAAAAACAAAACAAAAAAACAAATGCAATTCAAATTATACAAAAACGACACTAAGTCGCCATAATAGACTAAATATCAAAATCATCTTCATCTGACATTGAATATAAAGGTTTCAAAAGTACAACTCCTATTTCTTTACCGTAGTAGAGATAGGAATTGGTTAAACATGTATAACCGTCGCGTGTTTAATTCCTGGAATTGTCCAATGGTTGTTTTTAAGCGTTGAGATAGTTCAAAAGCGTTTGCGCGCATTC
Source organism: Acanthosepion pharaonis (assembly GCA_903632075.3). Taxonomy (NCBI): domain Eukaryota; kingdom Metazoa; phylum Mollusca; class Cephalopoda; order Sepiida; family Sepiidae; genus Acanthosepion; species Acanthosepion pharaonis. The sequence continues at coordinate 1,033,375 of CAHIKZ030004111.1, forward strand.
GTAAGTGAATGGTTCAAACACGACTGGAATTCGAAATCGACTCTCCGAGTTCCCATCCCGAACAGCTGCACATTACACCATCCACGAGAAAAGGGAGAAGCGAAGATGGAATAAAATTAGGATGAACGAAAACATTAAAAGAGAATTTTAATAAAAAAAGATTCATATTTTCTGTTCTCCCCCCAAAGAACTCCTAATTGCATGAGGACCAAGTTACAAAGGGCGTTGAAAAAAAAAAAAAAAAAAACCGTTTTTTTTTTTTTTTTTAAGCAGAAGCTTGGACAGAAGGAGGAAACGATGTTTGGCTGTTGACGGCTGTCAACTGTTATCAAAAAATTAATGATAAGCTTATTTGTGCCCTCGCCGAATGCTGGCAATTAGGACCGACGCACGCAGAGAAATACGGACGGAATGGAAGGGCCATCTGGTTGTAGCAGTGCGGCCTTAAGTCTGGTGGGGGTCCAACATACCTACTGAAGTCCTGTACACCAGTCGCATAGTTCTGTAGACCGTACGGTGCCAGATGATGTATTTGGTAGCAGTGTGGGAAGAGTGAAGGTTCTTGAATTTCACTTTTGGTTCTTCAAATGTGAGACGGTTATCATATGCCACGTCCAAAGAACAAGTGGAACAACAAATAAAGCTATAACAACAACAACAACAAGACCAGCAGCAACAACAATAGTAACAACAATAACAACAATAGTAACAACAACAATAGTAACAACAACAACAATAGTAACAACAACAACAACAATAATAATAATATTATCTGCACGGAGTTCATCAGAAATCAGTCAGTTATGTGCCACATGTGATACACCCTTAAGCGATCATGTATCTTTCGATACATGACAGACGAGGCAGATTTTTTTCCCGTAGTAAGTTGCCATTTCTTTCTACGGTAGACCAATTGTCATCCAAAGCTATAGAACCCGGTCTGTCCTGTTATTTACCCATAGCTGGGGTTGGGGGGAGGTCGAAAAGAGGATTTATATCTTTCCCAACGATATTAGCACGTAATTGAATTTCAGTCAGTGATGTGCCATGCGTGATACTCGCTTAGGCGATTATGTATCTTTCGATAGATGACTGAAGAGGCAGATTTTTTCCTGCAGTAGGTTGCCATTTCTTTCTGCTGTAGATCAGTTGCCATTCAAGGCTATAGAACCCGGTCTGTCCTGTTATTTAACCATAAGTAGGGGTGGGGGAAAAGAAGAGAATTCACATCTTTCCCAAGGATATTAGCATGTTAGTGAATTTCAGTCACTTATGTGCCATGCATGATACCCACTTAAGCGATCATGTATCTTTCGATACATGACTGACGAGGCAGATTTTATGCTATTTACCCATAGCTGGGGGTGGGGAGAAGAGGATTCATACCTTTCCCAAGGGTATTAGCACGTAGGTGAATTCCAGTCAGTGATGTGCCATGCGTGTTACACGCTTAGGCGATCATGTATCTTTCGATACATGACTGACAAGGCAGATTTTTTTTTCCCGTAGTAAGTTGCCAGTTTTTTCTGAGGTAGACAAGTTGCCATCCAAAGCTACAGAACCCAGTCTGTCCTTAGCTAGGGGAGAAGAAGAGGATTCATACCTTTCCCAACGGTATTAGCACGTAAGTGAATGTAATGGATTCGACTGGAATTCGAACTCGGCTCTCCAATTCCACAATCTGATCTGCTATCCATTACTCCACAGAAGAGTGAAAATTAAATGTTATTAATGATGGCTCAAAGCAATACCATAATAACCAATTACGTATATAAAAGCAAATATAGGATAATATATAACGATGGAATAAAGGAATTTTCATAAGTATTTTGCAGTTCTCTTATATGACGGTGAATCCTGAAGAATCTCGTTACAGATGAAGAAAATTGAAAGATGCTGAGAATACCATGGACCGAATATGCGAGCAACGACGGAGATCTAGAGACAATGGAAACAAAAAGGATACCTATAGTTAACACCAAGAAGAAACAGTTGAAATTTCTGGCGCACATAATAAGGAAAGAAGGTTTGGAAAATTTGATGCTCACATGACAGATTGAAGAAGGGGAGACACAGAGGAAACCAACGCATAATCTACCTGGCAAACTTGAGTGAGTAGACGGCAGAGAGATAGCAAAAAAAGAAAAAAAAAAGACAAATTTTCTTAAGAGCTACAAGGGAGAAGAAATTATGGAAAGCCATAATCGCCAACGTCCTTAAGAAATACGGCGATCACGTCGCGGAACGCACAATGAGTTTATCTATTCGTTAAATATGAGACATCAGAAAATTCAAATAGGAAAACGGTGAAAATTACACGGGTACTGATTGTAATAATAGTCTTATATTTTAAGGCTAGACGAGACACGTCGTTCATAGCTTCAGTCCTTCACTGATTTGCGATGTTAGCGTGTGCTTATTCTAACTTGATCAATAGAGATGGTTACACCAAATATCTTGTTGGACGTCATCTAGGGGCTGACATACTTGACATCCCTGTTAATAGCCGGATGTCACTGTAGGTTTTTTTTATATTTGAAGGACGATCCAGTTAAGGGAACCTGGGAGTCACATTTAGGTACTTGGGAACATTCTCAATCGGAGATCGTCTTAGTGCTCTTGGTTAGCTGACAAAGGTTATGTAAGATATACTCTTGTCATAGATGTCATGATGGTTATATCGAGCTTTGTATATTTATACCTCAGCGCCACTGTTGTCGCACCTCTCTTTCTTTCTATATCAATCAATCAATAATAGATATATCAAAATCTGGCAAGGCAAATCAGAGCAGCTGATGTTGTCCATTTTGTGGTTGGTACACTCGGGACTATTTCCAGTGATCTTTCAAGATACCTTGGGAATACCTGACATAATTAAGAGTGCGCAAGTGAAGCGGCTCATGTTCTGAGGAAAGTGCTGTATCTTGAAGCTACTATTAGGAGATAATGATGATAATAATAATAATAATAACAATAATAAGGATCACTTTTGATGAGCAGGAGTGGTTGGAAAGAAACATAGCCATATATCAAGAATCGAGTGTCCTCATATATCTGAAGAAACTGCGTTACTCGCGTTGTAGGCATTTCAAGCTGGGCACCAACTATAATATTCACTGCTTTTATCAAAATTCGTCAGAATATGGCGTACATTTGGCTGTGATACATGCGTATCAAACGAGGTGTTATGATGAGAATATTAGGCATCGTATATTTGTACCTAAGCGCCACTGTTGTCGTTCCTCTTTCTAAATCAATCACTCAGTAATAATAAGTATTAGTATTAATAATAATATCTTACTAAATTGCATATATATAGTTGTAGAATGGATATCCGGTGTCTTCTAACTTGAAGGTCCACCTTGGACACGGACACGTAACCATTGATTTCATTGAAAGAACCATCTGGTTTAGCCGTTAACCAGTCTAGGAAGCCCTCCGCCCAGTGATGTCGTTTTATCACCGAACAAGCTGTATATATACCTATGAAACCCAGTCTAATCCACTATGTTAAATGGCCTACAAAAAGCTTCATTGGTTCTTTGATAGGTTTGAAACGTGACCGTTGATTCCATGAGGGGAACCTTCCGTTCTGGCTGTTGACTTTAGTCTAGGAAGCCCTCTACTCAGTGTTGTCGTTTCAACACCCAACTAACTACATGTATAGCTATGGAGGTCAGTTTCATCCATTGTGCTAAATGGCCTACACAAAGTTTCATCCGTCCTTTGATAGGTTTGAAACGTGACAATTGAAATCATCGGGGGGAACGTTCCGCCTTGGCCGCTGACTTCAGTCTAGGAAGCTATCCGCCTGTCATCACCGCTGTGGTTTCATTCATAGCTAACGAACACACCCGATTCTACTAGATGACTGTTGATCCTGCAAAGAGGTTCATTTATCCTTTATTTTTATTCCTGATGGTTGTTTATCCATCCTCGGATCCAGAAAAGCCTGGTGCGGGGACCGGTGTATTCGCCGATGACCTGATCATGTGGCAGATCTTATTTGGTTATATACTTCCAGTAGCCTTCGTACAGTGACCTGACATGAGATATACAAATCAAAGCATAATGTTAAATGTATCGTATGCAAATATATATGTATATATAAAATTGTTTATCGTGAAGGAGAATAAAACATGGTACCATTACCCTGGGTAGGACATCTTATCGTTTGTATTTAATGGTGGGATCCTTTCCGAGCAGACTGCGGGTGTAACTTGCTTGCTAGAATCACAGTGCGTCTAATTGCTATCTTGGAAAGGGTATAGTTTCTCTTTTTTCATTTTGCGAGTTATTCTATATTTCCCCCACTCGACACATAGACAATCGTTGAACACTTGCGTTAAGTATACGCTTGAGCTGAGAGAAGTCTTTTAATACTAAAAGTGGATCAATATTTTATGTTATTACGACGAAACTGTTATTAAACAACGGGGAAAAAGAAGAGAAAAACAAAGACGATTCTCCGTCCTCAAGCTGCTAAGATGTACGTGTCGGAGATCAGAGATCAGAGATCAAATTTGTGAGATCAACTTTTGATCTTGTGAAACAGTGGAACTGATACCTGATACAAGTGGTCACTTGAGTCTGAGCTGGCAAACGGCCATACTGTTTCTCGCTCTCCAACCCGTATACTTCTCTCTGTAGACGTGTTCGTTCATCGAGAAGGTCCTGTGGTCAGGTAGCTAAAACGTGTCAATGTGTAGCATCCTAAGTGAAACTAGCCTGTTGCTTTGTCCAGCATTCATGCCCATCAGGCAATAAGATAAGAAGTAGTGATAAAGCAATTGGTCGTAAGATATAAAACATGTTGTAGACAACAATAATTTATAAAGAAACATGGTATTCAGTTTGAGAAGTAAGAAATGTATTCAGAAGTAAATAAAAGGTGGCATTTCGGAAATATAATGGCAGGATCTGCCCAATTTCACTCAGGGCCATTTAAATGCAATCGCTTCTTCTATTCTAATAGCTTTTTTCTCTCACACTTCTCATCTGTATAAGTTCTTACCAAATTCTTGCTTCCCCACCGTCTACAATCTTCAAATGTTAAATGCACTGTCCGTCGACATAATCTTTCTTCCGGAATCTTGTTTCTTTATTGTCCTTTCCTCATTGCTTTTTACTAAAATCTTCTTATTCTCTTTCACTCCCGGCAACCCATTAGGTCTTAGTTGCTTTATTGCCTTGTTTGGGTTGAAATAAAAAAAAAAAAAAAAAAAAAACGAATGATAATATTAATATAAAAAACATAACATGAAAAAGTGCGGTTAAAAATGACGACATATTTTGTTGATTGATTTGTGTTTTACGGCTTAAGGGCCTTTTGCGGGTTACTAATAGCCGGAAAATATTTTTAGATTTTAAGAATTTTTTGCTAGATAATATTTTTTTTTTTACTGATATAAGTTCTACTAATTAACCCATAGCTGGGAGGGAGAAGAGATGGATTCATACCTTTCCCCAAAAGATTTGCGCGTTAAGTGAATCTAATGAACTCGACAGGAATTCGAACTCGTCTTTCCGATATTCAATTCCAAGGCATTATCGATTACACATCCAAGATTACAGCACCTGGTATTCCAAAGCGGTCACCCATCTAAGTACTGACCAAGTTCGACGTTACTCAACTTCGATGATCGTACGAGAACCATATTTTGTTAAGCCTTTAAAATTGTTGAATGGTTGGTCCGTGTGAGTCTAATATCTTCGAGTGGCGCTGAAAAGTTCACATTCCAAAATATTCTGATATTTAGCTATTTTGTCAGTTTTCAACACTTAAGAAGTTAATTAATTCTCCAGTGAAATGGAGATTACACCCATGAACAAATCTATTATTATTATTTATGTATGTTGTGTCTCCTGCTTTGTATCCTGTACAGCCAGGTCCAAACTATGGCGTTTCGGCCCTATACGATAACTACCAATTGATAGCACTTTTCCTAGTATATGGGATGTTACTAGTAGAGCGATCTTCTTGTATGTTAGTAAAATTGTCCATTCCTTTTCCCACGACGCCCAGATCTCTAATTACGATTGGTACAGTCCCAGTCTTCATTCCCCGTATCCTGTTAATTTCAATCTCCATATCCTTTGGACAATTTCTCGATAATTTTCATGGAGGTGTTTCTCTCATATGGTATTGCTATGTCAATAAGCATACACTTCCTGAATTTCTTGTCTTTTATGATAATGTCAAGTCTGTTGGCTTTTATTTCCCTGTGAGTTTGGATTGGCATGTCCCAGAAGATAGTTACATCGTTATTTTGGGTAACTGTGTCTGGTTCGTGCTAATACCATCCCTCAGTGGTTTCCATTTTGTGCTTCTTGCATATCTTCCAGTGCACTTATGTTGCTACCTTGTTATGTCTATTGGTATATATATTTTTCTAGTTTCAGACATCCTGAGATAATATATTGCTACCTTGTTATGTCTATTGGTATATATATTTTTCTAGTTCCAGACATCCTGAGATAATATGTTGCTACCTTGTTATGTCTATTGGTACATATATTTTTCTAGTTCCAGACATCCTGAGATAATATGTTGCTACCTTGTTATGTCTATTGGTATATATATATTTTTCTAGTTCCAGACATCCTGAGATAATATGTTGCTACCTTGTTATGTCTATTGGTATATATATTTTTCTAGTTCCAGACATCCTGAGATAATATGTTGCTACCTTGTTATGTCTATTTGGTATATATATTTTTCTAGTTCCAGACATCCTGAGATAATATGGTCGACAGTTTGATCATATTTTCAGCAGATCCTGTATTTAGGGTTAATTCCATCCTTTATGTGACAGTGATAAGATCTGGTTGCGAGGCTTTGATCTTGAGCGGCGATAATCACGCCTTCTATCTCAACTTTCAACCTGGTGCTTCTCAGCCACTGATGTGTTTTCTGTTGGTCCACAACTGCTTCTTTCGTTCATTTTAGATAGTTGCCATACAACGTCTTGTCCTTCCAGTTCTTTTTTTTTAAATTTCATTTGGCCATTTTTTGCTTTCATTTTTTACTCGTTTGACGTAGATGGTATTCCCTTCGTTTTTTTGGTTGGTAGGATTTCAGGAATATTAAGATTCTTCTTGAATAGTGCAGCTTCTTTGTTGGTGGAGTGGATTTAGGGTTTTACTGTTTATTGGAGAGGGTCATTGGTTTTTGTGAGGTAGGCTTCCAATCCGATTGTTGTAGTTTTTAGAGTTAGTTCAAGTTGGATTAAAACAGCCTTCTAAAGCTCTTGCTGTGTACAGCTTGTCAACATATGATTTCGGGTGATGTATCCTCATTTGGGTCAACATTTTTCTGGTCTGAGCGTCCAAACCCTTAATGTCATTCAACTTACATTTAAAGCTGTATGTTACTACGGGTATAGCTAAGGTGTTGATAGCCTTCCTTTTATTGCCCCCCTTAACTTCAGGCCGGGTAATCTAGTCCACGCAGACTCCGAATAAAGTGTTTCCAATATTTAAATGTGACTCCCCAAGTCTCTTTGGCTGCTTCATCCTTCAAACTTAAAAAAATAAACATCGCGACTCATAGCCTTTATTATTATTATTATTATTATTATTAATAGAAAATACTTTCAACCTACATTTGTTTTCTAATCACATGCCGTGTAATAACCAATGGCTTGGGGAAAACAAACAAAACTTAAACGTGACAAGCTTTACGCGGGATATGCATTTTAGAACTATTTTTCGGATTTTGTTGATTTGTTGTTGAGTTCCTTTCTTTATCAAACCCAAAGCTCCAGCCATAAATGTAACAGTTTTAGTTTTTAAAAGCCACATTTTTCTATTTTCATTTCCAGGTCATTTTTATTTCTTTACTTTTCAATAACGCTTACGGGGATGTTTTTACCATTTGAACTTCTCACGTTAATCGGAGAGCGCATTTTTTTGTCTTTGACACTAATTTTGAGACGATTTGCATTATTATGATGATTGTTATTAATTCAGTTTTGTTCACTGAAAATAAAGTGGTTGTTATCAATAAGCGTTTGGTATAATTATCCGTAACGATAATAAACAGCTTCCACAGGCCATTATCATTATTATTATTATTTGATATCCTCTGCGATGATCCAGACGAGTGATGATGCTCATATCTCACATTCTACCTACAGCTTAGAGACACATTTTCCTCAGCACATGTGCTGTTCCAAGCTGTGCTGCCCCACTCCAAGCGAACTCCCAATGTCAGGTATCCCAATACCGTCCTGGAAAGTAGTCACGAGTGCCCCAAACACCAACTTGAGTTGCTGCTTTGTACATTTCTTTGAATATGCAATGTCAGAGTTTGGTACCTGTGGATTTTCGCATAGTCTGCTACCACGACGTTCTTATTCCAATTTACCGCAACATCTAATCTATCAGGATCCATTTATGGCTCCTTTTGCAGACAAACTTCATATCAGGGCGATTGCTCTCCAAGCACTTGTCAGGTTAGGTTCTTGCTCATTCTCGAATACTGATGGTGAATGCTCGTACCATTCCTCTGTGCACTTGAGGCCGTACTTTGTTATGGCATCACCTGTGATCTTTTGGAGTCAGATGAGTGCATCCGCTGACAATGAATTGCATACTTTCAGTAGCTTTCCTACACAGCATGCACAAAGTTAAACCGTTCTTATTAATTCAGTTTAATCTATTTTAATTACAGTATCTAATATCAGTAATCGTTTAATGATAATATCCGTAATTATAATCAACAGCTTCCTCGGCGCAAGCGTGTGGTATAAACTTATGACTTGATATGGTAAGGTGGATCAATAAATCTTTTATCCGACTCGTGGTTTTTAACTGACTTTTGATCCGGTATCTTCACAGTATAATATTTAATCTATGTGAATCATATTCATTCCTGACTTAAGTGCATTGAAAAAAGAAGGATATTTAAAGACAAGTACAGAAATATCCTTGGCATATGTATCAATCCAACTTTTTCTTACCACAGCAAAATAGCAGAGTAAACTGGTTTCTCAAGCCTTGGTTTAGTCTAGTAGATAAACAAGACATTTCAAAACCGGTTGGGCGTAATCATACTACAGTAGGTAATGCAGTTGTGGCATTAATTCAACAGGAAATTTACAGATTCAAGAGGAGATGCGAGACTTTATAAACTACGCACGGATTTTACATCTACATAAATAATCTATTATATCTTTGAAAACGAACCTTTTAAAAAGTATATATCATTATCATAATCGTAGTGGGGATCGGAATGCAGAAGCCATATTGAATCACCCCCACAACGGTAGCCATCAGCAATTCTGATATAATCATACTTGTCCATTGTTTGACATTGTCTGACCAGTTTTTGCGTTGGTGTCCTCCTCTATGTTCACCTTAAACGGTGTCTTGCAAGATGGTCTTGCAGAGGCTGTTGTGCCTTTTAACGTGTCCAAATCACGCCATTGTTCCCCGTTTGACAGTGGCGAGAAGAGATTCCTTGTAGTCCACAAATCTTTCAACACTTTTCCGCACAAACTGATTGGTTTTATGTTTCTAATAGAAGATGCCAAAGAGTTTTCTTATGCATTTGCTCTCAAACACTTTTTCTCTTTTTGGCAATAGTGTTCATGTTTCGCATCCATATAGGAAAATAGAGACTACTAGCGATTTGTAGTGTATTTCGTTTGAAAGCTGATTTTGCACCTACATATTCTTGCCAATTTGGGCATCGCTACCATGGCTGCAGCAATCCGTATGCGGATGTCCTAGCTGCCAGCACCAACTTCAGACAAGATTACTCTCAAGTGAATTCCCATTCATGGTAATATTGACAAAGGTGTTTATGCTATTCGCTATTACTTTGGATTTCTCGGAGCTGACCTACATTCCATATGCTCCTCCTCTTTCAATAAGTATATACATATATACAAATATATTAAACAAGTAAGGGAGAGAAAAAATTGCTAACTAATCCTCCTAGGCGCTAAATCGCGGATAAAATTGTGCACAGCGGCAAAAAGAGGCACGTGAAAATACAATTATCAAATATAACACACATAAATATTATATTTATACTCCCAAAACATTCCTACTGCTTACAAAGGGAAGGCTGCTTAGACTTAATACAAAGGGTCTGAAGGAATTATTGTACACCCAACGGATTTTAAGAAGTCAAATGACGCTGCTGCACTAGATGTTCTTCCTATTTTTATAAAAGGAGTTTGATAATAAATAAAGCCATAGCTTTCATTTGAATTTTCAAGCACATCAATGTAATGTGTGACACACACGACACGTTTTTCTACACCGAGACCGCAAATGAATTGGTAAATTGATAGATTTTATATTTACTGAATGAGCTAAAACTATCTCTCTTGTAACTGGAGATTCCGTGAGTTAATTAAGAAATAAGTTAATTCTTTTAACTTTTCTTGGAGTCGCTGTTGTATTCTGGGGAAGAGGGCAGGCACGTTTTTCTCAAGAGAGTGAACAAGATGGAAGAAAAATGAGCGAGATGCGGTGAGACGAAGCGAGAACGTGACGAGACGCGGGAAATTGCACTTTCTCTGTCTACGTAGTTGGTCGGATAGGTATGTGCTTCTTTTGGTATGTACAGATATTTAGCCCGCAACAGCATCGAAGATTTTACTTGAAATTAAATAGATTGATTACAGCCAGTATGAGCTGTGAAAGCAAAAATGAGCGAGAGGCGGCGAAAAGAGGCGAAAACGTGACTAGACACGAGAACTCGCATTTTCTGTTTGTATGTAATTGACTTGCTGATATGTTTCTGTGTGTGTGTTTGTTTGTGAGTGTGTAACTGTGTTCAACTATAGCAAGGTGTATATTATCAGAGTTTGATCCAACTGTATATTACTAGTAAAATGGGTGTTTAAATAGAACATAGGAACTTTAACTAAAGTTTATATAATTTTTATATATATATATATATATATATATATATATATATAACCAATTTAAAAACGCACAAAAACTTACAAGACTCCATCCGAAACTCACTAGTAGAATATACAATCATAATAGCCTCATTCACATGTAAAAAAAAGAGATTAAAAATAATGGAAGCTTTAATAATAAAAAAGAAAAAAGCCAACACTCATTAATATTAACTTCGGAAACGGCCACAATGTGCTGACCGTGTTCGGAAATAAAAAAAAATCACTATAACTCTAGATACATACACACAAGCCATACATCCAGTTAAAAAGTAAAAATAAAATCATCCTTGATAAGGGATAAAATTATAGCCGAAAGCGCTCGGAATTACAGAACATTTGAACAGTTTCTACACACACTGTGTCCAGAAAAGAAAACACTTGTTCGAACAAAAGAAAAATTAAGTAAAAGCTTAGTCGCAGTACCGTGTCTGTCGTCTTTAATGAAACATGTATAAAAGAGGGATTGCTGCCTAGATACATAATCATATATATATATATATATATATATATAGTTAAATTTTATTATTTGTGGTTAAATATGCGGATTACCTTATACATTTGAGGAAAAGTGGTCGTTATTTATGATCAGTTTTACACAAAAAGTAGGGAGTCGTACTGTACACAGGTAATTTTTGAAGAGGTTTAAAAATAGCTTTTTCTATGGGGCTTAAAATCTATGCCAGAAAATGCGGCTTATACACCAGTACATATAGTAATGAATAAAATGCATTATTTCTTTAGAAATTACTTTGTTTAAAGTGTGCTTTAAGGAGCAAAATAGGACCCTTGCTTGATTACCAGACTCTTCTTAGCCGAGTGGTTAAATCCCGCCTAACGCCGATTACTCCTTTCAAAGTGAAACACAGGTTCTTTAATAAGATTTCTCAAATGTTCAGATCGGTATACGAAATATAATACCGTTTAAAAATAAAAATGGATCGTATACTCAGATATGGGTATCCAATAAAAAATAACTATTGAGTAATAAAAATGTCAGATTAATAAATAAATAAAATCCATTATTTCTTTAGAAATTATATATATATATATATATATATATATATATATATATATGATCATTTTGAGGAATTAGAATAATCATTGGCTTATGAATACTTGGATGAGTATCACCACGGAATTTGTAAGGAGCAGCGCTCTATCGAGTCTATTCAGTTTCTTCTTCGTCACCGAGACCCGTTGGTACAATTGGTATGATGCTTACGTCATATCGTTCGGGTTCGATTCTCACTGCTGATGAGTACGAAATAAGACGAAACGACCGCCCAGTGCCTTCTGTTGAGGATTCTTCTAGACTCGATGAATTACTATACTGATTAATCTAATTCCTCACAATTCTATCACACACACACCACACACACACTATATATATATATATATATATATATATATATATATATATATATATATATTATTATATTTCCGTTTCTATGGATGCAAATATTTGAGTAAATGCTCTCCTTTTTAATTAAACAGTATTAATTATATTTAATGGACTTAATCTATTTCATTATATATATATATATATATATATAATGTGTGCGTATAAAAATTAGAGTGAAAACACTAGGAGTAGAGTGGTATGGAATAAAAAGACAAATAAAAAAGAGAGACTCACATTGCAATTTATTTACGGAGGTGAAACTGGAATTTAAGACCTTAAACAATATATTAAACAAATGGAATGAAACTACTTCGATCTGTCAGTATGCTGGCACAATACTTTTAAAAGATGTGAGAAATAATTATAGATCTCGGTAGAGATCCAGATAAACAAACGCCCATTTCGAAAATAGTACTGGGTGAAAAGCATTTAAAATACACTGTTCTTATGTACATATAGAAGGAAATTTAAAAGTCACACGCACACACACACACACATATATATATATATATGTATGTATGTATATATATATAAATAATAAAGAGATAATCAGCCTGATGATGAGGACATGAAGTCCTTGAAAGTACTTGCTGCTCTAAAAAATACACCAGATCCATCTGACAACAATTTGATACACAAGGATCGCGTCATTCAGTGGATTGTTAGTAGTTTAATGCTTATAATTAAGGCTGTTAGCGAAGAGATTTCGCCATTAATTGCATTAATATTGCTAATTGATTCAATTATCTCTTTATAATGTAAAAATATATGCTGCCTTATATATATATATATATATATATATATATATATATATATATATATAGGGATAGATGGATATAAGACCGTGTAGACACAGGAATAAAAAATGTCCACACTCTATATGTATATATGCTTTATATCTGATACTGAAACATAGATAAAACAATATCCCAGCATAACAACATTATGTTAAACAAATATATTTCCAACAAAGACAATGTAAAATATTTCTAAAAACAAATTCAACTGCCTGAAAAATATGATCTGCCCCTTAAACGGTCAATGTATGACTGATAATATTATATACCGAGCATGTATACATTCCGGTAATAATGTTAAATTTTATTTTGGTCCACTGAAAATCCTTGGAAATTTGGTTTTTACCGTCATCGTATGACCTTAGGTAATATAAAATGCAAAAACAGCTCGGCTCTCTCCAAATATTTCTGGCAATTAAAGAATGATGGCACCTCACCATCAACCAACTGGGATATTTTAACAAGAGCTAAATATTATAACGGGAAAGGAAATAAATTAACTTCTGTCTTGTTGAAAAATTGGTTATCATAAAACACTTAAAGAACCCTAACTTGTTAAACAAAAGAAATGAATTGATGGTTACATGTAGGCATAAAAATAAATAGCTGCTGCTGAGTTTCCTTTCTTGAACTCATAAAGCATTATGTGCCTCAAATAATTCTTGGGTACTTCCATGTTAGCAGAGTTTAAATCAAACAAAATTTAATTTTATTGTTCTCTGAAATAAAATTTGATCAGTTTAAATGCATCTAAACATGAAAATAATGTTTAGCTCCATTAGACATTATAAGATACTCTTTAAATTTCGTTCATTTAAAAAAAAAAATTAAAATTAGGACAGAACTTATAGGATGACCTTATATATATATATATATATATATATATATATATATATATATATAAATCCCTTTTGTTTTAAAATGCTAAATATAATTTTTTAAATTAAATATACTGTGATCACAATATATATCTACACCAACATTACGATAACCAGATATATATATTTTAAAATTCAAATTACGTAATAGCCAGTCTATAATCAGCACCTTAAGATTGCATTGTACATTAATGTTCGAGTTGAGGATATATATATATATATATATATATATATATATATATATATATATATATATATATAGTGACAAGAAGGGTGTGTTTAAGCAAAAAATATATTTATAGACTCTCTATCTTTGATATTGTGCACTTTTACCAATAAATAGAGAATACTCTAAAACTACACACATACAAATATATGATAGAAAATCAGAAATATTTAAAAGACGCTCGTGTGTAAGTCTTTTTTATGGGATATTAGTAAATTTTATCTTTTTTTTTGGACAAAATATGTGTTTTGTTTTCCACGTCATTTCAAAAATTTTCATTTTCGAGTAACTGTATAACCTTTCGCTTTTGTTTATAATCACTTACCTTCGGCAAGGGCTAAGTACTGTTTCCTATTGTCTATTTTATTCTATTTGTCTTTTCCACAGATATATTCTGAGAACATTCACACACACACACACACACACACACACACACACACACACATATATATATATATATATATGAATTGACCCAATGATTTGTGAGTTCATTACCTTGCTACTGCAGTGGTGAACAAAAAGAGTTGGAGAGTTTAGTTAAATAACTGAGAAATATGGCATGTGGAAATAGAACAATCTACCCCGTAGGCGAAATAAAGGGTTCAGTTCGAAATTTCAAGTCGAAAAGTTCGGAGAATACAACGGCCGAAACGTCGTGAATATGCCAACAATCCGAACAATGTAATTAGTGTAAATAATTACAATACCCCATTTCAGAAATACAGACAGATATTATTATCATTAGTCCATAAAAAAAAAACTTTATTGCAGAACTTTTCTAGCTCATTTCTGTATTTCCCTGCAAATTGCAATCCGGCCTTCAAAGTGTTACTGTTGATGAGTTGTTTGCGGTAGGGCCTCTATATTTCTGGATATTTTCTCAAAGCCCTCTTTGGATTGTGAAACCTTCACCCTTCACCCATGTAGTTTGTTTTGGGATTTTTACTCACGCCTCTTACATTGATTCTGTTATCATCTACTGTTATTTTCCTTGGACGACATCTTCTCTGCTTGTTGCGCAGTTCACAAATAGTTTTTCTTTCTTTTTTCAGGAAATTCCAAATTGCTGTATTGGCTTTGTCCAATGTTTTCCCAGTGGTTCTGATCGATCGATTTTCCTTTTGTCTCAGTTTCATAATTGCTTGCTTTTCTCCAATAGTCAGATCTCTCGTGTTCATGTTGCTTTGTCTATTTTAACAAGAAATGCTGTCTTTACAGGTGGAAACTAAGGCTAAAACCAAGAGTAGTAATTCGGAGCTATTTAATGTTCAAACAATCTAAAAGGCAACACCTGGGGAACAAGAAACACCTGCCAGTCACATGTTCCAGCAATATTTCTCCCTTGAAAAATGGGTGGATTCAAACAAATGTGGTATGTGCTAAGTTGTTTAACAGATCTAAATGTAAACACCAGGAAATAAAAGCTGAGATTCTGAACCCTTTTCTTATATTCATCTTAAACCCAAATGCCTTCAGTGAGCAAAAAAAAAAAAAACCCAAAAAAACAAAGGAATTGCCTTTACTGTTCCAATAGTTTTGGAGAGGACTGTATAATATATATATATATATATATATATATATAAAATGGTTGTGGCAAGCACATTGTCTGTTATTTGTGTAACAAGTCATGCTAGTTCGCAGCCGGCCTGGCATGTTACACTCGGGGTCAGGCACAATGAGGCGGACATCATCTGTGAAAATGCGGCAGATCATCACACACACACATATATATATTATATAAATTAACTGATTTAAAATATGTTTTTTTCGCTACACAGTTCTAAAAAATAGAAGCTAAAAGCTTTGAATTTAATTTTGTAATTAAATTAAAGTCATTAGTTCCATTTCATCCTCAAGCGAATTTTGGAGTAACTTATTTTTAAATTTACTGAGTTTTAAAGGCACGGCAAAAATTCATAATTCATGTTTCCAAGGATACAGAGAAGTCCACTCATCCAGACAATGGGTGGTTGCGTGTTTATTTTCATTAATTTTTGTTGTATTAGTTATTACTTACGTTCGAAAAAGGGTTATGTTTAGGTAGGGGTAGGGATGTATTTTTCAACGAATTCTGACATCCGTTAAATGCATGTCGTCTGGAGTTTTAAAAAATTTTATTGTTAACGGCAAAAAATTCTTCCCTTTTTTCTATTTGTACACTTAAAGATTTTTTGTGATGTTTAGGTTAGAATACGTTTTATTTAACTACAATTTTAAAATATTTTCACTTTTAATTTTTAATAGTCTATATTTCTTTTTAAAACAAGTAAATGCATTAGAATTACTTACAGTATGTAAAATTATTTTTTCATATCAAGTATATGTATGTATATTAACAGGTCACATTTTTTTAATTCTATATTTAAATATTATTTAAGTAAAAATTATGACAATGACGGCAAAAAATAGCTAATTCATTTCTCTGATTTAGTAAACTTTTATTTTTTATAATCTAATAAATTAAAAGTAATATATAGTTTCTCATGTATGTACAAAGGACATGGGTCATTTAATGGCCTACATATTCTAGCTTTTCACAATAATTTCATTTTACTGTAGGTGTTTTATTGGATTTTTTAAGTGCTTGTAGTACTTTGAGAGAGGTGTTTAGGTTAGAATAAGTTTTATTTAACAACAATTTTAAAAGATGTTTAGGTTAGAATTCGTTTTAATTAACTACAATTTTAAAAAAAAATTTAATATATTTTCACTGTTAATTTTAATAGACTATATTTTTTTGTATAAAGCAAGTAAATGTAATAGAATTTTTTACGGTATATAAAATTATTTTTTCGCATCAAATATAAGTATGTATATTACCAGGTCGCACTTTTTAATTTTATTTTTAAATATCATTTAAGGAAAATTTTTGACAATGACGGCACAAAATAGCTAATTCATTTCTCTGATTCAGTAAATTTTTATAAACTTAGTAATATACAGTTTCTCATGTATATATATATATATATATATATATATATATATGAAATGGGATAAAGAAAGAACACATGATTAAAGCGTAGTAGCTGTTCTCCTAATTATAGATGGGATAAGGCGCCTGGTGCCGTGCATTCAATTTCCATTCTTGCAGATTTCTCATTGCACTAAGAGAGGTAGGTTCGGTATAATATATACATAAACGTGACAGTGCAGGAGACAGAACATTTTTGTACTTGTATGGAGACCTCCTTGTGTCACATTCTGCCTTAGTGGAGAGGTCAAGTATATAAAATCATTGTTATTTTTTTAAGGAATTTTCCAAAAATCACATCCATCATGTTTTTGCATTTAAAGTTGAAAAGCATTGTTAAATTTTTGTAGAAAATCAATCATCAAACCAATGTTGTATGTTTTCTTTTCTTTTTTACAGAAGTATGTTTTATACAACCTCCAACGAAAATATTAATCTCGTGGGTAACAAATAAAGTGTGCAACCCATGAGATTCTCTCGTCAAAATGGCAGATAATTATTTGGAAACAACTGCTTGTTACCAAGAAAAAGAAATCACCACAGATTTACACTCCGCGAAGTTCTGTCAGAAAGGACTTCTTCATCACGCCAGAGCTGTAAGTGGGCCAGAATCGTGCATTGGCTCAGACAAAACACAGCGTTGGCATTAGCTTTTACGCTGTTATTTTTCAAGAGTGTCATTTTGGGACCTTTTAAACAATGGGGCGTAAGGAATGGTAACCATATCACTAAGCATTTAGCCCTATTTTTCTCCTGCTCTCTTTCTTCCTGTTCTTTTTCTTTATTAGTTGATCTCTCTTGCGCCTTCCCTGATCTTTGATTGCGAAGTCGTCACTGCTAATCAGTTTTTATATCTCAGCCGGCACAATTAGACGGAGGACAACGGTCAAGGGTCTATTTAGCCGCCTCATCGCGTCTCCAATTCATTGAAAAGATTTGCTCGGCGGGCGCCTCTTCATTCTTTTCCCTCTCTCTTTTTTAGTTTGCCACTGACGTCGAGTTCCTTAGCACCTCATTAATAAACTTTCTGGGCAGGTGTACGTGCTAATAAAAGACACCGGTAGACCTTCTGTTTATCATGATGCAAAAATTTCCAGCATTTTTCAAAAAAACACCTATTATTTATATGCGTTCATAGCATCATCATTCAGTCATCATTTCCACAATAATCTTTCTTTCTTTCCTATTTTCAATCATACGAATTCTTTATTTATTCTTTCTTTAGTTCATTCGTTCATATTGCTTTCAATTATACGAATTCTTTATTACTTTTATACGATTCCTTTCTTTCACATTAGTTTTTTCTTTTATGCGAATTCTTTAATCAGTTCATACGATTTCCTTTCTTTCATATTAGTTCTTTCATATTTATTATTTATCCGGTAACGATGTTAAATTTTATTTTGGTCCCAATGAAAAGCTTTGGAAATTTCGTTTTTACTATCATCGAATGACCTTAGTTAAAAAAAAAAAAAAAAAACGGCTCTCTCCAAATATTTCTGGCAATTAAAGCATGATGGTATCTCACCATCAACCAACTGGGATATTTTAACAAGAGCTAAATATTATAACGGGAAAGGAAATAAATTTAATTTCTGTCTTGTTGAAAAATTAGTTATCTTAAAACACTTAAATAACCCTAACTTATAAAACAAGAGAAGTGAATCGATGGTTACATGTACGCCGAGATATAAATATCTGCTTAAATACGTTGATCAAAATTAATTGTAAATTTTAACTTAATGTAAATTAGTTTATTTTTAGGTAAATTACGTTTTTGTTTATTATATATAGAAGTAATCTCCCTTTAATAATAACATTAATATACACAACTCAAAACTTTCTTTTATATACGTTTCAATCATACCAATTCTTTATTCATTCATTTCGTACTATTTCTTTCTTTAAAGCTGGCTATTTTATTCTTTCATTTTTTAACCAACTTATTTTCCCTTTAACAACGTCTTTCTTTACATTAGTTTTTCTTTCATTAATTGAAAAAAGCTATTCTCGTATTCACACATTTTCTTCCTTCTTTTAATTTTCTTCCTTTCACACAAGCCATTTTCTATTCATAAAATTAATTACTTATCACTTTTTTTTTTCACTCATATGTCTTTATTTAATTCTTTCATACTATCTTTTTTATTTCAATCGGACTATTTCTTTTTTCTTTCAGTCAGATTAGTTCTTTCGTTATTTCTTTCTATCTTTAATACTCTTTCTTCCTTTCTTAGATATTCTAGTTATTATCTAGATTCTAACACCGACCACTAGAACCGGTAATAATTTAAGAGAGGTGTAGAATTTCTGGGGAATTAATATGAGTAGTCAGGGTGAGAGGAAATCTGATGGAGAGTAAGAAAATTCATAGCGGGTCAAAATAGTCAGAGTAAAAGGGAGGAGAATTGAGAGTAAGAGAAGTCATAGGAAATGTAAAAGTGAATGGAGAGTAATAGATAACATGTAGATATGTATAATCAGAGATAGAGAAAAGAGAATAGAAATGATGATGGAGTGAAAAGAGGATGGAGAATAAGAGAAGTCATAGGAAAGCGAGAAAAATAATTGTGCACAAAATTGCACAAATGCATATAATTCAATACGCACATATGAATTAAAACTCGGATATAAACTTCTGCACAAAAATACATTATTTTAAATCTAGTTAATAAATATCCAATAATATTTAAAAATGCAAAATCTTTGTTTATTCAAAAACACTTTGCATTTGAATAAAATAGCGGAAATAGAAAAACATTACAAAAACAACTGGTGTGAAAATTATTGTTTATATTTTGTTTAATCTAAGATTCACTGCCACACCACACTCATACATATATCTACTTGCCATTGCCAATCTATAAGAATCTGCTCATATCTATCTATGTGCCAACTGGTAATATCTATTTTCTTCTGGCTTTGTCTATCCATTCATCTAAATCTGTTCACATATACACAACACAGGAAAAGAAACACAAGCGCTCGAACACGCAAGAACATACACTTACACACACACATATATATATATATATATATATATATATATATATATATATATATATGTGTGTGTGCATGCATGCATGACGATCTATTTAGCTATGCAATATGAATATAAAATATAATAAAATCAGGCAAAATAAACCCAATATAAAGATAATTAATAATCTATAAATATCTTTAAAATGGTAAAGTCATTCTTTAAAAAGTCTGCGATTTAATACTGCAACAATATTAAAAGAAAGAACTGGTTTCAAATCATTGTTTTTATTTTTTATAATTAAAGTCGAGATTCAATAGACGCACACTCACATACATACATAGGTGTACCTGTCTCTATCTATCTTTGTCTATTCAAATCTAGCAATCTATGTCTATTCAAATCTAGCAATCTATTCAAATCTAGCAATCTATTCAAATCTAGCAATCTATTCAAATCTAGCAATCTATTCAAATCTAGCAATCTATGTCTATACAAATCTATCGATCAATATATCTTTGTCTATTCCCAACTATCTTTGTTCAGATCTATATATCTTTGTCTATCCACACCTTTGTTCAGATCTATATATATTTGTCTATTCACACCTTTGGTCATATCTACATATCTTTGTTTATTCACACCATTGTTCATATCTATATATCTTTGTCTATTCAAAACTATCTTTGTTCATTATATAGATATCTTTGTGTATTCACAACTATCAATCTATCTTTATCTATTCAAATCTATGTCTATTCACATCTGCCTTTTTGTCTATTCTCATCTATCTGTGTGTATGTGTGTGAGTGACTGTTAAACAACATTCATTTTACTGAATTTATTTGTTTGTCAAAATTTAGTTTTTGTGTCTTCCGAGAGAAAAAACACTGCGTTATTATGATAATTAGTTTGATATTTAAAAAATTGCAACCGTTATTTGTATTCAACTCACGAACTAGAAGTTATAGACAAACGCTGTAATAAAAATGAAAACAATTTCAGTAAAAGTGATGATAATGATGATGTAAGAAGAAGAAGAAGTAAATAAAATAAGTGAATGTATCAAATTGGCCTAGAAAGGGTATAAGCATGCCTGGTATGGAAAGGTCAGTCGCCAGAAACTGTTCAAAGAAATGCTGTTCGACCGTGTACGAATCAGCGAGAATTTGTCGTCAAGAATTATTTGTGAGGACCAGATCTAATGACAGTCGACACAGACGAAAGAATGTCAGTGGATTATCTGCATCGGAAGAGCACAGATTAAAAGTTAAAAGAAAGAGAAAAGCCAATTAAGTATTAGCAACTCAGAAGCGAAATGATGAAAATTATGGACCATGAAAGGGAAAATAGTACTAATCATTGTTAGCGTGCTGGGAACGACTATGACAAACCCGGAGTAACTTGAAATCCGAGGAAGAAGAAGAAAAAGAATATGAAGAGGAGGAGTAGAAGAAGGAGTAGTAGTAATATGAGTTGTAGTAAGAGGAGGAGTAGGAGTAGAATAGTAGTAGTAGTAGACTATAAGAAGAAGCTGAAGGATAATAATAATAATAATAACAACAGGAGAAGAAGAAGAAGAAGAAGAACAAGTAGTAGAAGAAAAAGAAGCAGCAGCAGAAAGAAGAAAAAGAAGCAGAAAAAGAAGAAGAAGAAGAAGAAGAAGAAGAAGAAGAAGAAGGAACAGAAAAAGAAGAAAAAGAAAAAGAAGAAGAAGAAAAAGAAGAAAAAGAAAAAGAAGAAAAAGAAAAAGAAGAAAAAGAAAAAGAAGAAAAAGAAAAAGAAGGAGGAGAAGAAGAAGGGGGAGAAGAAAAAGAAGAAGCAGAAGAAGAAAAAGGAGAAGCAGCAGAAGAAAAAGGAGAAGCAGCAGAAGAAGAAGAAGAAGAAGGAGAAGGGAAGAAGAAGAAAAAGAAGAAGGAGCAGAAGAAGAAGAAGAAGATGTTTTTTGACTATAAACAACAACATTAAGGAAGTTTCACTGTTTTGGGCTAGTAATAATCGTATGGAACTGTCACACAATAATACCAGATGATATCGCTAAGTAAACGAACCGGAATTGTCTCTAATGTACTGTTAGAACATAAATACGCCTACAGTTAACATTGTTTAGCATCCAGCCTAAGTCTATTAAAGCCTCTTAAGTCAACCTTTTAGTCAGCTTAGTGCTATTTTGTTCAATTCTTATGTTGAGTTTTGTAACACTGTGTTGGAATGTTTCTGCAATCTTTACGACGAGCATGAAACTCGAGCAACGGTTGGTATTAGATTTTGCCTGAAATTCGGCAAATACGTTACCAAAAAACTCGAAATACTTTCTTCAGAATTAAGATGAAATAACTTCGGACTTTTTTAGCAGCACACGCGTTTAAAGGCCGGTCGATTTCATGATGAGCGTTCAAGCCGACCAATCACCAGTAAAAATGTCATGTGGAAAAAAATTTAATGAACTCATTCGACAAGACTATTACTAAACAATTTATCAGTTAATGGAGTATGTCAAGAGATCCTGGTCCAATAATCTTCCGATATTATCCGTGTGCTCATGAGTACAAAAGCAAACATAACTGGGTAGGAACGGGATTCCAGTGAGAACTGTAAAGTCGTTTGGCATTTGAATACGTACACTAATCGGAAAATGAAGACTACATTATGCAATCTATATTTTGCAATGTTAATGGTAATATCAACAGTTTTCTTATAAAGAAAAATTTGGCATTCATTGACCGAGTAGCAAGTGTTCCTCGAGTAACGCTTTTCTCTACTCCTTGGTCATCGGGCTAGGATCAAAGTAAAGTATCTGTTCTCATTTCTCATAGTAATGGTAATATTAAAAGTTTCTTTATAAGGAAGCATTCGACATTCATTGAGGGAGCAGACAGTGCTACGCAAGTTACTTTTTTTTTCTTCACTCCCTGGCCGTTGGGATGGTGTGAAAGTGCAGTATCATTTCTCATCTAATGGTAAGTCGTTTCCTTCTAAGGAAAGATGCGGTATTTATTGCCGATCCGTTAGTACTACTGTCAGGTGAAATTTATAAAATCTTTCAATTTCCTGGGGAATAGGTTGCTCAAGTCCAGTATCTGTTATCACTCTTTCCAGTATTGATTGGGAGATTCCTTCCTAACGTTTTATTCAAAGTAGTGTGGACTGTCAACATTTTATGTCATTTTTTTCTCTTCACGTTATATGTGCTATCCATTTTACTTGTTGCTGTTGTTCAATGTCCTCAAATGATGTGGTTTCTGTTATTTGGTATAGCCCTTGGCTTGTCATTCTGTAGTCGCTAAGAACTACAAACTTCATTCACTCAAAGCCATTTTAACAATTGATCTGAGAAAGCAATTGCATACAACCAGCAGTTTAGATATGTATGACATCTATACGAAAGTCCCAATCTGACGAGTCAGTTTAAGAATATAACTGGAGATTTTAGGTTAATCTTTCGGTTTTGTAGCAATTGGTGGTATTGGGCGAAACTATGCTTAGCACTGCTTAATCTATGTTCTATTTGCTTATCTCCTAATGATGAATTTCTATTCGTATCTTAATTTATAAAAATGTTGACAATGAAGATATTATTGATGTAGGTCATAATTTTCGCATGACCTGTTTTCAGCATAATCAAACTTTCAGATCTCTATCAATCCTACCATGAATATCATAAATTGATCCCAATATTCAAATACAAAGAATCTACGTGGCCTTGTGCGCGATGAAATTATTTTCCATCTACAACCTCTTTCACATAGGCGAAACGTCGCAAGCCCGTCGCGGTCCTATCGCTATTTCTATGGCCAATGTTTTGAAAAACCTCATTTATTAGTTCCACCAAATTCAGGCCGACACAACTTTCATGGTTATTGTTCTGAGGAACTTTCTACCCAACGAGACTTTATGTATTTAAGCGCAGTACTAGATTGACAGTAATGTCTGCTCATTTTATACTTTAAATCGTTAGATCTAACCGTACGTTCTATTTTGATAGTTTCTTCTCTTGCACTTGTGGAACTCTCTTCTGGATTCTTGCTACGCAGCAAACGTTGAACCTCAGAGATTTTAATGCAATTTCAATTGTTATTTCCTGTCTTTTTAATTAGTTTTTTATTGTCCACTATCCTTAAAAGTATTTTTCTCATATTCTCTCACACTCAGTAAGTCTTAGTGACTTTATTGCCTTGCACGAAGTGAAATGATTATTAAAAAAAGACCCTCCATGCCACGTACACTAATAACAAATCATCCTCATTTTCCTCTGTATTCAGTTTGGAAGAACTCGATTTTATTTGGACAGCTTCTTCGTAAAGACAAGTGATCAAAGGTGATACTGGAAAAAGTTTTGATCAAGAAACCACCTGACACCATGTGCCATATCCTATCATAACAAAAGGGTGGAAGGACAGTTGCGAACCTGACAACTGCGTCTTGAGACAAATGCATTCCTGGATAATTTCCTACTTCTGATAATTTTTTGAGGTTACCATTTTTTTTAAAGACTTGTTTATTATAGAAATTTGCACACCAATACCTTTAATTTCTCTAAACAAGCAGAAAGTTAGTTACCATAAATAAAAAAAAAGGCAGAACAATTTCTTTTTTAAAGCAAGAGAAAATTAAGCTAGCGGTTTCAGTTCAGTCCAGCAGTGCGTACCACAAACATCAAATAGATTCTAGATTTTATAAATTACTAGCAGCATGGCCCGGCGTTGCCCGCGCTTGATTCAAAAATCGTACGACTCATACAACAATCGCTATCACTTGACTTAAAATATTTTTGCTCTTCCTTGCCTTTTGTCCTTTTCCGTGCTGATGTTGCTACATGCCTTACTTCTTGCCTATCTCACACTGCAAATTTTTTCTAAGCTCAAAACTAAACATTAAATCTCTTACGAAAAAAGAACTAAACAAAATGAACACAAAACGATCAACTTTAAAAAAGGACTCGTAACTGGAAAAACCGAATGAAAAAAAGAATGTTAACAACAAATACGTTTTCACACCCAACCCAGTTCTGCGGAATCAGAATCAACGTTGAGTTTAAGCAAGCGAATGAGCCAATTGGAGTAAAGTGTCATGCAGATTTAATTTTTTTCCACTTGTGACGAATGCAGCTATCGATTTTTTTTGCATGCTAGTTAACATCGTGTCAGTCAGCTTTTGGCTCTCACGCTGGCCAATAGAATCTTCCTGCCTATTCGTAGCAGCCAGCTATTGGCTCTCACTTTGGCCAGTACAAAATGGCCGCAAACTACATGAAAACTGCCGTAGAAGCATGAAAAAATCGATTATTTGCACTATCGATGGGAGTTGTGAAATGAAAAGTCGGTCTTGCCCTTCCCGCTAACTTGGAGCATGTGCATGTAAATTTTGGTGCAAATCTGTCGAAAATTGCGGCCGTGCATTCGTTACACACACACACACACACACATACACACATCCTGCCTTTTATAGATAGAGATTTTTTTTATTTGGCACCTATGGCTAAGTTCAGAAAAATCAAACACTGGTAGGAAAATATTTGTGGACGAGGAAAATTACAACTACCACTATCATAAGAAAAACGCCGATGAAACAAAAAATAAATACTGGCAATGTGTAGAGCGATCTTCTAATACTGTTAATATGTCATTGCATTTTAAACAAAAATAAACTTTTAATTTTAATTTATTTCTTTTTTAAAAATTGATGATTACTACATGTGATTTTTTTTCAACTATATGGTAATAGTTTTTTAAAGCTTTTAAAGACAATCAGAGGTAAGCATTTGTCTGTACGCAATTGCCCGGATCGCAAATATCAAGTACGCAACTGTCCTAGAACGTAACAAGTGTCCGGTCAGATCAATAATGGAGTTTCGCTGCCGTATCTAGACAGGAACTGCCCGATCCAATATTTTCAGCCATTACAGTGTTGAAAAAGCGTTTACACGGACTTGTAGGTGATGGATTATTTTCCGTCTTACCACCCCTTTCCCCCAAAACGCAACGTTATAAGGCTACTACATTTACCCTTATTTCCGTTTAAAAATGTTCTGACGAGCTAGTTTCACCAGTTCTAGCATTTACAACTAAGATCCGCCATGTCATGTTGGTGATGCAAATCATTTTCATTCCCTTCGTATTCCATTTGTAAGAAAGTAGTCCCGCCCAGTGAACTTTGTGGAACAGACTCGCCAGAAGATGCTTCCCTGGTCACTACAGGGTTAACCTCTGCAAATCTAGGGTCAACCATTATCTTTCCTACATATCCTTACAATCTGCACTTCTTACACCCCCATCTTATCTCCATGTAAAATTGAATAATGCATGAACACAAAAGAGATATTTAAATAAAACAACGCATAAAACGCATTGTTTGTTCATCGTAACGAGACGGGCAACAATTTTGACATAAAAAAAATTCTACTCTAATTAAAAAAGAAAATAATTCACGAAAAAGGTTTAGAAAGTGCAAGGTTGATTTTTTTTCTTTCATAGTGTGTGTGTGTGCGCGTGTGCTTTCATGTGTATTTAGAGAATGTTGTTTGAAAGAGAGAGATATGAAGTGTGAATACAATAGTTAACTGTATAATGACTGAAGCGACCAATTACTACTCATTATGTAGGTCATATATATAAGACACTGGGGGTTTTGGGGGGAAGGGGAGGAGAAGATTACTTTCCTAATTTTATTTTATTTTTTTGTGCTCATGCTTTTGTTTATTTATAGTCCTAATATTGAACGGGTTCATTTAATTTAAATAATTTAAGTTTCTTCCTTTTCACTGGGATTTCTTTATTTTTACTTATATTATACATTCATTTCCTATTTTACTTATTATATTTGTATAATTTTGCACAAGCCTACCCCAAAACGCCAAAGTGGCAATTGTATACAAGATTCACACACATCTAAAAGAAGTAGCTATCATAATAATACGCTCTAAGTTCTTTAAAAACAAGCTATCGTCGATTTAATTCAAAATCTTTCAAAGTGTATATATATATATATATGAGAGAGAGAAAGAGAGAGAGACATCGATAAAAAGAAGGTATAACAGGCCTATAAAATAAATTCGAAAAATACAGAACAATAACAACAACAATAATAATAATAATGATCAATGACCACAAAAACAGAATGCACTTTCTCATTGACATGACAATCCCTGCAGATTGTGATGTATCTTTAAAGATATTAAAAAAATAACTATTAAAATACAAGATCTTGAAGTGGAAATCGCAACAATAATTCTAGTTGGAGCCCTCGGTTTGATTTGAAAAGATCCCTATAGACTCATTGAAGGGACTCCTGGTAGCCCATAGCTTGAAGAGATAAAAAAAAATTTACTCACAAGTACAGCTCACACATTATGAAGAGCTTTATCCATGTAAAATGCGTGTCATCTTAGTTGTTTTTTTTTTGTTTTTTGTTGAAGTTGAGGAAAGTCATGAAGCCACTTTTGACCTTTAGTCTCATGTTGGAACCCGGAATGAAATGTGTATACAACAGAAATCCAAGGAAATAATAATAATAATAATTATGAACGCCAAAACGAGAAAGCTTCTCACTTGCTACCGCATGCATCATCCCAAAGCTGATGTTGATCGTCTGTATGTGCCCAGATCCGAAGGAGGCAGAAGATTAGTTCAACTAGAACTGTCTTACAAAACTACAACAATTGACCTTCAAAGATACCCGGAAACTAAAGAAGACTGGATGATAATGTGTGTTAAAGAATATGAAAGTAGTAAGCGTCTTTATTCCGTAATAAAGAAAGCCAACAAGTTCATAATGGAGTTTCAAATGGGTGTAGGAATACAAGTAAAACACAATACACCGAAGCTGCAAAATACTTTAAAAAGAAAGCAAAAGCAAATGCAACCGACCAGATACAGAAACGATGGCAAGATAAACCGCTTCATGACCAATACTCTGTTCATGCCAAACAAGGTGATATAGACAAACTCCATATACATCAGTAGCTACACTGGAAAATCTGCAATCACCACCAAGACCCAGTTAAGGAGATAGGACCTGTAACAATTTTATGGCACTTTACAATACACACAGGCAGAACAATGAAAGCTAATTACCCAGACATCGTTATGAGAGACCGCAAACAAAAAATGCCTCCTTATAAACATGGCAGTCCCTGCAGACTGCAATGTATTTTTGAAGATCTTAAAAAAAGCTATCAAAATACAAGGACTGTGAAATTGAAATCTTAAAAATGTGGCACATGAGAACATCGACGACCCTGTTGTAGTTGAAGCCCTCAATTGATTGAAAAAGACTGCAATAGACTCACTGAAGGAATTCTTGGTAGCCTAAGCTTTAAAGAAATACAAAAAAAATGTTCTTACGAGAACAGCTCACACCTTACGAAGTGCTTTATCTATGTAAAATATATAATTTTTTTAATTGCTCAGTGGAAAATGTCATAATGCCATTTCTGACATTAGGTCTCTGGACGGGACCCGGAAAGAAAATTGTACACACAAGAAGTCAAAGGAAATAATAATAATAATAATGGTATTTACGATATATATTGTTAGGTCAACAGACAAAATAGAATCACTATGAGAAGAAATGTTGGAAATCGTAATTTTGGACACGCCTGTCATCAAAAAATTCAAGTAGGAAGAATCAGCATTATTTACATTATTCGGACTATTGTCCTCATCTTTGTCGCCATATTTATATATTTATTACAACCTTTCGGCCGTTGTACGCTTCGGCCTTCTTCAGGTTGTTGGAATGTCTCACTTAACGCTTTATTTCGCTCACTGAATATTTCACTCAGAAATATAGACAGATAAGGAAAAATCAGATGTTTTGATCATGTTTCTTGGAAGATCGATCGGTATGGGAACACTTCATCACTTCTTGAGTGTGTGTGCAGATATATGAGGAAGATGATATATTAATTATCTTATACCAAAAAGATGTTAGGAAAATTAATGACAAGGGGAAAATATTTTTTGAAGCGTCCTTTCAAACTTCATCGGAATAAGCTGATGTAACTACACATACGCACAAAGGAGAGTGGGGATATAAAAAAAAATGCAAATGTTGGTTATATTTATGCTCAGACAGGAGACGTTGAAAATGTCGAAGCGCTATATATATTTTGACGCATAGGAATGCCTGATTTGTGGGTTTTAGGTCGATCATAGGAAGGGAATCTTACTAAATATATGTCCTAGATGTAGATGCACAAGGACACAATATAGAGAGATCTAGACACACATTGTTGGGCACATGAATAAGTGTAATTCGAAACAATCATAACAGGTAAGCCGATATATATTTATTAATGTGTGTGTCTGTCTTGTTTGTAGGTGACATTACTTCCTTGTCAACACCAGTTGGAACCCGTTCGTCATTTTGAGAACTTTACCATCTGTATAAATAAATATTTACTAGACTCTCACGTGGAAAAAAGATAGGATATATATATATATATATATATATATATATATATATATATATATATATATATATATATATATATATATATATATATATATATATATATATATATATATGACACGTGGCACATTGGATAAAGGCGATAGTTAGATCCAAAGAGTGTGAGTTCAATACCTGGTTAAGGCAGTGGAGAACTTTCAGAGGGGGGGATTAACAGGAGATAACTGACATCCATTAAACATGGCACGTGGAACTAGAACAGTCTACTCCCAGTGAGCGAAATAAAGGGTTCAGATCGACATTCAAACCACCTGAAGAAGGCCGAAGCGTACAGCGTCCGAAACGTTGTGATAAACATGGCGACAAAGATGAAGACAATAGTTCGAATAATGTAAATAGTGTACATAATGCCTCATCTCAGAAATTATATATATATATATATATATATATATATATAAAATTCCATAATGGATATTTTTTTTTCACATTATAATGAACGCTCAGCACATTGTTAACCATTTTGCATTTAAAAGTAAATCAAAAATGAAGTAATGAAAAAAAAAAACATTACGGTAATAGATAACAACGTACATGTTTGTATAAATATTTATATTAATCAACAACATATAGTTTTGTACCACTTGCATTCTTGAAGATGATCTTGGAAAAAGATCGAAAGTACTTGGGAAATGAAAATAAAAGAAAATTAAATGTAGCACATTTCTCTCATCCTTTAACATCAATACACGGAAGGTTATTCGTGAGTATGAAAGGATTTTATTAAAAATTAACAGACATAATGTCTGTAATTTATTCAACCAGACATATCTAAAAGAGAATTTTTCTGCCTAAATGCACATATATATATATATATATATATCTTTTTTTTTTTTCAAGCAGCTCTTTCATATCGTTTGATTATATTGTGAGGGGTTGTGCAAAACCAGATACATTTTTGGAATAGCCGAAAGGTGAACAGTATTCCACAAGATCCCCAAATGAACCTCCACCGATTTTCCTTCTCCTAGAGTATTCGGCAACAGACCCAATCTGTCCTGCTATTTACTATTTGAAGGAAGAAGATTTCTATCTTTTCTAAAGTTATTAGCGTGTAAGTGAAGTAATAAACTTGACTTGAATTTGAACTCGGCTCCCCGATTTCTCAATGCGAGCCGCTATCCATTACTTCATTGTGTCTCCACGATTTTGAAAAGTTATGTCCTACATTTTGAAATAAATTGACAGAATAGTATTCTTTCTCATCAATGAAATTAACTATTAAAAACAAAATACGAAATTCCGTAAAGAGTATAAAATGGAAAAAAAAGCTACTCATAATCCCTCGATCAAACCTAAAGAAATTTAGCCTTTAATTTATTTATAAATAAAATCTATTTTAATCGTGTTTTTAATCTCATTCGTTATTTATTAATACGTCTTGGATTGTTTCTTGTTTCTCGCCAACGATTACCTTTTGAGAAAGTATTGGCCGAAAGGGTCCTAAAGGTAAATAATGACGTCCATTTTATATATATATATATATATATATATATATATATATATATATGGTAGACTCACCCGTCGTATCGACGCATTAGGGTCAAACATCTCAGTTCTTAGGAACCGACAGCCCAGACACCAGCGCATATGATTTGATTAGAGTGGTGAAGGCTTTGTGCAGAACCAACCACATTTTTTTTGAAGGGCTGAATACAGAGACCTGGTGCACTACGTGTCGCAAACTGTTTACCCTGACGATCTGCGTAGGTGAAACCTAGGTAGGTTTGTCTGTCTCTTTAGGTTTACTTAGTTTGCTCTACTCAGCGTATTGAGCACTTTGCTTAATTATTTTACTTTACTCGTGTCGGAGGTTTTTTTCTTTGGACTCTAAACTTAGATTATTAGACGATTATGTTCACCGGAAGTACATGTTCTTGAGTATTGGTTTGTTCATTGACAAGCATAAACTCCTAAGGTTTGTCGGACGAGTATGGCTGCTTTATTTATAAGATTATTAGTATTTTATTTTATATATATATATATATATATATATATATATATATATATATATATAATAGTCTTCGACCGGGTCTTTCATTACTGGGAAATTCAGTCCACTCGGAATCAATATTACTAACAACAATTGGGTGCATTTTGAGGCACATCCCCAAACGGGGGGAGGGTTAACAATTTGAATGGGGGTGAGCCTGAAAATGGTACTGTATAATAATAATAAATACTATTATTGTACTAATTTCAACTATATATATATATATATATATATATATATATATATATATATAATAATGTGTGTGTGTATGTATGTATGCATGTATAACGGTAGATATTGAGGTCAATCCCGAATCACTACATTATTTCATGCTGCAATGCAATCTTTAAGTCATTGCGTTCAAAAATTAACAGATTCTCGCCAATCGGTGTTGACAATAGTGTCCACACATATATTTGCACACACACACACGATGCCTGATATTAAGCACATTTCCCTAAAAATATAACATATTCTAAAATTATATTTCAAATGTTATTTTTAGTGGTTTCCCATTTTTTTTTGTCTACCGGTCTGGGCATTCAAGAAAATAAAGGTGATATGACCTCCGGCAGGACTCGAACCTGCATCTCCCTTCGTAGCTTTAGACATCTCGAATACAGATAACCTCACATCCCAGCAAGTTTCTATTTCTCTTAGAGCACATCTCCTCGTTCAGAGCTTTCTCGAAAGCCATATCCTGTCGGGCGGCTGGTGGGAGCCCATTTTCTTGTTACTCATTGCCGAATACACCAGTCGGGCTACCAAATCGAAATAGTCCAATTGTGGTTAATACTGCAACTATGGTGAGCATAGCTTCATTACAATTTCTCTGAGAGTGCGCGATCAATTTATATAATTTTAGCAGAGCCTCGCTTACAGTAACTTGTTACATCGTGTTAGTAACACTCTCGACTGCTTCCGAACGGTACTTTCTATCTAATTTCACTCCCTTGCCTTGATTTTCAGGCACTTTCTAGATGTTTTGAACGCTTGTATTCCTTCCCCATTCATATAAAATCAAAAAGTCACCTTGTCAAATCCAGTCACATGGCTATAAAGCAAACATTCTAACCTCCCGACCACGGGCCCATATCTGGATACATATATACGAAAAATGAACACAAACAAAACCATTTTTCTTTCACTATTGTCAACCACAGACAGACGGTTTTGCTGTATCACAGTTCATCAGTAGAGTTAGACATGCGATAACTTCAAGCCGGGATCCAAACCCGACCGATTTGACATTAGTCGGAGACTCTCACCACTTCGTCGTTTAAGGGCAGAGGAACTAGGCATGAAGACAACTCTTCCTTATAAAACAGAGGTTACATCCGCGGCCAATCAGTCAACTCCGTGAAACAATTCGATTACAGAAGCCTCGGCGAACGGCCTTATGTTCAACGAGACACCAGGCAGATAGAATATATATTTTGTGTAAAGACTCATTAGAAACTACTTCAAAATTTGATTTCGTCAACACAAAACACAATAAAACAACATTATACCTAAAGCTGAGTGAAAACCTTGTTTAAGCATAATATTGAAATAGATGTTTACACGATCATTTCTTGAAATTTCCGTAAAATCTGACGAAGCCCCCGAATTTTCCAACTCTCCCCCAGCACAATTAAAATGAGGAAAGATTTGACGTATTCTGGACCCTTTCTTTCACTTAATCTTCAATTTATCCCACAATGTGACCAGTTAATCACTCTCACTATATATATATATATATATATATATATATATATATATATATATATATATATATATATATATATAAAGAAATGTAGTTTTAGGTGTGCTATATTTTATTTAGTTTTTTTTATGCAATTTCTCATGTGATCTAATAATTTGTTCCTTTTCAGATGATAAATTATATAAAAACTGTCCCAACGTCCTTTTTCCTAGCACTTTCGGCTATTCCGTTTAGTCATTTTCAAGGATGAATTATTTCAACTGTTAAATAAGAAATAGTTTGTTGCATGTATGTATTTATATAAAGTTGTCATTTTTCAAAACACGGTCAGTATAGTGTGTCCATGTTCATACTTGATATTATTGAGTATTTTTTTTTGCTTTTATTAATATAGCTTCCATTATTTTTAGCCTTTTTTTGCATGTATAAAGTGCTCTGATTAAAAGAATATTCGGACAGTTTTTACATATTGTATTATCAGAAAAGAAAAGAAAATTATTAGATCGCATGAGAAATTGTATAGAAAACTAAATCAAAGCGCCTTGTCTGTCGTATTCAATGAAATATAAATATATATATATATATATATATATATATATATATATATATAGTGTATAATAGCAAAATTTTCCAAATCCTATTACAGCATAGGATAATTGTCCGCCCCCACAAAATGTTTAATATCTAAAAGAATTACTAGACTAATTGAATTTCTTTTTTTTAGGTTTTCAGAAAAGACGTTTAGCCATCTTGACACCATTTGTCATAAGAATCACTGAAAAACTAGAAAGAGAACAGGTTAAAATCGTTTTGCGTCAGGCCCACTATGTCTTCCAATCTGAGCAATGGTGAAAGGAAAAAAAATCATCCAGGCCTTCAGTAATGGTAGCAACATTCATACTTTGGCTTCCGTCTTCAAAGTTCATTCAAGGACCATCATGTGTGTCACAAACCTAACAAAATATTGATAAAAATATGCCTGCATACATATATTTTAGTCAGACATCTGAAAAAATCTTGAATAAAAATATGCCTACACACACACATTATATATATAAATTTATTGACAACATTTGGCAAAATATTGAATAAAAATATACCTTCACACACTAAGATATTATTCACAATCATTTGAAAAAAATATTTAATTAAAAAATGCATACAGACAGACATTTTACATGTGTGTGTGTGCGTGTGTGTGTGTACGTATTTATAAACTTCATGATTTTCTATATACGTATACATCTTACTATATGCATGCCTATATTCATCCATGCAAATAGATATATATGCCCCACCTCTCACGACATATATATGTGTGTGTGTGTGTGTGTGTGTATTTTTATATTTATATGCTCAATCATATGCATCAGCCCGAAAGACACACATAAGCAAGAACGCACGCGTGCGAGCACACACTGACATGCACACCCACACTAAAAGGCACTCAATTAACGGCATGCGCGCGGAAGAGAACGTCAGTCAAGACCCACAGAAAATTCAAGTCACGTCCTATGTGTCATTAATCTCGCACTGCCACGAGATTCCGGCCATGTTTGTCTACGACTCTCACTTAATATTCGTCTCTTGATATATTCCTCGTTCATTTATGTCCAGATATGTTAACTAGTTCCAGCGAAAAGACCTGCTTATGTCACCAATCTTCTTCCCCGGCTCATGAAAACCAGACCAAGACATTCATCTATCCGGCAATTTCTATATCCGTTCGTCCTCCTCGCTTTTCTTTCATATCTTCATTTTTTTTCCGTCCCTGTTTTTGGTCATAGACTGTCGCCACCGGGGCCAATTCCCTTGTTACATCTATTGACCCTCAAATGCCGATCGAATCCTCGAGGTTCGAAGTCATTCACTTCACATAGATTATTATTATTATTAAAAAAAAAAAAAAAAAAAAACATGCTAAAAATTATTGTATTTGATAACTCGGAGGTCGCGTGAACAGGAAATGATACTCGTTTAGTTTAGAAAGAAAAATCCAGGTGCTTGCTGTGGTCGATGTTTTTAAAGAATATATATTGAGAAAGAAAAGAAAAGGGAAAACAAAAAGCTGTCTGAGCTTCACATACAATAAACATGGTTTTCAGACATTTTTCTGGGTTCTACATTCAGTTAAAAAGTAATCCGGAGATGGTAGTGTAAGTATTTGTCGTTCGCTTCTTTTTCTTTTATACGCCAACGTTCTAAATATTTTGACCATGTCACAAATTAAACACACACACACACACATATATATATATATACGCTCCCGGAAAGTTTAATTCCGGTCGAGCACTCTAGGAAGAAAGCGCGAATTTGTAAACAATGACTACTCCTGCTAATACTGCAAAGCGCTTCCATGAATTGAAAACCTCTCTGTCATTGGCGTGTTTCATCGAAGAATAGGTACGTAAAAATTCGGCTTCCTCTTTACTCTCTGATAGTTCAGAGGGTAAAATCTCCGACTGATGCCAAATTTGT
Source organism: Acanthosepion pharaonis (assembly GCA_903632075.3). Lineage (NCBI taxonomy): Eukaryota > Metazoa > Mollusca > Cephalopoda > Sepiida > Sepiidae > Acanthosepion > Acanthosepion pharaonis. The sequence continues at coordinate 1,069,198 of CAHIKZ030004111.1, forward strand.
CCGGTTTCAATCCCGGCTTGAAGCAACCGGATATATCGACACTGTGGATGACGATATGCTGCTGCTATTAATACCTCGCTTTTCATTTATAAATTGAGCACTATTGACTAATGGCGTTGTATACATCACGTATATAAGGATTATATATAGGATTTCTAGCCACACTGAGGAGGTGATTATAAATATATATATATTATATATATATATATATATATATATATATCAGGAAAAGTAGAAAGGAAAAGCGGGAAAAAATACGTGTGACGCGTTTTATACTTTCGTACGTCATCGGACAAGTTTATATTTACATTGACGCTACTACGAGCAAGAGACGCTGGGAATTTTGAATTTAGGTCTTTTTTAAATATGTATGTTGGGGCTATAATCTAGCCGATTTCATTTAGATTATTTTTATTTCCATCACTTTCATTATTAAATATCACACATTGTAATAAGCAAATTGATGCAAATTTACTGTGTATGTTATAGTGATTATTTCCCACCCTACAACCACTTTTCGCACAGGTGAAACGTTGCTAGCCTCTCGCGACTATCGCTATTTCCATGGAAAATGTTTCTGATGGACTACAACCCGTAGGTCCACCAGTTCAGACCATTTTTTTATAATAATAATAATAATAATAATTTCAAGATCTTCAAAAAGCTATCAAAATACAAGGACCTTGAAATCGAAATCTCAAAAATGTGGCACATGGAAACATCAACAATCCCCGTTGTAGTTGGAGCCCTGGGATTGGTTGGAAAAGATTCCAGTAGAATAATTGAAGGGATTCCTGGAAGCCCATGCCTTAAAGAAATACAAAAAAATTTTCTCATGAGTGCAGCCCACACCGTACGAAGGGCTTTGTCTATGTAAAATATATGTTTTTCCAGTAGAAAACGTCATGATGCCATTTCTAAATTTAGGTTCCTGGGCGGCAGGAAAGAAATGAGTACACATCAGAAATCAAAGGAAATAATAATAATAATAATAATAATAATAATAATAATAATGTAATCGAATAATAATGATAATATAATAATATAGATGAAAAGACTTTACGCGGCAATGTACAGCCATTTTCCACACAGACAAAACAATCCTAGCCCCACGCAACTCTATCGCTATTTCCATGGCAGATGTTCAGGTTCATTTTATTCCTTAATTCTAGTAGTGAAGAATGTTACAGCTAAAAACCACCATGCCATTTAGATTCACTTCTTTCATATTCCATTGAAGAAGGAGAAAGTTCCGAAATGACGTTTTCTTCATCATTACAATTATAACTTCTTCAAGACTAGGGTCAAACGGTCTCCTACATATCCTCATAATATGCACGTCTTACACCTCCTTGTATGTTCTTGCAACCCTTTAGATGGAGTGACTCTTGTGCCTTATATTGCCATGTATCGATTAACTTGCGTAAATTATATATATATAAACCGAATAAAAAAAGAATGTTAACAACAAATATAAAAACCGAATAAAAAAAGAATGTTAACAACAAATACTTTTACACACCCAGCCCAGTTCTGCGGAATCAGAATCAACGTTGAGTTTAAGCAAGCGAATGAGCCAATTGGAGTAAAGTGCAGATTTAAATTTTTCTCACTTGTGACGAATGCAGCTTTCGATTTTTTTTTTTTGCATGCTAGCATGCTAGTTAACATTCATGTCAGTCAGCTGTTTGCTCTCACGCTGACCAATAGAATCTTCCTGCCTATTCGTGGCAGCCAGCTATTGGCTCTCACTCTGGCCAGTACGAAATGGCCGCAAACTACATGAAAACTGCAGTAGAATCATGAAAAAATCGATTATTTCCACTATCGATAGGAGTTGGGAAATGCAAAGTCGGTCTTGACCTTCCCACTAACTTGGAGTATGTGCATGTAAATTTTGGTGCAAATCCGTCGAAAATTGCGGCCGTGTATTCATTACACACATATCCCTGCCTTTATATATATATATATATATATATATATATATATATATATATATATATATATATATATATATATATATATCCCGCTCGGATTGAGTATTCAGAGAGCCATTTGAATTCAAAAAGAAATTTAACAGTCTGGCAAAAGTCTTAACAAACGACGGAAAATGTGATGATGAAATCCGAAGGAGCATTGCAGTAGGGAAAGATGCCTTCCAAAAGTTAAGAAAAGTATCAAGAGACAAGAAAATTTCGTTACAAACCATTATTGGTGAATTGCTACTTGAAAACATTCCACTTGTATGGCAAAGTTTACGGCCACATCATTTTGAAACACCGGTTCGCGTACGATTCCCAAAGTTAACCAACGGCGAGCTAAGTCAGTAACAAGATGGGTGATCGCTTCAGAATGCCAGGTGCTGTATACTTGGATGTTTCGGGAGGTATAATGGATAATGGCTCAGAATTGGAAGTCGGCGTGCCGAGTTCCAATTCTCGCTGGGTTCGTCATATTCACTTACGAGCAAATACCTTCGGCAAATGTATGAATTCAACTCTTCCCCACCCCCAGCAATAGCTTTAGTAAGACTTGTACCACTCACTATTATTATCTCTAAGAAGATTCTTACAATCTAAACAAATAATAAAATATTTTCTGACTAAATAACACTAAAGTGTCGATAAACCGCAAAAAAACGAATCAATCAATCAAATCTATCTATCCAAAGCTTATTCTTCCTTCCTATCTATCTAATCCTTCCTATCTCTCTATATATAATCCTTCCTATCTCTCTCTATATAATCCTTCCTATCTCCCACTATCTATATAATTCTTCCTATCTCTCTCTCTCTCTCTCTCTAATCTTTCCTTCCTATCTATCTAGCAAGCTACCTATGCTTACTGCCATATCACGTTGAAACACCGTTTAACGTACGATCACCGAAGTTAAGCAACGTCGTGCCTGGTCGGTACCTAGATGGGTGACCGCTTGGGGGAAACCAGGTGCTTTGGATGTGCGGGTGGTGTAATAGTTAATGTCTCGGAATTGTTAATTAGAAAATCAAGTTTCAATTCCAGTTGGCTTCGTTATATTTACTTACGGAACGGTATGACTCCCCATCTATGGGTTAACTAGTAAGACTTATATCACTAAACCATTATTCTCTCTCAAAAAATTCTTACAATCTGAAAATATTTTCTGTCTTTAAATAACCTGCAAAGGGTTGATAAACCGTAAAAACAAATCAATCAAGGCATAGAAAAAGACTGCCAGTAATATATCTAACAATCTTGTCAAATGAGATAGGAGGGTTAGTAAAAAGGCAAACATTACTAAGCGCTAGAAAGGATAGAAGGTTTGGAAGAGCCATGATCCTTGCAGGATTTATAATTGGTGGGAATTATTTTAACAGTATAAGATACGCAGATTACACGTGATTGGTGTGTCAAGTCAGCCAACCAATCAGTCTTTTATATCAGTGAATCAAGAGGCAACTTGAGACAACAGAAATGTGTTTCGGTGAAGACTAACAACACAATGGACGGAACATTGACAAAAGAGGAACTACAAAGAAACATACTTACAGTCAAAAGAGGCGGTTGACATTTCTGTGACACATGAGGATGGCAGAGAACGAGGAGTGTTTGACAAGTGGGTCAGAGGAAAAAAAAACATCGAGTACCCTACGAAACGAACTTGTGTAAATGAAAAGCAGAACAGGGACCGGTAAGGATAGTAAAAATGCAACTGTTCCTTAGAGCCACAAAGGATCGGAAACTGGGGAGAGCCATGATCGACCACACCTTGGAGAAGAGGAATGTAGTTAGACACGCTTTTCTAAATAACTGCCAGAGAGGGTCTGGCAGCCGGCCGATACGCTGGCGTTGCGGAAGTGCCTTTCAAGTCCATTTTTTCTGGTAAAGGAGGTTGCCTGATAAACCCTGTGTCGCCATGTCACTTAATTGCGATTGGCTAAATCCACAGGAGTCCGTTTCATGGAATTGTCGGTCATGCAAAAACTGGTTCAACTCAGGGAAAAGACCTTCAAAGAAGTTTATTTTAGATTACCATTCGTCAATAATTTTATTATTATTATTTCGATTCCTCTGATCAGCATATAGTAATTTTCTAAGCGTAGCTTACATGTGGCAAAAGGCCGAAAGTATAGGATACCTAGTGAGGATCACTACTCAATTGTAAATGTTCTAGTGAGACAAACTTGCTAATCGTTACACCACGTCGAGGTGTCTTAAATGATTTTTAAGCTTAGATTAGATGTGACACAAGGATGAATGTATTCAGCACCTAGTGAGGTTCGAACCCACTACTTAGTCACTTTTGTTCTAGCGAGACAAGCTAGCTAACTATTACATCTCGTCGAGGTGCCGTAAATGATTTTTAAGCTTAGATTAGATGTGGCACAAAGCCGAATATATGAAGCACCTAGTGAAGACCCAACTCACTACTCAGTCGTAATTGTTCTAGCAACAAAAGCTTGCTAACCATTACATCACGTCGAGATACGTTAAATGATTTTCTAAGTCTAGATTGGATGTGGCTCAAGACCGAAAGTAAGAGGCATCCAGTGCGGAACGAACTCACTACTTAATTGTAATTGTTCTTGTAAGACAAGCTTGCTAACAATTACATCACGTCGAGGTGGCTCTTCTGATCAGCATGTGATGTTGGTTGTTGTTAAGATGTGTATTTTCAGGTCACCCCGCGTGACTGAAAGAAAGTCATTTGTCTATTTCATCCATAATAATTTTAAAAAAACTTGATATTCTGAGCAAGCATGCTTTTTTTTTTATTTTATTTTTTTTAATTATGATACCACTTTCCAAATTACATATATATATATATCTACAAAGATTTCTACAGGGTGTCCATAAAGTTCGTGTGCACTTTAAAAAAGTTATTTTATTTGTATTTGCGATAGAAATAACCTGTAAAAACTATTATAAAGTTTAATGTACATAATTTTAAGCATAGCTAAAATAACTAATGTGATTTCAGGCATTACTGTAAATCAGTTGGCAAATGTTTTCCGTGAACTGCAAAATCGTATTACCCTTTGTATTGCTAATGATGGAGGACATATGGAAACTTAAATAAAATTTCAATAAAACCTTAAAAAAATATAGATTAACTTCTTTCTAATCCTTTTGACAAATTATTTCTATCACAAATACAAATAAAGTTATAAAGTTTTTAATGTGCACGCGGAATTTATGGACATCCTGTATTATCATTGTAAACACCTGTACTCCAATAAACACTATTATTATAATCACTTCCTTTACAATTGCTTCCCAAACTTTCGAAATTTCTTACTTTAAATCATTGTCATTTTATTTGCTTTCATTTTACGTGTCGAATGAGCAGAAGACTTCTGTCAGATAGCAATTATTCTTTTTATGATTGTTCGGCGGGAGAATGTCCAGGTGCTGTAATGGATAGCGACCCGAACTGAGAAATCAAGGAGCCAAGTTTCCGTCGGTTTTGTTTCATTCACTTTCGCTCAAATAACCTTGGGAAAGTTTTAAATCCATTTTCTGTCCCCCCTAGCTATAGGTTAAATAGTAGGACTTGTATCTGGAGAAATTGTTCTTCTCATAAAATTGTTAATGCAATCATTCTTACAATCTGAATTATGTTTTAGTTTTAAATGACACACAAAGTGTTGATAAGCCGTATGAAATATCAGTCAACCAATTTGTTCGGCAGGACTATATCTGGTTTATCGTACTCGAAATTTGTCAGTGTCTGTATCGGAATATCCAACAGGATTTTCACTTTCCTATTCCCCAGCACGTTCTTCTCTGTGATCTCATGTTCGTCATACTTGTCACTACATGC
>CAHIKZ030004111.1:1080000-1170000 GCA_903632075.3 Acanthosepion pharaonis
GAGGAGAAATGTTAAGATTTTATGGAGAGCTATGATCATCTATGTTCTGCAGGGATATTGCACACAAAAGTAAGGAGAGTGTAAAAAAAAAATAAAAAATAAAAAAAATAAAGAGAAAAACGGAAGTCGAATTTTTGATGTGAAACTATAATCTTTCTCATCAACAATATGGTAGTAATTGATTGATTGCTTAATTTGTTTTTTTTATTGATTATCAACCTTTTGCAGGTTATTTTAAACCAGAAAATATTTTTAGATTATGCGAATAAATTTTGGAGATAATAATGATTTACTGATACAAGTCCTTACTTATTAACCTAGGAAGAAGAGTATATTTGCGTGTAAGGGAATATAGCGAACCCGACTGGGTCACCCATCTAGGTATGAACGTTGCTTAACTTTGGTGATCGTATAAAAATCGGTGTTTCAACGTAATATGGCCATAAGCCCATATCGTAGTTATCATATGGTAGCAAGTTTTTAATCAGAAATGTCAATCAAGAAATAAATGGTATTAACATAAAACAAGGTCAACATTGTCGATAACAATATCGACAATGGATTTTGCGTTGGTGTTTTCGTTTTAATAAAAATCACCTCAGTCATTTCGGCGCCGCCATCTTGGACAGATTGGCATTTTGCCTGTCGTCCATTTTGTCTTTATCAGCCGCAAAAGGTGTAATTGATATCAACACTAAGTTAGCGGGAGGAAATAAAGATTAACTAAATAAATAACTAAAATTTACCGTTGTTACACCCGGCCAGCGTTTAGCGCGTCACAGCGAAACAAATATATACCGGAACGAAACAAAGTTGTCAAGTCAAAATGCAAGGAAGCCGCCAGTCCCTGCACCAACTCAAACCCCTCCGACGAGCGGCAAGTATCAAGTTAATCAACGGACTAGATTTATTCATATTTGACTGAAGCTGGCAGCCATATCTTGTGCCGGTGTCCTTCGGGCAACCGGTTAAGGTTCGTTTAATCTTGCTTTTGTGTTACTTGTTGCTCCGTCAGCAAATGTCAAATGTGTTTCTTTCTTTTTTTTGTTTATTTATTCATTTATTTTTATTGTTTTGATGTATTAGGAAGTTGCCCCTAGTTTGTTTTTTTTATGATCGTCTTTCCTTCTAAAAAGATAAGGCATGGCATTCATTTTAATAATGGTCCGGTGCTCCTGCTTTATATTTAGAGATTCTTGATAAGAAGAATCAGCAATACTATTGGCCCTGAACTGGCATCTCGGTTTGAGTCACTTTCCGATCGCCATAATATAGCTCCTCTGTGTTTTTTCTATAAATACTTTCATGGTAATTGTTTGGATGAACTCTTCGCTATGATACCTAGGCTTTATGAATTTAATCGAAATTCTAGATTGACGGCGGGGTTTCATCATTTCACAAGTGAATTGGCTAGATGTAACCGTAAGTTCTATGCTAACAGTTTCTTCTTTCGCACTTCTCCCTTGGGGAACTCTCTTCCGGATTCATGCTTTCCTGCCAACTTTGATCCTTAAAAAATTAAATGCTATATCCACAGTTATCTACTCCCTTTTTTGATTACTCTTCTATTGTTCTCGCTACGTGATAATGTTTCTCCCTTTGCCTATTCTTTCACGATCAGTAAAACCCTTGCGTCTCAGTGGCTTTAATGCCTTACTTGGGATGAAATCGTTAATATATATATATATATATATATATATATATATATATATATATATATATATATATGAGTAGTCTGGCTGTTCGTTTCTAAAATATGAGATGCTGTAACCTGATACGTCGAAAACGACGAGAGAGTCTAGTGTATATATATATAAGTGAACATAGAAGTCAACACCCAGTCACATGCTATATGCAATCGTCAAGCCTGACGATTGCATCTAGCATGTGACGGACTATCGCCTCTGGGTGTTGACTTCTATGTTCACTTTTATATTTACACACGCTCTATCTCTGATATTGAGCACTTTATCCCATAAATATAGCACATCTTAAGACTATATTTCTTCACACATACATACATACATATATATATATATATATATATATATATATATATATATATATAAAATGTACATTGAAGTAAACATCCAGAGGAAAAATTCTCTAATGTGCAAATACCCTTGTGAAATATAATGGACATAGATAGAATAATAATAATATATTTAGAAATTCATGATAAAATGCAAAGGAGAATCAGCAATATTATTGGCCCTGACCTGGCGTCTCGGCTTCAGTCACTTTCCCATCGCCGTAATATAGCTGCCCTGTACCTTCTCCATGAATACTTGATCGTTATCTACTGTCTTTTTTATTACTCTTCTACGCTCTGTTCTCTCACCGTCTTACTTTGATCTTCGATATGTCCTTTGAGTATCAAAATATCCAAGCCTTCTTTTCATGGAAGTACTAGCCGTCTGTTTCTGATTCTAAGTAGATATTTCCTTATCGACAGAAAGGAAAAAAGCCAAGCAGAAAGAAAGAAAGAAAGAAAAGGAAGAAAGAATAAAAAAGGAAATGGATGGAGAAGTGAAAGAAAATACAACAAATTCGTTAAAAAAAAGATAAAGAGAAGTTGAGATAGAAAAGAAGTTCAGTTGAAGAGAAGTTCAAATTGGAATAAGTGAAAAAAAAAAAAGAAGAAGCTGGAAACGCGAAATTAAAAGAAATAAAAAAACAAAAAAAAAGGATTATGTAATTGAAAGAATGAGAGCGAACAAAAGAAGAGAGAAAGAGTAAAAAAGAAAGAGAAAGGAAAAATTATTAATAGAATAAAAGAAAATAAAAAAATAGTAAAACTAATAAGAAACACGAAAAAAAATATCAATAATGAAAGAACAAAAAAAAAATTAAAAGATGAAAAAAGACGAAAAATCCAAGATGTCAAACATAGAAAAAAATTGACTAGAAACAAAAGCTAAACGAACGCGTTTTGAGCATTTACAAGTAAAGAGAATAGATTATCAAGAAAAAAACGTTCAAATATAAAAAGACACACCGGATACAAAACAGAAAATATAAATGCAGAAAGAATAATAGAAAGCAAGAAACAAAAACTAAAGTCATTTAAAAGAAATCAGAGAGTTGGACATCCACTGAACTTATCTTCTGCTAGTAGATACAGGTCGCTTTTCGTTATCATGACTGGATAATGGTGATAATTTATGAGCATGCGCACAAGTTACAAATTTCACCATTTTACATGTCATGGCGACAAGAGCGACACGGAATTTTGATTGTCAGGTAATGTAATGTAGAGGAATAACGCTGAGATAAGGGAGAAGACAAGAATAGGGTGGATATATCTTATTCTGGCGAAAAGGAAAATGAGAAAGAAATAAATCAAAGCAAAGAAATTGGATAATGGGAGAAGGAAAAGAACCCAAAATCTATTAATTTTAAAAGCGACAAAGCCGATACCAAAAATAAAAGAAAAATATGTTTTGTTATGATTTTTTCTTTACCAAGAGGGAAAAGCTGTTTTTGGCAAAAAGCTTTTAAATTAAATGAAAAGTACTCGTGATAAAAAATTTAATCATATATATATATATATATATATAACTAAAATGAGAATTGTAAAAAAGAAAGCACCTAATATTTAATATAGTGATATTTATTTGTAATATATGAATTCTTACAGAGAAGAATTAAAACTTTGTTACTTAAAATTGAATTTTCAGTGTTTTTTTCTTAGAAAAATAATTTGTTTTCCTTTTTTTAAAACTTTTTTTTAGTTTAAATGATTTCGCTTAGCTTTTCAAAAAGGTTGAGCAAATAAAGAAACTGAAAATCAAGGGTCATAAATGGTTATATATGTCTTTTATGGTAAGGGTAATTTGGTAGTATCTGTGTATGTAATGTGTTAAGTATTGGCTTGAACTTGTTGATGAAAAATGCTTCCTCATTAATACCGCCTTTGTTCAGTGGTTCTGTAATCGCACTGGTAGAATGGGAAGACATTAAAATTTGGTAGTTTTGTCCTCCGCATTCCTATATGTGTTGGTAAAGTGGGTCCGTAATTTGTTGGCGATGAACTGTCATCCTTTGTCGGAGTGACTGGCCGATTTGGCCAATGTAATACTCGTGGCAACGCTTGCATGTAATTATGTATATTAAATTCTCTGAGTCACACTAGAAATCATTTTAAATTTTGATCCTTCTTTTAACTAAAATTCCTTGGCCCTCTAATAGGTGACTGCATACTCCAAAAAGGGGTCGGTTGCATTTTTTCACCTGATGGTCTTTGCGTTCTGTAGTTTTGCATTCGTCAGTATCTGTTTTAGTGATTTTGGTTGTCGTTTACTTTTTATGATTGGATATTTTTGTCATAGGCTTTTCATTTTTTGTCCTTTAGTAGGATTGTCAGATTTAGTTGTATGGGTGTGTAGATTTCTGTGTTCTATGGGTCGAAATTTGTCTGGCTCCTTAGGATTATCTTAGGTTTTGCTCTACTTCGTGTATTGAGCACTCCACGTAGTTGCCTTTTACCCGTTTTGGAGTTTTTTTTTCTTTGGCCTTTGAGCTTGAACTCTGGACGATTGTTTTTGCCTTAGTTTAATGTTCTTGGTTCTTTCTTTTTTTATTCCTCATTTCTCCTTGGGTACCGATTTGTTCTACTACAAGTCGAACTATCCAAGGTTTTTCCAAGAGTACCACCATTTATATATATATATATATATATATATATATATATATATATATATATATATATATATATACAGAGAGAGAGAGAGATCGTCAAAGAAAAGTGATAGCTAAGGTTTAAAATGAAAAATCTTTCTTGTAGCGTTTGGTTTAGTTGTTATTTCAATTTAATAGAATAAATTTAATATGTTCAGTAAACAAAATATTTTGCATTATTTCAAAACGAATTTAAATTGATTGGGATGCTTTTTTTTTAATTGCTAAAAGTCACTGATTGTAGTCATGCTTCCAATTCTTGCAGGACAATGTAATTCTCTTTATTAAGAAATCTTTCAAACATAAAATATAAAAACTTTCCTGAATCTATTTCATAAAGATTAACTGGTTTAAAGTTTAGTCCATCTGATTTGAAACAAATATTATTTACTTATAGTTTAAACTATCACAGAAAGGCATTCTTAACACGGTGCTGAGTATTCTATGGGGTGTTTACAGCTCTATTGATAGCCTGATGTTTTGAAAAGTTAACTACAGTGTAACCCGGATATAAGATAGTTGTCGGGACCGGAGAAGTAGTCTCTTATATCCGGGTTTCTCTTATATCCGGCTTTGGTCTATTTTATATACATTATTAACACAGGCTCTGATTTGGGACAAGAGAAAATCTCTCTTATATCCGGGTTTCTCTTATATCCGGGTCACACTGTATTTTTTTCTACAGGCGACATATACGTAAAGATTACTTAAGGAATATAACATTAGAGCCTTTATTTATATTTTTTAACCATCCAGTAATCTTACAAGTATAGAAAAACATTCTAAGTATTGTAATATTTTATTGAATTTTAGGTACTTTTGTTCTAAATTTAGTAGCGTTACCGCTTTTCTTTTCTGATAATGTCGTGTATGGACATCTGTATTTACAACAATCGGTACGTTTGTACACACAAACACACACACACAAAAATTCAAAATTCTTTTTAAAATATGTTCCAGAATTGTAGTAAGCCTGTTTAGTATTAGTAAATATAGTTTTTATTTCATAACAATATCATCTAACTGACACAAATTAATACATCTTTATAAATTATTCTAATTAAAATTCATAAAAAAGGAATAAAATTCTTGTAAAAATTCATTTTTCATCGAAAATAAATTATTTCTTAAAACAACAGTGTCCATAATATATTTTATTCTGTATCTGTCTATATTTCTGAGATGAGGTATTATTTACACTATTTACATTATTCGGACTATTGTCCTCATCTTTGTCGCCATATTTATCACAATGAGCACTGGTTAAAAAGGTTGTTGAAGACATTAGGTTTATAATACCCAATAATCCATACACAGATGTTCTCAAGAAATATACTCTTAAGGTGTGCTATATTTATGGAACAAAGTGCACAATATCAGAGATGGAGCGTGTGTAAATACAGAAGTGAACATTGAAGTCAACACGCTATTTCATGCTAGACGCAATCAGGTGGCCTGACGATTGCGTCTAGCATGAAACGGCCTGTTGCCTCTAAGTGTTGAGTTCAATGTTCACTTTATATATATATATATATATATATATATATATATATATATATATATATATATATATATATATATACGTCTGTCTTCTCGTTATCGATTACACAACATCACGCAAAAGATTCATCGGTGCCACGCCTGGATACGACTTTTAAGCCCGGCCAGTGATTTAAGACTAGCCACATGCACCACCTACTACCCCGCCCCGCCAATCTCGCCTAAAGACATTGTGCAATGCCTGTTGATGAAATTTTTAAATTTAAGAAAGACGGTGTAGAGGGTCAATCCCGTTCTCTGACCAACCCAAACAATGATACGAAGACATCAACATCACCAGTTGCTAGTGTGCTGCAATTATTACATTTGATTTTCCTTCTCCTAGGTAGATGTTCTAACAAGGACTAAGGGGTCTCCCCCCCCCAATGACTCGTATTGATGTCGATGAGTGACCTACATCTGGCGGATTCACTATTTGTCCATAGCTTGGACTGTAACAAGTACTACCACCTGGACTTGATGACAACGGCAATTAAGAGGTGGTTCCACGCCCACAAAAATGTCTAATCTCTCGACCAGAGGCCTTGCTGCTACAGGTAGCTTATCGTCAAACTAGGACATATATTAGGTAGCAAGAATATATAAATTATTTTATGCGTTGGTTGTTTTTGTTTCGCGGCGTATCAACATCTATATGGGTTATTTAATGCCGAAATCTAAATATGTTGTACGCATTTTTTTTTTTAGATAATAATAGTTTTAGCAATACAAATCTTACAAATTAACCCATAGCTGCAGGGAGAATATCTGGATTCTTACAATTATCTTTGCGCGTAAGTGAATATAACGAACACAATTGGAATTGAAACTCGGCTGTCAGATTAACAATTCCGAGGCATTATCCATTACACCACTCACACAACCAAACTCAAACTGACACCCATCTAGTTACCGACAAAGCTCAACATTGCTTAAATTTGGTAATCATATGAGAACCTGTGTTTCAGCATGATATAGCCGTAAACCCATACGGTAATTATATTATAATAATTATTTCATTTTAATCAATAATGTCAATAAATAAATCAATAGTTATAATAAAAAAACAACAATAATTCTTACATTGGTCACACTATCAACACACTTTCTCGTAGATTAACTTGTCATTTATCGAACTTTTGTGTACTTCCTGTATATTTCGATTATTCCATCAGAAAAGAAACCTTACATTCTTACGTTGGTTACACTACCAACACACTTTCTCCTAGATTAACTTGTCATTTATCGAAATTTAGTAGACTTCTTGTATATATCGATCATTGCATCACACAATCAAAATAAAACTATTAAAATTTGTTTCCAATAGTGACAACATTAAATTCTTGATCATGCAAAGTACATGTACAAAAACAGAACAAACATAAACTTTAGGCTGATCCACAATTTTGTTATGGATCTACAATAATTCATCTAAAAATTAGAAAAATACAAGAAAGAATTAGAAAATTGACCTTGTTGGCTGAATTTAATAGAGTTTATTTATATATTAAACAAAAATATTTTGTGTTGATCAATTAAAATGATCAACTTTTCCAAATAAGGCAATGAATGTAGCACAATCTCTTTACAGTTGAGACTTGAAGCAACAGGAACATTGTTCTACAGAAAAAAGGCTGAGAATACCATGAACTGGACATGTGAACAATGATGAAGTTTGAGAGAAAATGGAAACAAAAATGACCCTTATATTTAACTTTAGAAAGAAACAGATAAAATTTCCCAAGCACATAATGAAAGACATGAATTTTTTTTTTTTACTTTTGAATGGAAAGCAAGAGGAAATCAATGCATACCCTGTCTAACGAGCTTGGTAAATGGATGGCAAGAATCTACGAAAGACCAAATTTAGTAAGTGCTATAAAAGGCAGAAAATTGTGGAGATCCATGATCACAAACATCCCAAAGGTATATGAAATATAGAAAAAGATTTCTTCCTGGAATCAGTCTATTTTAAAACCTGTCACTTTTTGTTTTGGCTCTCTTTCAAACCTTTTCTCTTAATCAATTTTTTTATCGTTCTCTCTTGGATTACGGCCATATAGCGTTGAAGCATCCTGTCTCGTAAAATAACCGAATTTAAGCAATATAGAGCCTGGTCAGTATTTAGATGAGTTACCGCTTTGGAATGTAAGGTACTGGAAGCTTGGATGTGTGGAAAGTGTAATAAATAATGAGTCGGAATTTTTAATCGAAGAACTCAGTTCTAATTCCAGTTGAGTTTGTTATATTCAGTTAAGGAAATTCCGTCAGAAATTGTCCGAGTTGATTTCAGAAGAAAAAGTACAAGAAATATGGTTCAAGCTTGGACCATAATTCTTGTACTTTTCTTACCACTGATATTGAACTGTTTACCTCACTGGTCCAATCCAAATGGATTAACCAGTGAGCTCTACTTGCACGCTTCACAAAAGACACCATTGTCAATATTCCTTTCCCTTACTCACACTAATTCTTTCATTCTCCTGTTCTTTTTTACTTCTCTCTACTCTTTCTTTCTCACTGGCTTTCCCTTTCTCTTTATTTCTCCCTTTTTCCTCTCCCGTTCTTTATCTTAATCAGTTTCTTTCTTTTTTTCTCTCTTCTCGCCATTTCATAGGTTTCGTTCACGTCATCTCTCTCTCCCTCTTTTTCTCTGGCTTTTTTCTTGCCTTCTCTTTCTGTCTTTTCTCTTTCCATCTTACTTTCTCTCGTTCGTTTCTTTCGCTCTTTTCTTCTTTCTCTCGCAATCTCGTTATGTCTTTATCTTTCTCTCCCTGTTTTCCCACTTTTTCTATTTGCCCCTCTCTCTGTACTTGTACATTTACCTCCCCCCCTCTCTCTCTCTGATAGAATTACTGGAAAATGATTTGCAACAAATAATGTCATGTCACATGATTGGTGACCTAGAGTATTTTTTTTTTAACTTCATTTGCATATTGATAGGTTGTGTCTCGGACAGCTGCCATTTTTTGTGTCTGCTTCAAAAATTAAAATGGCGGGGGAGTTGATGCAAGCGACACCTGTTGGCGAGTAAATGTCATAAAATGGCTGGAAAAGAGTAATGAAGGAGATATTATTACTATTATTATTGTCATTGTTATTATTAAAACCTTTTCTCTATGTCATGTCTCTTCGGAACTTCACTGTTCATGTTTCACTACAGATTCCTTTTTCTTTCTATAGATTACTATAGTGGTTTCCTGTTGCCTTCTCCTCGGTTTAAAGTAGTCATTCTCAGACTGACTACCACCTGAAGCTAGAAAACCCAGTCTAACCCTCTATTTAACCAACAGCTGTGGATTAGAAGAGATTAATTGATTATTTTCCCAAGGGCATTAGTGCGATCAGACGAAATGGAACCGTTACGCTATTCACACCGCCATGCCCTTTCTTTTATTAATCGGATATGAAAGCAGTTCGAAATAAGAAATCACACAGCAATGTTCAAAACCACTCCATTTACGTGCAATTAAACTTGGGGAAGATATTAATTTATTCCTGGGTTAAATTGTAGGATTTGTATCTGAAATAATCATTGTTATCTAAAAAAAAGAAACTTAATGAAATATTCACTTGCAAAACAAATAATTATTCTTACAATACCAAATAGTTCGGCTTTAAATAACCAGATAGTGTTGAAAATGCGTAAAAAAAAAATCAATTTTCTACGGCTTATCAACCCTTTGCAAGTTATTTAAAAGCAGAAAATACTTTTAGATTGTAAGACTGTTTTTGAGAGAATAATGGTTTATTTGTATAAGTTTTACTAATTAACCCATAGCTAGGGTACAGAAGGGGTGGATTCATGCCTTTCCCAACGGTATTTGCGCGTAAGTGAATATAACGAAACCCAACTGGAATTAGAACCCGGCTCCCCGATTAACAATTCCAAGTACATTACACCATACGCACATCCACGCTTATAGCACCTGGTATACTCAAGCGGTCACCTATTTGGTAATGACCATGCACGAAGTTGCTTAACTTACGTGATCCTACAGGAACCAGTGCTTCAACGTGATGTGGCCGTAAGACAATTGGTATTCATTAATCAAATATTGACTCATCAAGTGTTTTAAAAGATGACGGAAAGTGCAACACCAAAATCGGAAGATATCTCGGAATAGCGAAAGATGCCTTCCAAAAGCTAAGCAAAGTATTAAGATACAGAAAAATTTCGTTACAAACAAAGAAAAGAGTTGTGAACAGGACAGTAAAGTCAGTCTTCCTATATGGCAGTGAATGCTGGACAATCTTCCCTTAAAGCAACAGGAGAAGGAAGCTGAGAATACCATGAACTGAACATGTGAGCAATAACGAAGTTTGAGAGAAAATTGAAACAAAAAGGACCCTTATACTTAACATCAAAAGCAGACAGGTGGAATTTCTGGAACACATTATGAGGAAAGACGACTTGGAATTTTTTTGCTTTTAAATGGAAAGCCAGAAGATCAGAGGAAAACAACGCATAACCTACCTAACAAGCTTGGTAAATGGATGTTAAAATCTACGAAAGACCAAATTTACTAAGAACTATAAAAGGCAGGGAATTATGGAGAGCCACGATCGCCAACGTCCCGAAGGTATATCACAGAGTAAAAGAAGAATTATTCCTGGAATGAATCTATATTTAAAAGCTTCTATCACTTTTTGTTTTGACCATCTCTCTCTATCAACGGTTTTTCTATCACTTTCGGCTGACGGCCATATAACATTGAAGCACCGGTTCTCGTAGGATCACCGAATTCAAGCCATATTGAGCCTGTTCAGTATCTAGATGAGTTACCGTTTGGGAATGCCAGGCACTATCAGCTTTGATGTGAGGGTCTTGGAATGGATAATGGGTTAGAATTTTTAATCGGATAGCTGAATTCTTAATCCTATTTGGATTCGTTGTATTCACTTACGAGAAAATACTTTCGGGAACGGTATAAATCCACCTCTTCTCCCCTTAGGTATGGATTAATTACCAAGACCTCTATTACTAAATCATTATTATCTCAAAAAATATTCTTACATTTTAAAAATACTTTCTGGCTTTAAATAACATGGAAAGGTTGATAGCCCGTAAAAAACAAATCAATCAGACAATATTGATTGATTTTTTTACGTATTTTCAGCTCTTTCTGGTTATTTTGGATTGTAAGAATAAATATATTTCATTAACAGTTTCTTTTTTTTAAATAATGATTATTTCAGACACAAGTCCTACTATTTAACCGTAGCTGGGAGGAAGAAATGGATTAATATATTCCTCAAATTTTATTCCACGTAAATGAATTGCATAAAAAAATGAAAGAATCAATCAATCATTCTCTTCTGTGTCCCAGCCATGCAACTACTAATAATCATTTGTCATAATCTAGTTTATCTATAGAATTTAACAAAATATGAGAGACAGGTACTACTATGTATCACCAAAAAGGGTTATTTAATTTGGTATTTTTTTTTAAACCTGGCAGCTTGGATTCTAAGAGGAAGTAGCAGGACTGACGTGAGAGGAACACATATCGCACTTTGGCTCAGCATCCTTCCGCAGGTGGTATTAGCAGGGCGCAAACCTTAGTGTGGGAAGCATATCGACGCTTCAGAATTGTTGAGAGCATCTGTTGAATTTTCACAGTTTTGGGACCCAAACAAAGCAATCCATCACAGTCAGAATGTTCCACCACAGAATCACTCCGGACAATCGCTGACCATTCTGGCTCTGGCCTTCGCATTCCTTAATTGCGGTACTATGAAAGGTGTCCCAGTTATTACATTAATAAAACCCGTTGGTAAAAAATAAGAAAATTTTCTAACTGAGGTAAGGTTGGCTCAGAAAGATTATAAGGAAACAAGGTGCATAAGGTATTAAGGTACTACTTTACGTCGACTGTAAAAACTAAGGAAAAAGTTTTTTATGCAAAATTTTCTACAAGGTGTGACATTTTCAGAATCCAAAAAAATATTGATAATTTTTTTTGATCATTTTAGAATCGTTAGTGAGCGCTGGACGATATCCTCAATGATGAAGAGGAGAACTGAAGCAACAAAAATTTGGTTCTACAAAAGGATGAACGACGAAGTTTTGGATAAAAAAGAAACAAAAAAACTGATGCTTAACACTAGGAAGAGACAATTGACGTTGCTGGCGTATATGAAGAAGGAGGGCTACGAAAATTTGATACTCACAAGACAAATAGAAAGCAAGATGAACAGAGAAAAAGAAAAAGACAAAATTTGCTAAGAACTACAAGGGACAGGAAGTTGTGGAGAACCATGTTCGACTACGTACTGAGGGGACATGCCATATAGAGAAGAACAACATGCAGTTCATAATATCGATACAATGTAAAATTGATCTATGAATTTTTACAGAGTAATCGCTACTTTTATTTACAAATTTCAAGTTTGAAAATGTCTTTCTGCATACAAAATGTCTATTTACGCTGTGCAAGCTATTAGCCATTATCTCAGTTTTTACTGGGTGCCTCACACGCTCGATATCACTCAGAAGATGATTTTAATATATTAATGTAGTCTATGAATTCACTTGCCCATTTGGAAACCGTTTCTCTAATAATAATAATAATAATGATGATAATAATTCAAATAGCACATACATTGGTTACGCAACCATTACATTATCGCACCGATTAACGTGCCACTTATCTGATAATAGTTCAATTAATTCGCTTGTTAGTTTGGTTTGTTTTGTTTTACGGCATATCAACCTCAATGGCTTATTTAATGCCGACAAGATTTTTATTACTGGTATTTTTTTTTTCAAAAATGTATTGCCGGTAATAATTTTTCTTCAAAAATTTATTGCTGGTAATAATTTTATACAAACTATTTCTGGTATTAAAACCTATTTTTACACTTTCATAGAGTTTTGACCCCAGTTTGGGGGTTAATTATTTGCCCATAGCTGGGACCCTAACAGGTGCTACCACTCCGGATCAGGGTGAACCTGGGAACACCAGCAATTAAGAGGTGATTCCATGCTCTTCAAAACCTCTTGGTTAGAGGCATTGTTATTGGACGTAGTACATCGTCTTACCCAGGACACGGATGTAGTTTATCGTCATACCCAGGACGGAAGTGAGCATGGTGTATTTGCAAACCTCAGCACATTCCTTCATCCACACCCAAAGACAAAACTCAGTTATCGACATCCTTCGAATGTACATGGGGAGATATAAGACTCTAAATACTGTATCACTTCGTAGATGCCATGCTACTTCGTGTAGCCACCGTTATTCAGGTGATATTTGGAGATAGACGTTATTTTTAATTTTTCTGCACTGGTGATTTTAGTTGTAGGATGCGTAAAGGTTTTTTTAAAATGAAATGTTCGTTCTTCAGAAACGATCCCAATCTCTGGAGCGCCACAATCGTTTTTACAGTTCTACGAAGATGCAACACAACGGGTAACCTTTTTTATTGTACAGTATGTGCTAGAAAGGAAGTAGAATTTACCACATATCTCACTGAGAAGCTCCACTTCTAGTTTGGAACCAGGGTCCGTCTCCTAGACTAGAGATTGCATTTCAGCCTACTATTTACCGAATAGGAATAAGTTGATTTAAGCCTTTCACAAAGGTGTTTGCGTGAAATAAACGCTAGAGGCCTCGTACGAAACTTGAATCTATTTCCCGATGTATAACAGCTATGCTATACCACACCTAACATGATATAACATGAAAGTGTTATCAATAATTATTTGTAGAAGAACCAGTTACTAGTAGTCTATGTAAGTGTCAAATGCTATTTTGTTGGACAAGTAGCAAGTTAGTTTACAGGATAAAGTAGTTGTTGTAGAGCCATTATTATGAATTCAGTGCATGTGCAACATAGGGGTTAACATCTCTCAGCGCGCGCATATATATATATATGTATGTATGTATGTATGTGTGTGTTTTGCGCTATAGAGATATACAAATATATTCGTTTTTATTATGAGAATGTGTGAATATTGGCAGAAATGTGCATATGCACATGCAAATACACTTGCCCTCTAACATAACTATATGCACAATTGTGTGCACTCATATGTAACTGCGTATCTACGTACATGCTAACAGCCATGTCAGAAATGGATCCTCATATAAATAGTGAAGGAAGTGTTCGGTCCTCATTCCATATCCTACACACGTTGTAAGTTACCTGGCTTGCTGTTCGTCCATCTTCTGGAAATCGATTTCCCGCTTTTTCATTCCCGCCACAGTTTTTTTAAGCACAGTCGCTCACATTCACAACCTCTGAAAGCCTAACATAACTCCATATATATATATATATATATATATATATATATATATAGCCAAAAAAATTAAAAAGATAAATTTACTAAAAGTAGTTAAAAAAAAAAATATATACCGAAGTCTTCCGAAAACAAACGAGTAAATCGATTTGAAATCCGACAGAGTCGTTATTTAGCCAATCAGGAGCGAAAAGTATCTTCATTAATAAGGGCGATATGTTGCCAGTCAAGAAGGAAGGAAAAAATGAATGAAGAAAGTAAAGAAGACTTGCAGAAAGAAAAAATGACAAGTCTATGCGAAAAAACGGGGTATCAAAGGAAGGGAGGAAGGAAAAAGAGTCAAGAAAAATACAAATATCGACTAAAAAAAAAAAAAGAAAGATAATGAAAAGAAAGACAGAAAAAAAAGAAAGACTGTACATAAACCGTAAAAATGATGAAGATGAAAGAAAATAAAAACGGAACGATAAAAAAGTATACAGTTTGCCAAAATGAAAAACAAGAAAGAATTAAAAGATACACATTTTTAAAGAAAAGAAAAAAGAAAAGAAAAAAAAGAAAAAAGAAAAGAAAAAAAGAAAGAAAAGAAAAAAGAAAATAAAAGAAAAGAAAAACAGAAAAGAAAAACAGAAAAGAAAAACAGAAAAGAAAAACAGAAAAGAAAAACAGAAAAGAAAAACAGAAAAGAAAAGAAAAACAGAAAAGAAAAGAAAAAAGCTTAATGCTACACAAAATCAAATCCCAAAAACTGATAGAAAAAAAGAACGATAGAATCAACTAATACAAGAATGAATGGATGAAAGAAAAACTAAGTGAAAGAAAGAACGAACGAGTGAATGAATGAAAGAAAAAAAGAAAGGGGGAAAAATTCAAATGAAAAGAAAAAAAAAACGAAAGAGAAGAAAAAAGAATCTAGGAAAGAAGTTAAGAAAACGAAAAAGGCAAAACGGACACATATAATGTAATAAAAAGAAAGAAGGAAAGAAAGAGAAAAAGACAAATAATAGGAAAAAATGAGGAGATAGAAAGAGATAAAAGAAAAGAGAAGACGAAAGAAAGTATGAATGAAAATAAAGGAAAAGAAGACTGAATTTTCCCTCAAGCTACAACATTGAACAGTATAATAAAAAAAATCAATCCTTCCTTCTTATCGATCTAATATTGATAAGCTTCCATACATGTTCTGAAACATTTCAACGGTAAATATCAGTATAAGGAGATGCGGGTGTTTTAGTTGTTGAGGGCATGTCGAATGATTCATGTTCAAATTCTGTTTACGACAATTAGTGACCATTTCACACTATTGCCTTTGTGAAAGGTACAAACCCACTTCTTCCTCGCCACCAAATCAGTTGGGTAGTTTAGCTTTAACTATGTAAATTAGTACAACCAGTTCATTAGATTAGCATACCGGCATCGCAAAAATTTACATATAACTGAAACCGCGAACGTGTGGAATTTGTAACGGCTATCGTGCGAGTTCAAATATATTTTCCTTGATATTATGGCAATTCAGACGAAAAGAAATCTGTGGAGAGCCATGATCGCTAGAGATGATTAAACCTTACAGTATTTACAATTCAATCAATTCTAAAAATAGAGTAAAAAAAACAAACAAAACAAAACAAACCTTAAAGTATTCGTATTTATCATCCAATCGCACTTCTATTCATTTCCCACACACGCTCTATCATTTGGCATATTTGAAACCTAAACTTAAACGCGTTTAAATGACCTCAAATAACGCGCATGATCGTGTGAATATATCACGTGACAGAAACACATTTTTAAACAAATGGGAACACCGCAAAATTCTTAATTGTCGAAGCCTAGCTGATCCCCTAACAAACCAAAGTACAAGCAGAGAAAAGGTATCTCGATATAGGCAAACCACAAGGATATTAAATTATTGCCTCTACTGTTCGGCCAGCTCATTCCTCTTGATGCCAACAACTGGAAGTTAAAAAATTTTACAATACTTCTACGAAAACTTTCACGTACCGATTCCCTTCTCCTCGAAAGAACATTATGTTGAATATTTAGATATATTAATTATAAGGTTTTTCAGCTGCAATTCAGATGAACTTGGTTCAGTTAGCGGTCTCAACTCCTCGACATGTTTCCAGTGTCTCATTTATAAAGACGATATCTCCTTGCCGTTGACAGTTACGTTTCTCCACCAAAAACGTGCAAGATGTGACCCGAAATAACAATTTGTCGTTGTACGTACTACCATCTATTTACTAACTTCCAGCATTCTAGAGGTTACTTTTTTAAAAAAAAAAACAGCGTTTACTACCTGAATGCGTACAGGATCAGGTGTTTCTAAGTGGTCTCTCCTGTAAGTACTAATAATCCGGGAATCGAACGAGAAAGGGTGCATTGATCAAAATTTAACCCTAAACCGCTCACACAAATACATACACATCTTCTCAATGTAATACGTGAGTATATATGTGATATAGATTGTTAGGAGGATTTGAGATAATTATAATTAGCTAATTCATCGAGTCTGATAGAAACCTCAACAGAATGCAGAAAGCACTGGAAGGCCGTTTCGTCCTATCTTTTGAATAATAAAAAAATTAAAATCTTTGGACACACTGGGTTGTAGATCAATATTCTTTCGTTTTTTTATTATTATTATTCCATTTAGATTCCTCGACTAGTTTCGACCAAAATGGCCATCATCGGGAGGAGAAATATTTCTGCTTGCTGTTAGCACTAAACTACAGAAATGAATATCTTGCTGGAGAAAATGAACTTTTGTCTGTAGTTTTCATTTGTTTTTTTATTTTTTTATCTTTTTAACATGAATTTTTAACATTCCTTGTATTTGTCAAACAGTCTCTTTTAAGTTGTTATTTGAGATAAGAGCTGGACGGATACATGTTGCTCTGAATTCTCTGGTCAGTTTGACAGTTTTATTGGACCTGGTGAGGGGATGTGTCTCTGTTTAGTGTTTGTGTGTGTGTTATTTGGTTCTTAGGGAGTGAGTGAGTATGATATGTGTAAGCGTGTGTATTGCTGTGGGTGGGTGTTATCATTTGGCTCATTAGGGAGTGAGTGAGTATGATGTGTGTAAGTGTGTATATATTCGTGTGGGTGTGTGTATAAATGTGAGGCCTCAATACCTCCGTAACCATGTCTGTCTCGTGTGGGTGAGAAATGTGGGTAGGTTTTGATTTGTTGAGTTATATATTAATACTATCTATATTGTTAAATTTATGGTTTAGCCCGGCTGGAAAGCGTGTTTTTAAACGTTGTATCCACTTATTTTCATGGGACTCTAAAATCTTTCTAATGTTATCTGCTCTGGAATTTTCTATTCTCTCAATTATAGTGAATTTGGCATGGGTTTTGAAATCATGTTTTTCCAGGCGGAAATGTTGTTCTACAGGTAATAATTTTTCATGAGGAGTCGACTTAATTCGATTGCGATAATTATTAATTCTGTAGTGAAAGGGCCATTCAGATTTTCCTACATATTGTTTCTGGCATAGTGTGCATTCTAGGAGGTAAATTATGTTATGACTTCTACAGTTAGAATCGTGGTAGATTTTGAAAGTAGATTTAGTGAGTGAGCTAGTGAATGAATTCGTGTTTTTAATATGGTTGCAACATAAACTTCTTTTGTTGTTACATGGTTGGGAAAATCCTGTTGTTTTTGTTCTTAGTTTATTACGGAATATATTAGTTTATATGTATATATATATTAGTTTTACTTAATTAGCTGTTATGTTTCACTTACTCTTCAAATGTTGAATGTATATTTTCTATTTTCTAATTTCTATTTTAACATCTTTACACTATATTAATATTTTCTTACAAATTGTCCTCTAATCTTTCCCCAACTCAGTCTTTCGGAAGTTATATCCATTTATCAGTGGAGTTGTAAAAAAATATTTCAAAATATCATATAAAAATCATTTTTTTTATTTCAATTATTTCGTTATCTCTTGAGATAAAGTACTATAATTACAATGGTGGCTTTTGCCAAACATCTAATCACCCAGAAATACCTTGGTTGACTTTTTTCCTTTCTTTTATTTATTTTCATTCAGAGACAGTCAGCAGCTGAAAAGGATGGATCAGCTGATAGCTCAGTACAGACGACAAAGAAGTAGTGACAGTGATGCGTACAAAGATCATGTCGTCTTTGATGACACTGGTGATTTTCATTTGATGCTGCAGTACCTCCTCTTGTTGTGGTTGTTGTTGTTATTTCTTTTACTACTTCCTTCTCTTATTTTCTTCTTCTTTTGTTCTTTTTCTTCTTCCTTCCCCGTTCTCTCCTCCTTCCTTCATTTTCTTCTACTTCTTTTTGTCCTTTTCTTCTTTTTCTCCTCCTCCTCTTCAGTTCTTCTTCTCCTCCTCCTCTTCTTCCGTTCTTCTTCTCTTCCTCTTCTTCTTCCGTTCTTCTTCTCCTCCTCCTCCTCTTCTTCCTTTCTTCTTCTCCTCCTCCTCCTCTTCTTCTTCTTCCGTTCTTCTTCTCCTCCTTCCGTTCTTCTTCTCCTCCTCTTCTTCTTCCGTTCTTCTTCTCCTCCTCCTCTTCTTCCGTTCTTCTTCTCCTCCTCCTCTTCTTCCGTTCTTCTCCTCTTTTTCCGTTCTTCTCCTCTTCTTCCGTTCTTCTCCTCTTCTTCCGTTCTTCTCCTTCTCCTCTTCTTCCGTTCTTCTCCTTCTCCTCTTCTTGCGTTCTCCTCCTCCTCAGTTCTTCTCTTCTTCCTCCTCCTCCGTTTTTCTCCTCCTCTTCAGCTATTCTCCTCCTCCTCCGTTTTTCTCCTCCTCTT
Source organism: Acanthosepion pharaonis (assembly GCA_903632075.3). Taxonomy (NCBI): domain Eukaryota; kingdom Metazoa; phylum Mollusca; class Cephalopoda; order Sepiida; family Sepiidae; genus Acanthosepion; species Acanthosepion pharaonis. Next base: position 1,099,255 of record CAHIKZ030004111.1, read on the forward strand.
CAGTTATTCTCCTCCTCCTCTTTTCTCTTCCTCCTCCTCTTTTTTTCCGTTCTTCTCCTCTTCTTCCGTTCTTCTCCCTCCTTCTTCAGTTCAGTTCTTCTCTTCTTCCTCCTCCTCCGTTTTTCTCCTCCTCCTCTTCTTCATCCTCCTGCTCTTCTCTTCCTCAGTTCTTCTCCTCCTCCTCCTCCTTAGTTCTCCCCCTTATCCTCTTCTTCCTACTCTTCAGTTCTTCTCCAGTTCTTTTTCTCCTCCGCTAAAGTCGAAGTACCAAAGAAGAAAGCTTTTATAGAAAAGGCTACATTAGGGATGAAGCAGAGATGCCAATAACGTTGCGGATTCTTTGTATTTTATCAAAAATCTCTAAATACGTTGCAGAAATCCCAAACCAGTTGTGGCAGCAATATGGACGAATGGTAGATTTGTAAATGTACAAGATAGATTCTAGCGCGAAAAATTGTCTCGAACTAAACAGTGAGACAACTTTATTAACAGCAGACCTAGCAATTGATCTAGTTTAATTTGTCAACTCTCATGTCAGCGGAAAACGATAGCCCGAGATGGCATAACGAGTCATTCTCATCATAGTCACCATCAGCTACGCTGTTGCAAGATAAATATAGTTCTCTCAGACGATTAAAAAGAGCCATTTCATTTTGGAAGTGATAAAATTAACAAACCATTTCTTGCCCCAGTTAACAACAGATTGTAGGCCATTTTTATAGATCAACTCCCAATTTGATTTTATGGAAAACAAAATCAGAGTTAATGAACAGGAGAAAGTTGTTGACGTTGTGAAAGTCATTGATGAAAAGTAGGAACAGACAGAGTCAGTGCAACAACTTTGTTTTTTTCTTTCTTTCTTTGTTACTTATCATTGATTTACTATTTCTTTTTTCTTTACTTCTGTTTTCTTTCTTGCTTTGTTTCATATTTTTAATTAATTTTCGTTAGGTTCATACTTTTCGTTCTTTTTTCCTTTGTCTTTTCTTTCTTTCTTATTTTTGCAGATTTACACCATGGTTGAGTGCCAAACAAAAACTGTATAATCGAAAAATCGAGGCTAAGCAGTCGAATATATATTGTCAGACAGCCGATAAACATCGACTTACAACAATTTGAGATAGAAAGTTATTCAGGCAGGGCGAAACGCGCCAAAATGAATCCCTATGTAAAAGAATGATTACTGCTTCTTCGTTTTACGTTATTTCGGGTAGCGAGGGAGGAATACGTTTACGATTATGTTTTGTCGTATTAGTGAGAAAGTATGTGAAAGGGGTGCTGAAAATTCTCGTTCCGAACTAATTCTAAAAATCAGTTTACTGGTGTTTACTCATTAAAATACTAATTTGGGAATTTTTCCACATCCTCTCGCACGAAATCGCTAAATTGTTTAAGTAATTATTTAAGTGATCATAAATTTTATTTCCGTGTGTTTGGAATTAAATATTTATCACATTCCCTTCTCTGTTAATGCACCTGATCAGTTAGGGTCAGCTTGGTATTCCCGGATTTCACAGAGAATCTGTGAAAGTTCCCAAACATTATTTACCTCGGCCTCCCCACTGAGGTGAGATGTGACACAAGGTCGGGTATACTGGGGGTCAAAGACAACAATTGCCCAGCCTCCGCAACCGTCGGTGGCATCGGCATGTCTATCGACCTGCCTCATTAGTGCAATGGGGGTTGCAGGCTCAGGCAACTCTACCCCACGATGTTTTTATTTTCCTCAGGTCCGCAGCCAGAGCCGCAACCGAGTCGCACTCTGCCCGAAGACAGAGACGCAACCGAGTCGACCTCTGCCCGAAGACAGAGACGCAACCGAGTCGACCTCTGCCCGAAGACAGAGACGCAACCGAGTCGACCTCTGCCCGAAGACAGAGACGCAACTAAATGATTATAAATCAACCCTGCGGCAGGCAGTGAAGTCACAAAAATATCAAAAATGTTTGTTCACACAGATGAGGAAGGGACTTGAGGGAACATTAATGTGGTTCTACAGAATTTTACTGAGAATACCATGGACAGGACATGTAACCAATGTGGATGCTTTACGGAAAACGGGAACAAAAATGATATTTATACATAAAATCAGAGACAGTTGAAATTTCTGTTACGATGAAAAGAGAAGGTTTGGAAAAGCTAACACTCTCACGGACATACTTAAGACAATTAAGACAGAGCTTACGATCATATCACGTTGAAACACCAATTCCCATACGATCACCGAATTTAAGCAACGTCGTGCCTGGTCAGAATGGTGACCTCATGGGAATACCAAGAGCTGTAAGCTTTTATGTGCAGTTTGTTTAATGGAAAAGGCACGGAATGTTTAATTGTTAAGCTATATTTTAGATTTTTTCTATTTTTAGATTGTAAGAATTCTTTTTCTTTTTTGGAGATAATAATGATTTAGTGATACAAGTTTTACTAATTAACCCATAGTTGGGAGAGAAGAGGTGGATTCATACCTTTCCAAAGGGGATTTGTGCGTAATTGAATATAACGAACCCAAATGAAATTAGAACGACTCTCCGATTTCTCATTCCGGGCCATTATCCATTGCACCACCCACACATCCACGCTTACAGAACTTAGTATTACCGAGCGGTTACCAATCTAGGTACTGACCAGTCTCAATATTGCTTAACTTCGGTGATCGGCCGAGAACCGGTGTTTCAACGTGATATGCCTTTATGTACATGGATAGCAGAACTTACTAAGTGCTAGAATGGCTAGGAAGTTGTGGAGACTCATGATTGTCCACCTCAAGAAGAGACACGGCAAATAGAATAAGAAGACACAAATACATGAAGACATGCTTACAAATACATACAAATTTACAGACAATAATTAAAGATACAAACATACACGTGTAAAATATGTTTAGGATTAAATTTCGATTAAGTCTTTTCGCGTTCTTTTCCGGACTTACAACAGGTGCCTTATATACCATTCGTATCTCCACCCATCTCCTGTCGGCAGCTGCGACAGACACATGCTATCTGTACGCAAATGAAGCGCGGAGCATCCAAGTTCATGGTCACATGACCTATAGACGAGATCTGACGTGCCTTGGCCTCTAGATCCATCAAAGCCTTTGGAAATGTCTTGTAATGATAGTGTTCATCTCGACCAAAACCGACATAAAAAATGTATGGAATGCAAGAAAAAGAAAAAAAATGAAACTTTTTTTTTTAAATTGGTGCCATTACGATAAATGGATCTGGACTCAATTCTACAGAAAGATCTTCCTTGGAATATTGGTTTGTTTATTTATTTTCTTTTTTTTCTTCGATTCGATTTTCTGTCTGTTAGTTTATTTAGATAATCACTACGCACACGGCTGAGCTAGGGAGGAAAATTTTAAAGATATTACTACTGAACCTCATCAATAATGTCCTTGTGTCAGACTAGGACAATATCGTTAATATTGTCTTATTTTTCCATTTTTATACATTTCCTCTTTTTTGTTTCTACAATCCGACACCTTTACTCACTGATGTATCAACTCCCATAAACCGGCAGTTCGGTACTGTTTTATTTCTTATCGTTTTTATTTTAATTTGTAAGATATTACTACCGAGCCTCATCAATATTATCCTTGTGTCAGACTAGGCTAATATCGTTAATATTGTCTTACTTTTCCATTTTTATACATTTCCTCTTTCTTTCTACAATCTGACACTTTTACTCAGTAGTCCGTCAACTCCCATGATCCGGCAGTTCGGTACAGTTTTATTTTTACGTTTCCGGTTTTATATTGCCTGAAACAATAAAAACCTTGTTTGGGAGTATTATTATACAGTACATACCTTATTATTTCCTCTTTAGACTCAAGACTCTCTATAGACCTTTTACCATATAGTAAGTACTTTTTGTTTAAACATTTCACCCTAAGCAAGGCAATAAAGCCACTAAGACACAATGTTGAAAGAATAAGAAAAAGGAGGAAGAGAAGAATAAAAGAAGTGGAAGCAAGAAGACACTAATTAACAAACTGTCCTTGGATTTATAGTTTTGAAAATCAAAGATGGCTGGAAAGCGAGATGGTGGAAGAGAGTTCCACAAGCAAGAGGTGTAAAAAGAGAAACTCTCAATAAAGAACTTATGGCATTTTGGTTTTAGGCGTTTCTCTAGCCCATGTATTGTATTAAACAATAAGAACAACTTTATTTGAAAACATTAAAGATTGTCTTATACCCTGTTTCAAGTTTTGTTCTTCCGTTGATTACAGCAAAATACAGGAATGAGCATCCAAGGTTAATTTTACATTGGGTTAATTTCTGAGATTCGGCACTATCTGTTCAAGAGTGCCGGATTAAAGAGGTCAGACTAGATATATTTGGTGTGAGGAATCCGCCCTCAAAGTTTGTAAAAATATTTTATATATATATATATATATATATATATATATATATATATATATATATATATATATATATATATATATATATTAGTCAAACCTAGAGAGCCAGACAAAACCTACCAAGGTTTCAGCTAAGCGGATCGTCAGGTCTGCCCTACTTTTGTATTGAGCACTATTTTAGGTAGTTGATCACTCGTATCGGTTTTTGTTCTTTGGGCTTTGGAGCTGTATGCTGTACGATTATTTTCGACAGACGTTCATGTTCCTAACTCTTTTTTTTTTAAAACCTTTTTTCCTCCGAGATTGATTTGACCATTAGCAAATCAAAAACCGAAGGTTTTCCGAGACGAGTGTAGTATATATATATATATATATATATATATATATATATATATATATATATATATATATATAATTATTCAAAACGTATTTATTTTTAAACAAAATCACCTTTGTCAATGCAACTAATTCAGTAGTAATCTCATTGATCGAACATAATGCGGTAATATATATATATATATATATATATATATATATATATATATATAGAGAGAGAGAGAGAGAGAGAGAGCTGACATTATGATATGAATATTTCATAAAAAGCTTCGGCTAACACAACACTGAATCAATCTAAGAAATCAATGCTTCACTTTCACATGTATATAATTGGATTTTGTATATATATATATATATATATATATATATATATATATCTGTGTGTATGAATGATGAAAGGAAGCAATAATATTTCTTTCGCGTTAACCGAAAATGGAACTCAATATGTGTTTTGAAGCAAATATTTTTCATTTAGGAATGATTGACATCAAATGAGGTTTTCTTGATAGGACAATAAATAATGAATAAATAAATAAATAAATAAAACCATGTAAGGAATAAAAGAAGAAAACAAAATGTCGGAAGATTGTTTCTTCTTCGGTCTTCTTTGTTGTTAATGTAAGTGCTATTGAGCAAACATCCACCGAACAACATGTCGTTCAAAGTATATTTACAGATATAATAAAGATCTTTTAAAAACTATCACAGTCTATTCATTATCTATCATATCTATCGCACCCTGTTCATATCTGTCACAGTCTATTCATATCTATCTTAAATCGTTCACCTATCTATGTTTCTATTTATCTGTCTTAAATCGTTCATCTGTCTGCCTTAAATCTTTCATCTGTCTGCCTTAAAATCGTTCATCATTCTATCTACCTTAAATCCTTCATCTATCTAAATCCTTTATTTTTTTATCTATCTTAAATTGTCCATCTGTCTGTGTATTTTCATACCTACAAATCTTTTTAAGGAGATTAAGGAATTTATGTGATTTTCCATGATTTTTTTTTTGGAAAGATAATTAATTTAATTTAATTTTTTAATTCAAAGCGATCTTGGCCCTCCACAGATAGCTATTCGTTATTATTTATGTATTGTCATAAGTTGTTGGTAAAGAAAAGATTGTTTTCCTCTTCCCTTATCCACAGATTTGAATTCAGAATTTTCTTTCTCCTAGACTGGATTCCACTCAAGACCAGAACAGACAGCCTACCCTAATCTTTAATCTAAAGCTAGGAGGGGACAGAATTTGGATTCATGCATTTCCAACATTCATTATTGCAGCAAAGAACGTAACAGAATTTGAACTCGGCTCGCCGATTCCACTTTTAGTGTCTATAACACTTGCACTTACATTCTATCTCTCTCTATTTTTCTTCATTTTCTTTTGTTGCTTTGCTAGTTCTCTTTACTTTCTTTTTTCTTCTTTCTTTCTTTTCTTTTACAAATTCCTTTCTTTCTTTTCTTTTACTAGTTTATTTTCTTTTACTAGTTCCTTTCTTTCTTTCTTTTACTAGTTTCTTTCTTTCTTTCACTAGTTTCTTTCTTTTCTTTCACCGTTTCTTTATTTCTTTCTTTCTTTTACTAGTTTTTTTTCTTTCTTTTTTCTCTGTGGCAAACTGTTTACTATTTCTCTGTAATTGTTTCTTCCAAAAAGTGTGGTTAGTTCTGCACAAGACTTCATCATTATAATCAAATCATATGTTCGAATAGTATGGCTCATAGGAGACCTGAACACCAAAGTAGACAGGGAGAGGGCAGAGGGATATAGCCGGAAAATTTGGACTAGGAACCCGCAACGAACGTGGTGAAAAATGGATCCAATGGCCAACTCATGGTTCCAAGAACACTCGAGACTTATGGATAAGGAGGAGCCCAGGAGGAGAAACTAAGAACCAAATCGACTACATAACTATCAAAAAAAGAACAAAAACCTATCCAAGTGCCGACTGCGGAAGTCATTATCGCCCTGTTATATGTAAATTAAGAGTGAAACTACGGAGACTGAAGAAGCCTAATGCCGCATCCAAATTGCAATACAATAACCTTCTGGGCGACCCGTACCTAAAAGTAAGATATATGGACAGTGTGAAAGGAAGATACGAGGAGACGAAACGGAAACACGAAATGGTACGTACTAAGAGAAGCTTTAGTAACATCAGCAAACGATATCATCCCTAAGAAGAATGGACGAATAATAAAAAAAAACAAAAAACAAAAAAAAAACGAATAGATGAGTGATGAGATTCTCGACATGATGCAAACTCTGCTAAGATACGAAACGGAATACTACAGAACGAAATAAAGACTAAATGCATGCAGACAGGCTAAAGAAGAGTGGCTAAATAAAGAATGTGCAGAAATAGAGAGTGAGTACCTCCAACAAAGGAGAGATGCATAAACAAATAAGGGAACTAACAGGACAGAAGACATGCTTGTCAATAGGCTGAATAAAATCAAGGGATGGGACACTCACATTAGAGAAGGAAAAAAACCACGACGAAAGAGAACAACCAGCAATACACAGAACTACCGACAGGCCTGAAATTCTAAAAACCTAAGTGGAAGCTGCACTGGTCAAATTGAACAGAAATAAAGTGGCAGGGCTTGACGGAATTGTAACAAAAATGTAACAGAAATGCTGTCAGATGATTTTGGTATAGACAAAATTACAGAAATAATAAAGGAAATCTACAATAGTAGTGATATACCGGAAGATCTCAGCAGATCTATCTTCATAACACTGCCTAAGAAACCAGGCACAAACGAATGTGAATTCCTCCGACCAGTCAGCCTTTTGAGCCATATAACAAAACTCGCATTTTGAGCGCGCAGCAGAATCAGGCCAAAGATAGGACAAGAAAAGTGCGGGTTCGTTAGACACCAGAAACAAAGAAAGCGATATCCATGCTCAGAATGTTACCAGAAAGAGTAATACAAATGTAGAGGGACGGGCACCTGTTTCGACAACGTACGCCACAAAGATCTGTTGGAAGTTCTTAGCAACCTTGATATATTTGAGGGAAATATTAGAATAATGAAGAACCTATATTGGCAGCAAACGGCCTGCATACGGATAGAGAATGAGTTCAGCAGATATACAAAAATAGAAAGGGGTGTAAGGCAAGGATGTGTCTACTCACCGGACTTATTCAACCTATACAACGAGGCAATTCTGATAGAACTGGAAATCCTACTAGAATTCAACATTGGCGGCCACAAGCTTAACATAAGATACGCAGATGACACAATGCTGATAGCAGACACGGAAAGGAACCTACAAAACCTCCTACAGAAGGTAGCGAAGGAGAACGAGAGAATTCTGTTTTCTTGTTGTTTATGCTTAGCATAAACTACAAGAAAACAGAATGCATGGTCATCAGTAAAAAGATGGGCCCAAAATGCGATTTACAGGTCGGGAACACTAAATTCAAGCAGGTGCTGCAATTTAAATATCTGGGAAGTGTTCTGACTGAGGAACCGAAGAAGTATTGGGATGGCCAAAGATGCTTTCGAAAAGCTAGGCAGAGTATTACGACACAGGAGAATTTCATTGAAAACAAAGGAAAACATATTGAACTGCTACGTGATATCTGTCCTCCCTTACGGCAGCGAATGTTGGACAGTCTCCTCAAAGATGAAGAAGAGACTCGAGGCAACGGAGGTATGGTTCTACAGAAGGATGATAAGGATACCATGGACCGAACATGTGAGTAATGATGAGGTTTGGGGGAGGATGCAAACAAGGAAAAAACTTAATACTTAACATCAGGAAGCGGCAGCTGAAATCTCTGGGACACGCCATGACAAAGGAAGGCTTCGAGAATATAATACTCGAAGGGCAGAGAGAGAGAGAGAGAGAGAGAGAGAGAGAGAAGGGAATGTAACGCGACATACCTAGCGGGCTTAAGCAAATGGATGACGGGACAGGGTTTGAGAGAAGTTGCAAAAGGACAAAACATATTGAGAACTACAAGGGATAGGGAGAAGTGGAGAGCCATGATCCCCTACGTCCTGAAGGGACACGGCATATAAAAGAATATTTGTCCTCCTTTACGGCAGCGAATGTTAGACGGTCTCCTCAAAGATGAAGAGACTCGAGGCAAAGAAGGTATGGTTCTACAGAAGAATGCTAAGAATACCATGGACCGAACATGTGAGCAACGATGAGGTTTTAGAGAGGATGCAAACAAGGAGGAAGCTTATATGTTGGTTCAAAGAACTGAGCTGCTTGACCCTCATATGGCCCTCAAACGACGGGGTAGAATAATATATATATATATATATATATATATATATATATGTGTGTGTGTGTGTGTGCACATTTCATTGAATACGACAGACAAGGTGCTTTTATTTAGTTTTTTATACAATTTCTCATGCAATCTAATATATTTTTAGGATGATAAATTGTATAAAAACTGTGCGAATGTCCTTTTTATCCGAGCGCTTTCGACTATGCATTTAGCCATTTTCAAGGATTAAATATTTTAATTGTTAAATAAGAAATAGTTTGTCGTATGTATGTTTCATAAAATGTTTTCATTTTTCAAAATACGGACAGTTTTTATATAATTTGTCATCCGAAAAGGGAAAAAAAAATTATTAGATCGCATGAGAAATTGTATATATATATAAAAAAAAACTAAATAAAAGCACCTTTTCTGTCGTATTCAATGAAATGTGCATGAAAGAAGGATTGCTGCCTAAATACACAATGTATAACTTATTGAAACTTCAAAATACTTATTAGAGTTTTATGCTGCTTCGTTTTTCCAGATTCAAATAAGATTCTATTCTTGATACAATAATTATTACTCAAGATGGTTATTGAACTCTTTTTGTGAAAAGTTACGTTAACTGACCTCAATCTCTAGCCGTAAGCGCTCCGGCGGAATTCTTCTGACTCATACTTGATACATAGGATATAGTTGTCACTAGCCGAGAATTTTTCACAGTCACGTCAAAGTGGGACCTCCAAGATCTCCGAATTTGAATCCCCTGAACGATTTTGGAGGGCGGGGTGGGGGCATCGCGAGTAAGTTCAACTAGTGGCCAAAGACTCTCAAGGTAGTGAGTTACTATATGAGGTGTGAGATAGAGAACATAAGAGTAAGGATTTGGAAGTCAAGATTATGAGGATAGATAACGATTGACTCGAAGACTTGAAGAGGCTAAGATTCTAGTGATCGAGGAAATCCCCGACAAGGAGATCTGTTAAAACAAAGTAGCGATTTTTTGTCGGGGGGGGGGGGCACTCTAAGTGGAACGTCCTTCTTACAAACTGAATACAAAGGGAATTGGGGTGATTCAACCCTGTGGACGGAAAGGTATTAATACACTTCTCCCTTCAGCTATGGGTAAATAGCAGGACAGCCTGTGTTCTTTAGCCTAGGATGGAAACTGGTCTAGGAGAAGGACAACTCTGAATTCAAAACCTGTAGAGGTTCGTTTGTGACACGTAGTGCACAAGGTCTCTGCATTCGGCCCTTCAATGGTTTTGCCCAAAATCTTGACCACTATAATCAAATCTTATGTGCTGGTGTCGGGCTGTCGGTTCCTAGGAACTGATCTGCTTGACCCTAATACAGGAGAGTCGATATATATATATATATATATATATATATATATATATATATGTATTTTTCCCCCACCTATTCTGATTGTACCTTTCTCTGTTTTAATTTTGAATCTCCCGTGGAAGCCTGATGAGCGGGAGCGAAACCGGTTGCTCCCCCCCCCCTTGTTGTTGAGTTTTTTTATTATTTAATATTGTTTTAATATGTCTTGTAATATTAAATTTTACACTTATTTCGATCATTAAATTTTGTACCTACTTTAAAAATATCTTTATATATATATATATATATATATATATATATATATATATATATGTGTGTGTGTGTGTGTATGTATGTATGTCACTATATCTCTGAGATGAGGGATTATGATTACTTTAACTGTTATCCTCATCTTCATTTCGGCTCCTCAAGTACACATGGCCCAGTGGATATAAAAAAAAGAAATATCGAGAAGTATAAGCAGTCGATTGCTGATGAATTGATAGACGGATCCGTCTACGAAACTCTGGAATCGGGATGATAAATGTAACATCAATTAGCTAAGGGACAAATATTTCACATGTATTATATATCTTTTATATTTACATACGAAAGAATGGCCTGTTCCTTGTACCATTCTAGAAACAACCTGACTCCACCTGCTGTCATTACATGAGTCAGATCAGATCAAATATAGAGCGTGGCTGGCATATATGGTCTGGGGCTGTTCAGCCCTCACTTTCCAGCCTCGACAGATTTCAAAAGCGTTTATCCGGGTTTGTGACCGACAAATTATTTTCGACCCTGCAAGCGATTAGCCCCAGAGGAAACGTTGGTATCGTCTCACATCTCAATCGCTCTTTTCATGGCAACTGTTCCAGCGACATACATATTTACTTCCACCAGTTCAGACGTCCACAGCTCGCACCCGATAAGCCACACACTCACAGTCGATTCGTTTTTTTCTCTTCGTATTGCATTGGTAAGGAGGACGTTGCTGTTAGACAATTTCTTTCCAAGAACTCCCAAGTGGATACTTCCCAGATCACTAAAATCTAATACTCTTCGTTTACGGACAACGGTTATCTATCCTACATTTACTCATAATATATACCTCTTGCTCCTTTATTATACACTCTTGCAAGTCTACATTGAGTGGCTCTTGAGCCTTGTGTTTGATGAACAATAATATAAAAAATGTTTCATCACTAGTCCTATAATTCAATTGTATCGTAAGTACACGATGTTTATTGCTACCATGGCAACAATGATATGCCACGGGCAAGATAGCCTTATGGAGAACTGTTGTGGTACGATCCACCTAATTTACATAGTGGAGTACCGACCATATAAATATGGGTTGGTACCGGGAAGACGAGGGAAGTAACAAGAGATCCAATCCAGAGACTCTGCCCGACTGCGATTAAGTCAACAGGAACAGTCTTCCCAAGAATATACCAAAACTAACTGTAAATATTGTGTACCTTTTCCTCGTTTCAATACATTTTGTTTACGTACATTTTGTGTTGTATTATTATTATTCCATGCTTATCCAAGCTTCAACAAGAACATGTCCTTCAAGTTGGTCTTAAATTTAGAGTTTTTCCTCTCATGGACTGGTTGCTAATCTTAAAAGCTTATTTAGCTGCTATTTAACCCATATCTTGAGGTACACGGATTCGTAGCTTTACCATAGACGAAGCTGAATAAAACGGGAAAATGCACTTTGTGCGCCACCTTTACTATTCGCGCCAATAACTGTTACACTATTCATGTCTCTACGTATAATATTTAAACACATGCAACCAAAAGACTTTTTTTCATACCCTCCTGCTGTCAAATGTCAACATAATAAATAAATCTCTGTGCATATTGGTAATATTTATTTGACATATTTCTTGCCTATTATTACTCCTCCGATTATTACTTCACAGCTGTCTCCGTAGCAAGAGGCGCCATATTGGCATCATTGCAATCTAACCTAGAGTCACGGAAGGAGACATTTTTACAAGTCATAAATAATCTCTTGTTAGGTCGACTACGCGTCTATAGTACCAGCAGATTCATGGCTTTTAGCCGTTTTGTAATTTTCAAATTTGTTCGCTTGTACAATGTCGAGAGGCTAATACCTCCACTTCGACCGGTGAGCGCCGGCTATTTGCGGCCAGTGTATATAACATAGGATCATTGGTCAACAGCTGCGACATGGAACAGGTGTTGTCCGTGCGTATCGATACAATTTGAGGAGCCGCGATTTCTATGATTTCTACAATTGTTATTTGGGGGATCGCAAATAGCCAATATGAATTGAATGGCAATAGGAATTAAGAAAAAAAAAAAAGCAAGAGAATAGTAAGATTATACAGCGTATCAAGTTTGCGCATATTATGGAAATGATAAAATCGTATCTACTTTGTTTCAAGGAGATCTATCATCAAATAAAGCAACAGAACTGAGCATTAGATATTATATATTTAACTATCTATCTTACATAGAATCCTCTAATGATCCCAGAAATAAATATCCTTTTAGTGATTTTCTTCTTACTGTCTTCTAAAATCGTATCTACTTTGTTTCAAGGAGACCTATCATCAAATAAAGCAACAGAACTGAGTATTAGATATATAATATATTTAAGTATCTCTCTTACATATAATTCTCTAATGATCTTGTTTGTCTTCTTTGTGAGTTCGCACGACCATTACTTCCTGTTAATGCCTCATAAATAATGGGCTATTCCGTTTTGATCCCATGGAAGGGATAGAAAAGACGCTACTTGGTTTCAATCAGAGAAACAGAGAAAGAAGGGGGGATATAAGTGGAGAGACAGAGAATTAGATTAAGCTGATATGAACAGATACTGCACTTTGATCTAAGGAAAGGGACCGAGAAACGGGCATGTTTCAGTACGCTCACGTCACTGCCGAATGTGACACAAGGTCAATGGTTTTAATGGCAATACCGTAGAAAATTGCCCAAGCCCCCTCAGCACTTCCCATTTTGGATACGTCACAGGCGCTGAGCAATAAACCCTGTCCCCTCTCGAAAGAAATGGGTACTGCCTGGGTGGAAGTTCCACCCCCACCCCTCGGGGCTTGCGTTTAATATTATTTAAACCTCCCCGAGTCGAAAGAGCGAGAACCGCGATAAAAATCACCAATTTTCAGACGCCAAGGTAATCGCCAAAAATTCAGTTACCATAAATAAAATAACATCGTCTGTTGAATTATTTTAAAATTATTACGAGAAATGTTCGTAAGACAGAAATTTGGCTAGTATCTGTTATTATAAATGATTAAATTATTGGGAACCAGTGACTTCATTGAAGGCAAATTTTCAAACTTCAAATCTAAATTGTTTGTTAATTTAAAATACTACATTTATTAGAAAATATATTCAGTTTAAATACAGAAGTCATTTATTTGTATCGACATTTATGATACCAGTTTCGTACGTGTCACTTCGCTGAATGCAAAAGGTTCAAATTTCAAATGTAATCAAATGTTGTTTGTCAATTTAAAATTTATTTTTATTTAAAATATATTTATTAGAAAAAAAAAAATTTAAATACATGAGTCACACAGATGGCGGCACATTTCGGTTTATACTATTTTCCCGCTAGAACCTCTTTCCCTCCGTATTCTACTGGTGAGATGTAAGTTATACTCAAGCAGATTCTTCCTACAAACTTTAATTCCCCGATCGCTAAACCGTTATTTACACACATATCCCTATAAACTTTGCTCTGTAACCCTCTACCTCGTGTGGCTCTTGGGCTTTGCAGAGGGTGAAAATTATTGTAAATAAAGAATAAAAAAAGAAAAGAAATAATGCGGTTACCAGGTCGAAAATGAAATTGGCATTTGTGAATATTTCGATTACAGTCGATTTTTCTGTTTGTGTATATTGGCGTATGTTGACATATACTTCAATGCCAGACTGAAAAAATTCTTCAGTTTTTTTTATAAAAATCTGTTTAAAAAAATTGTACTTATTACCGCATAAATTCTTATAAAACCTTATAAATATAAGATATGAAATAAAATATAATGAATATATAAAAAATATAATATATAAAATATAATAAATTATATAAAATATAATTATATTTATTTATATTATATATAATAAATTATACTTATTTGTATTATATATAATATAATAAATTATATTTATTTGTATTATATATAATATAATAAATTATATTTATTTGTATTATATATAATATAATAAATTATATAAAATATGATAATATAATAAAATATATAAAATATAATAAATATAAATCTTATAAAATAATAAATACATCTTATAAATTCTCATAAAATCTTATAAATATCTTGTTTAAAAATAAATTTTGTTTTCTGTCTTCACCTCTCTGGGTTTTATTGTTCAACCCAGGGTTATCTAGATTGATTGGGGGGAAAGGTATAATTCTAATATCTTCTTTCAAACTCAGTCAAATTGAGTGTGTGTGTGTGTGCGTTAAAAGGCTTAAACTCATGTAAGTCACATATGAACGAGCAAAACATACACATATACATCACATGCACGCATGTACAATCAGAGGTAGATAGTTTTTGACGGAAAGCTCTTCATCTATATCTATCTATCTATCTATCTATATATATATATATATGAAACAGAAGATGTCCGCGTGTCTTTTCACTCGAGATCCCACTAGCCGATTTTGAAAACTTCGGCAAACGCATTGTACAATGTAAGAGATGGGTTCTTTGCGTAAAAAAATTGATATTTTTTTAAAAAATCAAGAATTGATAAATTTAACTTTTTTCCTGCGATTTCGTTCAAACTCGGTATGTAGGTTACTTACATCATGACGATCTCAACGCTCCTCATTTTTATTTCTACGCCACTGCGTTTAGAGAAAAACCGAAAAACGAAAAATCGATTTCAACTCAAATTTTAAACTAAAAACTCCCTCAATTTTCAAGCAATCTAATACAAACAATACACTCAATCGTAACCAACAATAAGTTGTTTGTTCAACAGTCATTTAACTTGATAATTGAGTTCACTCATATAGGGAAAACTTGCGTAAATAGCAAAAATGGCGATTATTACTGGTTTCTTTCTTATTTTGCGTTAATATTTCAACCAATTTACGTCAAACTTAACAATTGCTTTATAAATGTATCCTCTTTTACATCCCTGGTAGCAAACTGACAAATTGAATTTTAAAAACTCCAAAATAATTGTGGTCTGAAGTTGGTCTTCATGTTGCTTGTTTTACCCCTTCATGTTCTCGGCTAACTTCGATTGAATAAATACAGACTTCTTCTGTTATATCAGTAACGGCATTAATTCAAAATGTTTTTAATGAAAGTACATGAAGAAGATAGACTCTGTTACATTTAAATATGATGCTGTTTTAGCTCATTTCTAATTGGACGCTTTTTTTTGATCGACCAGCAGGATATGGCTGCTAGTTAGTAATATAAATGGGCGATTGTAAAAACATAATCGTACACAAAAGTTTAGAGTTTAAATTGCCAAGTTATCAGTGCGTGTTATCCAGTGGTTTGTTTTACAAGTCGGGTAATAGCGTATATTGTCACATTAGAATTCATCCAATAAAAATATTCGAGACCCACACAAGGTAGGTTACTGAATGACGTAGGATGTGAATGAAAGTGTAAGTGACATGACAAATTTCTAAGAGTAGCATAAGTGTGGCACAAGGTCGAAAGTATGGGGCATCCAGTTAGGATCGTGCAAGTGGTAATTCTCCAAGCGTAGATCAGATGTGTTACAAGGCCGAAAATATTGGGGTATTCAGTGAGGATCGAACTCACTATTCAGTCGTAATTGATCTTGCGTGACCGGCTTGTTAGCTAGTACACCACGCCGAGGTGCCCGGAGTGGAAGTGATATGAACGGAAGATTATGATGATAAGGAGACTAAATAAGGCTGACTCGAGGCTTGAAGAGATAAGATTGTAGTTGTTCAAGGAATCACCCTGGCGGAAGTCATTTGTTTTTCATCATTTCAACACAGGAAATGTAATAAAACGTCACCAGTATGTAAATGGCCAGAAACACTATAGCCCTTCAACTTGTGAAAAAGTCATAAGCCTTCGAGATACCTAAAGAAACAGCCCGAGTTTTGTTGTTCTTATCTAAAGCTTGACAGATTCATCAAAAACCGTTAACATATCTGCGGTTGACCTAGAGAAGAGAAAGCGATATAGTTGGTCTAAAAAGGAGACTGTGTGAGGTGAGATGGTTAATAAATTCGGAGTTGAGTAGTCTCTAGTACTTTGCCAAAGAGAAGTAGAAGACTCCAAGAATCAGGATGTTTTCCAGAATTCTTAAAGAAAGGAACTAGAAAAAAGCATTTCCAACAATCTGGAAAGGCAATAGCAGCGAGACATCCTTTGTAGAGCTTACAGAAAAAAAAAATTAGAGGCAGGTTTCTTAAGGACATATGCAGGGATAACATCGAATTCACATCCTTTGTGGGGATCATGTTTGAAGGTAATAGCGTAAACCATAGACGGAGTTCAAAATGGAAAGTCATGCAAATATGCTCTTGATAAGTCGGGAATAGAACCGCAATAGAATTTGCGGCTAAAGCGTTCCGTTTTATTGGCAGGAGGCAATGGCACTTTAAGTTGATTGAAGAAAGGAAGGCAAATGATAGTTCTTGGGCAAAAAGCCGTTTGGCTAGTATCAAAATATGCAATCGTTTAGAACTATAAGCAAGATTGTGCGAAACTATATAATACTAGTCTCGTGTTTTATTATCTGGTCACTTAGAGCTCTTGTTTGATCATGGAAGTTAAGCAATGTTGAACCATTTAGTACTGGCACGAGTAACCGATTAGGAATGCTAGGAACTGTTACCAGCTTGTGACTTGTGTCACATAGCGTTTTTCACTTAGGCCTTGACAATGTGGGTCATCTGGTTCTTCTTCCCTCTTCAACACCCCAGAAGTAGATGTCTATAGGATTCAATTCAAGACAATTAGGAGACCACATTTTAGAGCGACATGATCGTGAAAATTCTTAGTCAGTTAATCCAGCATCTTGAGGGTGGGGAAAGAGGACTTGGCTATTGACTTAAAATTTATTAATTACATTCGGACTAATGTTCTCAACTTTGTAGTTATTATTACAACGTTTCGGCCGTTGTGCTTTCCGGTCTTCTCCAGGTGTCTGTTGATCCGGGTAACCTTTAGGGAATTAGATTAAATCCTTTACTTAATTTACGGGTTCGATTTGTCTCGTTCCACTTGTCCATATCTAGGGATATCTAGTCTTTTTCATTTTTTTTTTCTCAGTAGTGCTCAGTTATTGATGGCACGGTGGAGTAATGGATAGCGGCTTGGATTGAGGAATTGGAGAGCCGAGTTCGAATTCCAGTACATTACATTCACTTACGTGCTAATACCCTTGGGAAAGGTATGAATCCTCTTCTCTCTCCAGCTATGGGTAAATAGCAGGACAGACTGGGTTCTATAGCCTTGGATGGCAACTGGTCTAGGAGAAGGAAAACTCTGAATTCAAAACCTGCGGAGGGTGAATGGAGTCTCTCTGAGCCATGGTTGGCAATCCATTTAGTGTTGGTGTCACGATAAAAACACCCTTGATAGCCCTAGCGAAGCATCAAGAATTCAGCTATTAGACAAGATTATGAACTACACCAATCAAAGTATTGGTGAGTTCAATCTCGGCTGAGGCCGCAAAGATGATGATGATTGATGGCACAGTTGTTTTCACTGAGTTTTGTTTTCACTACTCAGCCGCGTTATTGAACTCGCAACCCCTATGCCAGAAATTCAGACAGATTGACGTGAACTTCGTGTACGTCACAATGGGGTGCTTTTGCAGTTGTCTGTGTGTAGCCCGGTCTCCTTCTGGACGTCCTCCTTGCTCGACGGAGAAGAACGAGAGTATGGAGAAGAAGAGAAAGAAAAAAAAAAGACAAAGAGAAATGCTATTACAAGAGACATTCTTCATATTGAACCGGAAATGCGATCAGAGGAGGAAGAGGAACCAGAAATAGACGCCGAATAGAAACGAAACAAGAAACGAATGAATGAATGATGTAGGAGTGAAAGGTTACAAAGGACATTTCTCAAGTGGAAATATGTAAACGAAGATTGAAAAGACGAAGATGACGAAAATGGGGGAAAAGTCGAAGTAACAGAAAAATAAAAATGACGAAAGAAAAGTAATGAAAAACAAGACAAGGTGACGAAAAAGAAGGAAAGGAAGATTTAAGGAGAAAAGAGAAAAATGCAAGACAAGAAAGCAAGAAAGTAAACACACACATTATATATATATATATATATATATAGTGTAACCCGGATATAAGAGAGATTTTCTCTGGTCCCAAATTAGAGCCTGTGTTAATGTATATAAAATAGACCAAACCCGGATATAAGAGAAACCCGGATATGAGAGACTTCTTCTCCGGTCCCGACAACTCTCTTATATCCGGGTTACACTGTATATATATATATATATATATATATATATAATATTCGATTCGCATAATTTTTTTCGTCTCGGATACTACCTGAATTTTACCAAAAACAAAATATTTTCTATTCCTGAAGATGACAGAAAATTCAGTCGAAAGTACTCGCATATTTATACAGCTTATAATTAAAAAAAAACAAAAAAACAAGGATCATAACATTCATCGAGTGATTAATAGGTTAATGCATCTTTAAAATTTTCTTTGCGATGGGATTTCGCCATTTTATAGTAAAGTAAAGAATGATAAAAAAAAAAAAAAAAAGGATAAAGATAGCGGTACAAAAAAAAAAGAAAGTCTTATAAAAATGAAAGAGAAAAAAAAAACAAGGTACAGAAAATAATCAGTAAGGAAGAAGTAAAGAAAGGGAGAAAAAAAGAAATAAAAAAAAACTAAGAAAAATATATGCCAAGAAAGAAGAGAAGAAGATAAAAGAGTGAAAGAGAGTAAGTAATCAAGAGAGGAAAAAAGAATGAAAAAAGGAAATGGAAAGAAAACACGGGATGAAAAGAAAGGGAAAAAAGAAAAGACAAGAAAATCAAGTTACAGCAAAAAAAAATAAAAAAGAAAAAGTATAAAGAAAAGAAACACGACAAAAAAGGAAGTGGAAAAAAAAAGATAGAAAGAAAAGAAAAAAAAGGAAATGTCATCAAGAAATGAAAAGAAAGAAAGGGAGAAAATTAAAACAAAGAAAAACGAGTAAAACAGAAAAAAACAGTAAGCAGCCGAGCAAAAAAGAAATGAATAAGTAACAAAAATAAACCGAGAAAAGCCACAAAACGAACAAAAGTGAGCATAAAAAAGAAAAATTGACATGAAAAAAAGAGAAAGAAAGAAAAAGTTAGAATGAGTAAGAGATTGAGTGAAAAAGAAAGAAGAATCAATGAAAGTGAGAAAGGGGAAAAAAATCAATGAATAAAGACGAATTGAATAACAAAAATGAAAAATTAATGAAAAATTCAGTTTTGTAAAAAATAAAAAAGTGAAAGAGGATGAAAAAGATGAACGAGATTTGGAAGAGATAGTGAGATAAGATAAAGAGGAAAAAGACAAGAAAGAACAAAACATGAGAGTAAAAAGAGAGCTAGGAAAAAATGGTGAAGAAAGAGAATAACGAAAAACAAATAGATTCTGAAGGTAAAAGAGAGGAGATGAAGGAAGAAATGAAAAATCTAGACAAAGTAAAAGAAGAAAATGGAATAAAACAGACGACGGAGAAAGAAAAAGAGAAAGAGAAAGAAAAAGAAAGAATGAAAAAGAGAAAGAATGGAAAAGAGAAAAAATGAAAAGAGAAATAAAGAAAAGAGAAAGAAAAAAAAAAGAGAAAAAAAAGAAAGAGAAAGATTGAAAAAGAGAAAGAAAGAAAAAGAGAAAGAAAGAAAAGAGAAAGAAAGAAAAAAGAGAAAGAAAGAAAAAGAGAAAGAAAGAAAAAGAGAAAGAAAGAAAAAAGAAAAAAGAAAAGACAAAGTAAAAAAGAAAGAAATAAAAAGAAAGAAAGAAAAAAATGAAAAGAAAGACAAAGAAAAAAGAAGAAATGAAATAAAACAGACGACGGAGAAAGAAAGAAAAGAAAAGAGAAAGAAAGAAAGAAAAAGAAAGAAAGAAAAAGAAAGAAAGAAAAAAGAAGAAAGAAAAAAGAAGAAAGAAAAAAGAAGAAAGAAAAAAGAAGAAAGAAAGAAAAAAGAAGAAAGAAAGAAAAAAGAAGAAAGAAAGAAAAAAGAAGAAAGAAAGAAAAAAGAAGAAAAGAAAGAAAAAGGAAGAAAGAAAAAGGAAGAAAGAAAAAGGAAAAACAATGAATAAAAAAACGAAAAAAATTTCAAAAAAAAAAAAAAAAAATTAATGAAAAGTTCAGGAGAAAGACGAATACAAAAAGAAGTACAAACAGACTGAAAAGGAAATAAGAAAAGAAAAAGTAATAAAAAAGAAAAAAAATGGTAGTCAAAAGAGAGCGATGAAAAAAAAAAAACCGACGAAAAAAAGAAAAGAAGAAAGTATAATCCTTGGTGGAAGGAGAATGAGAAAAAAAAAAAAAAAAAAAAAAAAAAAAAAGAAAGAAGATTGATGATGTTGATGATACTGATGGTGCTTGTAGAGTTGCAGGGATGTTGGTCGGGAAAAAAAATTCCGGATTTGGTTGGAGGAGAAAGAGTGAGCGACTAATTGAATTAGGTTCTTGCAAATAACTAGGGGAGCGGGATGGAACGTTGCGTGACTCGAGTACGAATGGCGATTGGATTGCACCACATGTCAGCGAGATGTGAGGGCGGCGAAATATCGGGCGTACACATTGGTTAGCAATTGTTTACTTGCACAGAGACACGCAGATTCATGCACAAAGTCACAAAGACACACACAAATCTCTATATATGTAAATAACATTATATATATATATATATATATATATATATATTTATATATATATATATATATATATATATATATATATATATATATATATATTATATATAAATAAAAGCAGACGTCTGTGTCCTTTATGAACACATCCATATAGAATTGAGGTTTTGAAAAATCACTGGCCGGACTTACACTCTAACTAAATGACCAAACATCAGGTTGTTTTGGAAGAACTCAGCACCCTAATTAATATATATATATATATATATATATATATATATATATATATATATATATATATGTGTGTGTGTGTGTGTGTGTGTGTGTGTGTGTGTGTGTGTGTGTAACAAAGATTGTGCTTCGCCAAATAAAAATAAATATTAAAAATACACAGAAATCGAATTTAAAAACTGAAAAAATTCCGTAAACTTATAAAAAAATATATATATATATATATATATATATTTCATCCCAAGCAAGGCACTATGACAATTATTTTTATAGCCATATTTCCAATAAATAAAACAATATCTACCATTCTCTATCTTATGATAAAGCAGGCAAATATATAGTAAACAACGTTGCGTTTACCTGAAAACACAATCGATTTCAAATATTCAGAAAGAGATTTGAAAAGTTTTTTTTTTACTGGATTTATTTAATTTTTTTTATCATTCCACTCCAACCAAGGTCATAAAGCCACTGAGACGCAATGGTTATTGATTGTAAAAGAATATGAGATCAAGAAAAACATTATTAAGGATCTAGAACAGTAAATGAATAGGAATTAAGACAGAAGATAACGATTGACATTGATATTTAAAATTTAAATGCAAACTTGACTGGAAAGTAAGAAGCCTGGAGAAAGTTTCATAAGCGAGAAATGCGAGGGAAGAAACTGTTTGCATAGAACTTACGGTTACATCTTGAAATTTCAACGGTAAAATGATGAGACCTTGTCGCCAATCTAGTACTCCACCTAAATTCATAAAGTCAAGGTCCCATAGAGGAAAGTAATATTTATTTTGAAAAATACTAAAACGTGGCACTAGATCAAAAATGCCGATAGGGGAAGGCTTGTCTTCAGTCTTGTCTTAAACCTAACTAGCAACGATTACTGACCTAAACATACCACAGTATTTCTTACACCAAAACAACACATTCTTACTTACCATACAGCCATCATAATGCCTCAACATCTATATAAAGTCCTAACTAGTTCCTATATGTACAATTTGTCTGTGTTGGGGAGGGGGAGATAAAATAACATGAAAATGAAACTCCGTGAATATTTACGATGATTACAATTTTATATACAAGACTATATTATAGAGTAAAGTTAATCGGAAAAATTCCCATGAAATTATTTATAGGAATGCACAAAAAACTACATGACGGTGGTGGGAAAGTGACTGAAGCCGAAATGCCAAGTTAGGACCAATAACATTGCAGATTCTATGTATTTTATTCAGAATCTTTAAATGTATAGCAGAAGCAGCAGACAAGATGTATGCAGAAATATTCAGAGCAAAGACGAATTCTAAATATTTCAGATTCTGTAAGATATATATATATATATATATATATATATATATATATATATATATATATATATGATAATAATAAGACGAAGACTTTAATTATCCATTTCGTTTATATTTTTTTTATTTCGTGAACAACGTGATGTTTAACTCATCAGAACGAAATCTCCTCCGCAAAAAAGGAGATTTCGTTCTAATGAGTTGAACAGGCTGCCAAGTCATAATTTACTAACTTTTGTAAAAGGTAACATTTCAGTAACTACAGTGATTTCCTTTTATTTTGACAAAATAAATCGCTTACTCTAAAAAAAAAAAATTATAAAAATGATCAGACAACAGCTTCCTATTTCGTTTTCATCAATAAAGCCAGACGTGATACACGCTTGGGCAATCATATATCTTGATATATGACTGCCGAGGCAGAAGATTTTTCCCGCAGCAGGTTGATATTTCTTTCTGCGGTAGACTGGTTACCAACCAAGGCTTAAAATCTCAATCTGCACTACTATTCAACATATACCTTGGTGGTGGTGGTGGTGGGGGAATAAATGGATTAATACATTTTCCAAGGGTATTTGTTAAGTAAATCTAACGAACACGACTGTTCTCATTCCGAGCCGATATCCACTACATTTCAGGGGGTCGGCAAACTTTTGCTGACTATGTGTCGACTTAGGGTTTTAATATCATTCAATGTGCCAACAGCATACGTATTTTTATATTTTATATATACAATAATATGTAAACCACATTAATAGAAATAAACTGTTTTTAAGAGGGTTTTTTTTAAAGTTTTTATTATTAATGGGAGTTCAACGAGTGAGCAGTTTTGAAACAGCTAAATATCTGAAAAAGCTCACTCTCACTCTTTGGGTATTCTTTTCGAACTCTTCTATCCAACTCATCCTCCGTCCTGGATATGACGTTAAACTGCATCCACGTCCTGGGTATGACGTTAAACTGCATCCAACAGCAAGGCCTCTGATCAGAAGGTTTTGAGGAGCGTGGAACCACCTCTTAATTGCTGATGTTCCCAGGTCCACCTTGACCCGGGGTGGTAGCACCTGTTAGGGTCTCAGCTATGGGCAAATAGTGAACTCCTAGTTTTTCCATATCTTACCCACGTCCTGGGTTTGACGATAAACTACATCCGCGTCCTTGGTATGACGATAAACTACGTCCAACAACAAGGCCTCAGATAATGTTTTCAGAAAAATAATGTTGACTGCTATACGTTTTTGAAACAATAATGTTGCCAGCTATGCGTTTTTTGGAAAAAATAATGTTGCCAGTTATATGTTTAATAGTACTGTATATTTAATATACCTTGATTTGGCATTAAATGACCCACAGTGGTTGATATGCCATAAAACCCAACCAACCAACCAACTCATCCTATACTGATTCATTGGTAGAGAGGTCAATAGATTGAGGTAGCCAAGTCATAATTTCCCAAATTGTGTTCTTTTTTTGTTTGTATTATTTTGAGTTAATTTTGATATAATTTAGAAGTATTTTTGGGATCGTTGTCTTTTTGAAAGGTGACTTTTTCAGTTATGCGTAAACCAGACGGTATAACATATCTTTGCAAAATCGAATGATATTGTTCTTTTTTTCATGATTTCCTTGACCTGATTCAAATTTATAAACCTTTTGGTAATCTCAAAAATCTACTGAGGGACTGATAGTGAAAACAAAACATGTTTCTCATACAAAATATTCATAATTTAGTGAAATACACACACACACACACACACACATATATATATATATATATATGTATATACACGCCATACAGGACACATCAATCAACTTAATGCTTTTCAAAAACGATGTCATCGTTCAATATGCAGTTTTACACTGCAGAACAAAATCTCTAACCCTGATCTTTTCATCAAATATGGTGACGGAGGTATTGAATCCTTTCTGATACAATCACAGTTCAGATGGGCTGGCCATGTGATAAGAATGAGTGATGATCGGATGCCGAGAATCCTCATGATTGCCAACTTTTTCATGGTAAGCGTAATGTAGGCCGTCCTTGGTTAGGCTTCAAGGACAAACTCAAATACAATTTGAATGCTGCAAACATCCCTAGAGAGGAGTTCGAACTTTCTGTTAAAAACCGAGCAAAATGGAGAAATACCTGCCACCGAGTTATAACTAACTTTGAAAAGAATCGTCTCAAGCATCTGAGAGAATTAAGAATTAACACTAAATCTCGGGTTAATACATCAACCCATATGATGGTCAACCCTTCAGCATGTCCCTCGTGTGGATTGTTTGCAAATCCCGTGCATTATTGATGTCTCATACGAAACATAAAAACTGAACTGAAAGACACTCATACGTCGAAAACGACAGGAGAGTCCATCATATATATGTGTGCATGTGTGTGTACGCGCATATATATATATATATATATATATATATATATATATATATATATATATATATCGAAACAATAATAAATAAAATATAGTTATAAACTTGAGCTTCTATAATTAACATCCTAATAAGATAACATCAAATCAGGTAAAAAAACAAACTATTAACTACTAAACAAGAAAAACGAAAATTGCGCAAAAGAAGACATATAAACAAATATTTCCTTTGTCATTTAAACATTTATTAAAAAAAAATATAATGAATTATTGAAACAAGAAATAAATAAAAAATATAATGCAGCTATATTTGAAAAAAAAAAAAACTTTAGAAAACCCCAGAATATTCTGGAATATTAACCTAATTTTACGTCGTCTCTGACATCGGATATAAATTTGTTACATGATCATTTGACACTCAATGACGAAAAAAGTAAAAAGAACGGAATAACGAGAGATTATAAGGAGAGAAATAAATTCTAAAAAGACGAATTGACGGGATTCAAGGGGGACGTATTATGGTATATTTCCGAACGCAGAACAAAATATTACAATGAAATTCTAAAGTGAGCAACAGGCCCGTTTGAATGATGCATTGAAAAACAAATCGAGGTAAGATAGTGAATCAATAATTCTGATGGATAAGAACGTTACTTTAAATATTTCAAATACAGCGGAACATATATTCATCGAACTGGGACGAAAAATACGGGCAATGTATTTCCTAGACATGTTGATTTTAAAATTGAAATTATAGTATAGAAAAAGCTACTTTAATTAAAAGAAAAAGCAATTTACGAAAATCTATAGAAAGTTCTTTGATTACTAAATCATCCATGGTAAATGACTAGGATAGCTTTTTAAATTAGACGTTTCGCTATTTTATCACTCAAAAATATTTGAAGTGAATCTAAAATGAAATAGGAAACAAGTCTAACCTATAACGATGTTCCTTCTTATTCCTGTCATACACACACACACACACATATATATATATATATCAAGTATTCGATTCGCATTATATTTTTTCGTTTCGGATACTACCTGAATTTTACCAAAAACAAAATAAATTTCCATGCCTGAAGATGACTGAAAGTACAGTCGAAAGTACTCGCATATTTATACGGCTTATAATAAAAAAAAAACAACAAAAAAAACAAGGATCATTACATTCATCGAGTGATTAATAGGTTAATGCATCTTTAAAATTTTCTTTGCGATGGGATTTCGCCATTTTATATCATTAACTTTACTAATTTACTTTTTGTATGAAAGATTCATTGTAATATATATATATATGTGTGTGTATGTGTGTGTGTGTGTGTGTATACACTAAGTAAAATAATATTAATCATTAGCGGATAATTAAAAATAAATAAAAAATACAACATTCACTAAAGTAATTAACAATAAAAAAGTGATTGAAACGTAAGCACTCAGCCTATACAATAGCTATAAAATAATCGCTTCCTGGCCCATAATTAGTTACAATCAACAAGAATAATTTAAAATATCCGTTTTCGCCTATTCAAGAGCCTCAGCGATAGCACAATAAAACGGAAATGACTGCTGTTTCTAACCATGATGCCTCAATGACGAATATATACATATAAATCGTCGGCCTATAATCCAGTCCACAAAACCTAAAGATTGAGTTCAAGCATAAAACAGACTGTCGCAACTCGGTTTTGTCATCATAGTTCACAGTTCTTATATATATATATATATATATATATATATATATATATATATATATATATATATGAGAAAGTAAGTTTTTTAAAAAAAATTTATTATTATTATATGCCGTACCTATGAACACTAATGGGTATGTCCCAATCTTCATAAATACGTTGGACACTATTTTAAGTGGGGGTAATATGATGTCTAAGTAGTCGACTACTAGCAGTGGTTTACCTATTTCACGACGCTGGCAAGTATTGTATTTTGTTGATGTTATAAAGATTACCATTTCTTTTCCAACCTCCGTTTGGGTTATTCCTCATTCAGTAAACCTTCCCAGGTTACAACATTATTATATAACCCACGCGGGTAAAAATAGATGAAAAAGAAATTTAAAAAGAAATTGAGATCCTTTAGAATATTTATTGAGAATAACAATGCCCGTTTCACAGTTCTATGAGTTAAGAGATAAATTGAGATGAGACGAGAGGTGTCGCTATGCCAGGATATGTCTCGTACCTCATATACGAGACATTTTTCATATATATATATATATATATATATATATATATGTGTGTATACACACACATATATGTGTGTGTGTATGCATGTATAAAGACACAAAAGGGTAACGTTGTAAAATGAAAGTGCACATCGTAGAAACAAGTATTATACCAGTATTACCATTATTATAATAATGGTTCAAGTATTCAGTATAATACTGGAATTCATTATAATTAAATCATTTTTAATAATTTCATTTTCACATTTTTTATAATACATTTACAATTTTTTTTAATTTTTTAATAGATAATAATAATAATAATAATAATTATAATAATAATAATAATGATTTGCAGGTAATGAGAAGAGTGTGAATAACAAAGGCAAACAGGATATTTGAAGGATTCATATGTTTATTATTGATATGTTATTTTTTTATGTTTGTGTCAGCCATACAATACGTTTTTTCCATATGAGGTAATATTGGATTTTATTGTGTAATACACTGAGCTTTTTTTGTGGATCAGTTTTTCATATTTTTATATTTTTTTTATTTTTTAATTGGAAGAAAATCTTAGATTTTGCCGACGCGTTTCGTCTTCCGACTTTTTCAAGGCAAAAATGAAATCGAAGTGTTTTTGTTGTTATAGTTACATTAAAAAAAATCCAAGTTTAAAAAAGAGACGCTTCTGTCATTTTATACCAATTTGTCTTGTCCACAGAATTGATCTGGGAATTTAACTATATTGTCGACATGGAAAAAAAAATCCCTTACTATAAAAGTAACTTAAATTAACCAGAAAAAAAAAGGCTTAGACAGTAGCGTCTATCCGAAAGTACGACATCGAAATCCGAAAGTGCTATGAGATAAATAAAGATGCATTCAAAAAACCAAGCAAAGTATTAAGAAACGGGAAAATTTTAACGTAATATTCGTCCCCCGATATGGACAATAATGGCCAATGTTCTCACGAATGAAAAAGAGACTTGAAGCGACAGAAATGTGGTTCTACAGCAGGATGTTGAGAATATCATAGACCGAGCATGTGAGCAACGGCAAAGTTTCAAAGAAAATGAAAAGAAAAAAATAGAAACATACTGAACATCAGAAAAGACTTGGAATTTTTAGTGCACATAATGAGGAAAGAAGGCTTGGAAAATTTAACACTCACCACACATTTAAAAGGCTATAAAAACAGAGGAAAACAGCGTATAACGTGCCTAATGAGCTTGTCTAAATGGATGGCAAAACATCGATTGGAAGAGATTTGAAAAAAGACAAAATTTATTAAAAAGCTACAAAGGAGAGGAAAATGTGAAGAGCTATGTCCGCCAACGTCCTGGTGTATAACAACGAAGCATTTAATTACATGCACATATCAATATCAATTTTTTTAACGTATATTAAATGATTACTATTATATACATATTTATATATAGAAAGTGAATGTTCGCGCATATATATATATATATATATATATTGATGTCCTCTGCACGTCCAACTCATACATCACCGTTATATGAATGATGGGACGTTAATGGCTAAAAGGTTTAAAAAACTCGTGAAAGACGATAAGCTTAGCCTGTTTACATTGTTTGTTGTAATTACTTTGAATTAAGCGGTCGCATCGCAGCTGCGACTGACGGAAACCTCCCTGGGACACACGAATGAACGCCCATACATGAACACGTGTGTTCAATACATACACGAAGACTCAATGACATATATGCGTTCTCGAATATACGCGTATTGCCAAAACATCTGCGCGCGCAGCATAAACGCATGCAGGTAGACATTACCAACTACTCACAAAAAAAATAAATAAATAAATAAAAGAAAGAAATTATACGTGGACACAAACGCGCGCACACACTCACAGAGGGAAAAAGATCTGCCAAGAAACAGCTTAAAGCAACAGAGACGATTTTACACAAAAATGCTGGCAATATCATAACAAAACATTTTTAAGGAGACCAAAAGATCACTTAAGAAATGAGGAAGTCTTTAAAATAATGGTGACAAAAAGAACTCTTTACAATAATTTTCACCCTGTTTCTTTATGTTGTTAGCCATGATATATCTTTGGATTCATAGTGAAGTGGTTTCCCGTTGCCTTGGTGGTTTTTGAAGACACGGCCACTAGTTAGCTGGACGTTGACTCAGAGAGATTCTTCACACTTTGTTAGGTCATATTTTTTGTCCTACTGTCTCTCTAACGAGCCGTTTCACGAGGAGTTGGGTAGCCGGTTTAGTCACCGACATTTAGACTGTGGAGTACTTACCATATACTGGTTTTCTAAGCGTAGCACAAGGCAGAAAGTGTGAGGCAACCAGTGAGAATCGAACACTCTCTTTTCATAAAGATTGCTAACCATTTCACCACACCGAGGTGCTTAGACTTTACTATATATATATATATATATATATATATATATATATATATATATATATATATATATATACCAGTCAAGGTAGATTACAGAGTAGGATCGAGTTGTCCGTTTTCTACGGATTATCAACCGCTTGTAGGTTATTTAAAACCAAGAAAATATATTTTTTTGCCGATAATAATAATTTAGCGATAAAAGTCTTGCTAATCCATCCATAACTGGATACATTTCCCAAAAGTATTTTCGCGTAAGAGAATATAATGAACCCAACTGGAATTAGAACTCCGCTCTCTGATTAACAATTCCGAGCTATTATCCAATACACCACCCCACCCCAAGTTTAGAGCACCTGGTATACCCAAACGACAAGTATTGCTAAGAGCTTCAAAGAATAGAAAGATGTGGAGAGCCATGATCACCCACATCCTGAAGTGACACAGCACATTAAAGACTAATATAGATTATCGACGGAGAAAATGAAATCGTCGATCCGAGACCAAAGCATGAATCCTTCTCTTTTCCCTAAATTAAATTAAACAAATTTTTCTAAGAACTACAATGATTAGAAAGATGTGGAGAGCCATGATCGCCCACACCATGAAGAGACACAGCACATTGAAGAAGACATATAGGTTATCAGGCTTGACATTGTTTAATATCAAGGATCTTATGGGAATTTAAAGTGATGTGGCTAGACTTCAGCACAGAGTAAGAGGTAAGAGGCACAGTTTATGGGGATATGTGGGGGTAGATAACAGTCAACAAGTTTCATTCAAACAATTTACAATACGAATAAAGGTTTTTCGAATAATTGTTTTCGAACAATTATTTTCCGAAAAAATATCACATAGTCGAATACGACATCTTAATTTTCCCGTGCGAGATTGGAAGCTTTTAGTTTCATACGACACAAAGAGGCAGAAAAAAAAAACAACTCTCCAGCGCTGTATCTGTCTATATTTCTGAGATGAGGTACTATGTCCACTATTTACATTATTCGGACTATTGTCCTCATCTTTGTCGCCATATTTATTACAACGTTTCGCCCTATCAGTATCTGTCCAGATTTCTGAGATGAGGTATTATGTACACTATTTACATTATTTAGATTATTGTCCTCATCTTTGTCGCCATATTTATTACAACGTTTCGGCCGTTGTGCGCTCCGGCCTTCTTCAGGTAGTTTCCTCAAGGAAATATCGCACAGTGTATAAAGGCGTTAGTTAAATCCAGTGACAGAACCCAAAGAGTGTGAGTTCAATACCCGGTTAAGGCAGTGGAGAACTTTTAGAGGGGAATTAACAGGAGATAACTGATAACTGACACCCATTAAACATAGTATGTGGAACTAGAACAGTCTACCCCAGTGAGCGAAATAAAGCGTTCAGTTCGACATTCCAACCACCTGGAAAATACCGGAGCGTACAATGGCCTAAATTTTGTAATAAATATGTTGACAAAGATGAGGACAATAGTCCGAATAATGTAAATAGTATCCAGAATTGATCCTCTTAATATAAAGGATTAAACATATTCCAGTATTGATAAAAT
The DNA here is from genome assembly GCA_903632075.3 of Acanthosepion pharaonis. Classification (NCBI taxonomy): domain Eukaryota; kingdom Metazoa; phylum Mollusca; class Cephalopoda; order Sepiida; family Sepiidae; genus Acanthosepion; species Acanthosepion pharaonis. Next base: position 1,130,439 of record CAHIKZ030004111.1, read on the forward strand.
TCAAACAATCATATCTTGATAAATATTTGAATATAAGACAAAGTTAGATCAGTTTTGAGATTCTAAGACTGTTTCCTTTCATATTGTGGGACGATGGTATTACTCTTGCTGCAAAAAAGTCTTCTCCCATTCTTCATTTTAGTTCTAAATAAATCGGCATTGACTCTCTCAAATCAAGACCTCATACGTATTTCAAACATAGGTATATTTCGAATAATTATCATTTACTATAATTGTCCCTGCGATTAATTTTCATTCAAAAATTTATAATTCGAATCAATGTTTTTCGAATAATTGAACAATTAATTTCGAACAATGTTCACAAAATCATTAAGAGAGAAGTGTTTCGGGAGCATTCTTCACGTTACTTGCGGGTTCCAATCGGAATTTTCCCGGTATATCCCCTGCCCACTCCTTGCCTACTTTGGCGTTTAGGTCTCCCATGTTAAGTATGACTTCAAAAGAGGCAAGAAAAAAAAACTTAAAATATTAGGTGCATCCATTAACGATTACTCTTCAGTTGTTGAATATTTTATTGCAGTATCATATAACTTAGGGTTATAAGAAGTTTTTATTACTAAATTGTTTTATTTCGATATTTGAATTTTGGAATAATTATCATTTAGTATAATTGTTCTTTCGATTAATTTTCATTCAGACAATTTGCAATTCGAATAAATGTTTTTTCGAATAATTGTTTTCGAACAATGTTCACAATATGAACAGTTTGTGTGGAAGGATAGCAGAAAATTAGTTGGGTCTTGACAAAATGAAAAATGCTGCTAAGAGACTAAAATTGTGGAGAGGAATATGGTACATTAAAGTAGATACTTAAAATTAGAAAGCTACTGGTGAAATTTCTAAGGCGGATAGGAAAGAAGACTTGGAAATTTTAATACTCACTGGACATATCGAAGGAAAGGGACATGTGTAACAAGTAAATCTATACTACAAGTCTGTGGAAATGGATGGCTAAACAGGGTGTAAGAAGGATAATAAAATGATTAATGATTTTGATCGATTGATGCGTTTTTTACGGCTTAGCAACCCTATGCAGGTTATTTAAAGCCATAAAATATTTCAATGAATGTTTGAGATAATAATAGTCCAGAGGTTAGTTACTAAGGTATTTGCGCGTAAGTAAGTATAACAAACCCGACTGGAATTGGAACTCGGCACTTCGATTAACAATTCCGAGCTATTAACCATTACACCACCTGCACATTCAAGTTTACAACACCTGGTAAAACGACAAGTATTGCTAAGAGCTACAAAGAATATAAAGATGTGAGGAGCCATGATCGCCCACATCCTGAAGAGACACTGCACATTGCAGACGTAGAAAGTGAAATTGTCGATCGGAGTTCAAATCGCGCCGCAGACTGTTGCGTTCACTTTTACTTTCACACAAATGCCTTTAGTAAAAGCATGAATCCTTTTCTTCTCCCTAAATTAAATATCAGGGTAGACTGGGTTCTCTAACCTTGAATGGCAACTAGTTTGAAGGAAAACCATGAAAACCAAACTGTGGAGATAGCAACGGGAGAACAACGTCACTATCTTTCCCTGTGAATTTGTCAAATATTAAAGAAAAGGAAGCTGTGAAGATCCATGATCGCCTGCGTCCAGGAGGACATGTTATTTAATAAGTAAAAAGTCACGCTATGATCAGAATCTTCATTGTGAGTAGAAATAAGCAGATGAAACTTTTTCTCATTTCACCTCATGCAAGGCAATAAAGCCACTAAAACGCAAGCGTTCCTGAATAACTCACTATATTAATGAGAAATTTTAAAAGATGCATAGAGACTCTTACATATGGAAAGACAACCACAATGATTTTTAAATGAATGTTTGAATTGCTTATTATTTCTTCTTCTAAACATTATTTTTAGTCGGTTCAGGTTGCAGGAGGCGCAGTGGAGTAATGGATTGCAGCTTTGATTGAGGAAAGGTGGGGAGGGTTGCTGAATTCGAACTTCAGTTGAGTTTATTACATTCACAAGCGTTGGGAAAGGTATGAATCCATTCTCTTCTCTCCCCTCTCCAGCGATGGGTAAATATCAGGCCAGACCGGAAGGACAACTCTGATTTCAAGACTGTATGCAGTCCTGGCTAAAAAAAAAAAAAAAAAAAAAAGGTTCGTTCGCATGAAATCAATGACGCTGACTACGCCCAACACCTTTTTTCGTTACTTTCACGCTAAAAAACCTTGGGGAAGTTATGAATCCTTCCCCCCATTTATGGGTTAAATAGCATGTTAGACTGTGTTCGATCTCTAGCTCTAATTGGTAAACAGTCTCATAGAAAGATAACGTGAAACCGTCCATGTTCTTTTCGACCCTCAGAAATAAGGATAGGAAGAAGTATATATATATATATATATATATATATATATATATATATATATATATAGTATTCGCGGATACCCGTCTACTAGGGTGGCTAGCTAGTCCCTATTGAAGATCCTTGATCAGGCGAATTTGTGTTTGCTCAACACCCACAGAGCCCACCTGTAGTTTATACTGCAACTATGCTGAGCAGATCTTAGTTACAGTTTCTGGGAAAGAGAGTGTTATCTAGCCTAATCAACAATTTGAACAAGGCCAGCAGGCTCCAGCCCTCGACCACTATGAATTGTGACATCGTGTTAGCACAGCTATTGACGGACATCAATTTCAGTCACAAGACTTAGGTCAAACCAATGGTTTTAAGGCACTTTGCAAAGGTGCTGCCCGCTGGGATATATATATATATATATATATATATATATATATAGGTATCGGATAATAGCTCAGAATGAGAAATCCGAGGTTCGAGTTCATTACATTCACTTACGTGCTAATAATTTTGTGAAAGGCATGAATATATATATATATATATATATATATATATATATATATATATATATATATATATATATATATATATTGAAGCTAATTTAACTACAGTAAATGGATATATAATTTGGTCAACTGCGGAGCCAGGGCCAGCAGTACATACTCTAATTTTATATATGTATCATGTGACCTCCTTAAAATTAGCTTCAAAAGTCGCAGGATACGAGAGTATATATATATATATATATAGCTAGAAGCAACCGGATGTCTAGTCACACTGATGAGCTGTGAAACAGCGAAACAGTCTGTCTGTGGATGACGTTATATTGGCTCCTGAAATATCAATTTCAGTTGATCTCTCTGGGGACGAGGTGTGGGTTGGTAAACAGTGACTATTATAGCTATATAGCGAGACTCTTCGCAGATGCGAATTGAGTCACTGTCGGTCACTGGGCGTGTTTCTAAAAATAAATACGCTAAAAATCCACTTTCATCCCTACCGTGCGCCGACGGCTTAATGGTTAGAATCTCCGAGACACCGGGTTTCGATTCTAGCTAGAGGCAACCGGATGTCTAGCCACACTGATGAGCTGTGAAACTGCGAAACAGCCTGTTGTGGATGACGTTATATATATATATATATATATATATATATATATATGATATAAATATATTTTAAGGAATGGTAAATATTTAAGGAATAAATAAATAAAGAAATGACGATTGCGGTCAAGAAAAAAAAAAAAAGCTGTTGCCACTCAGAGTAGACCAAAATTTTCACTTTAAACATAATGTTCAGTGAAGACTGGTATTTGAGAAGATGCTCCGTTTATTTATTAAATAGTACATTTTTTCTTTTATTTTCTTGTCAGTCAGTTGTGTGTCATGCATGATACACGCGTAAGCGATCATGTATCGTTCGATACATGACTGACGAGCGAGGTTTTTTTCCCGCAGTAGGTTGCCATTTCGTTCTGCGATAGACCAGTTGTCATCCAACTCGTTCTGTCCTGATATTTGTCGATGGGAAAGAATAAGAGAATTCATATTTTTCCCATGGGTATAAGCACGTAAGGGAATGTAATGGATTCGACGAGAGTTCGAACTCGGCTCTCCGATTCCTCAATCCGTGCCATTACTCCACCTTGCCTCCTATTTTCTTATACCGACCTGGATATTCGAAAATGTTTAAAATGATAAAATCTGTCGGAGATATATATATATATATATATATATATATATATATATATATATATATATATATATATATATGAGAGAGAGATTATATAGATGGATACAAAGAAAGAAAGGGAGGTGGTATGTAAAAAGGGACTCAAATAGACAGACAGAAACAGACTGATTGAATTACTTACAACCTAAGATATAGATTAACGAAGAATTAAAACTTTTTCGTTCTTGCGAAGAATAAGACTTTCCTCGTCTCGGCACAAAGACTGCTGTGTCTACATTAAAAAAACAAACGAAGAAAAAAAATCAGTTATCTGAAAAGTGTAGAATATCAAATTCCAGATGCCGAAAAAGATAACTGGACATGTAGGAAAAATGAATGGAAATATTTTTCGTATGGTCTTTAGGGAAAGAAATTAAGCAAATGACTAGCGGGAAGAAGAAATGGTCATGTAATAAAATAAATTTAATAAAAGTCACCGTAAGCATTCTGAAGTCTTTTGTTAAAAATGGTGAGACATCATTATGGAAGGAAGGAAGGAAAGAAAGAAGGAAAGAGCAATTGACGGACGGAAGTGAATGGATAAAGAAGGGGAAAAAGACATCACAATGAAAGAAAAAGTAAAGGAAAATGAAAAGGAAGAAAGAAAACATGGAGGACAACAGCTATGATTACGAAAGGAAGAAAGAAAGAAAAGGAAGAAAGAAAGAAAAGGAAGAAAGAAAGAAAAAAGGCGAGAAAAGAAGAAAAGCAAGGAAAGAAGAAAGGAAAGGAAGAAAAGGAAAGAAGAAGGAAGAAAAGGAAGGAAGGAAGGAAGGAAGGAAGAAAAGGAAGGAAGGAAGAAGGAAGAAAAGGAAGGAAGGAAGAAGGAAGGAAGGAAGGAAGGAAGAAAAGGAAGGAAGAAAAAGAAGGAAGGAAGAAAGGAAGGAAGGAAGGAAGAAAAGGAAGGAAGGAAGGAAGAAGGAAGAAAAGGAAGGAAGGAAGAAGGAAGGAAAGGAAGGAAGGAAGAAAAGGAAGGGAAGGAAGAAAAAAAGGAGGAAGGAAGGAAAAAAAGGAGGAAGAAAAGGAAGGAAAAAAGGAGGAAGAAAAGAAAGGAAAAGGAGGAAGAAAAGAAAGGAAGGAAGGAGGAAGAAAAGGAAGGAAGGAAGGAGGAAGAAAAAGGAAGGAAGGAAGGAGGAAGAAAGGAAGGAAGGAAGGAGGAAGAAAAGGAAGGAAGGAAGGAAGGAGGAAGAAAAGGAAGGAAGGAAGGAGGAAGAAAAGGAAGGAAGGAAGGAGGAAGAAAAGGAAGGAAGGACGGACGGAATGGAAAGAATAAAGAAAGGGAAAAAAACAGACAACACAAAAAAAAAGAGAAAAGTAAAAAAGGAAAGTGAAAAGAAAGAAAGAAAAAAACATGGAAGATAACAGCTATGATTATGAAAGTAAGGAATAAAGGACAGACGGAATGGAGAGAATAAAGAAAGAGAAAAGCAGAATACAAAAAAAGAAGGAGCATATAATCTTTGATAGTCAATGTTGACTCGGAAGTAAGAGGCTGGAAGAGGGTTCCACAAACGAGAAGTGCGAGAGAAGAAACTTTTAGCATAGAACTTACGGTTGCATCTAATCAATTCAACTGTAAAATGATGAGATATTGCTGCCAATCTTGTACTGCCTTTACGTTCATGAAGTCTATAAGGATATTGGTAAGGATTTATCGGATTTGATAGGTGATATGCTTTTTTTATTTGAAATATTATCGGATATTATCGGCGCAGTAATGTCATTTCTTCTGCGTAAAAGTCATCCAATACAAGGCTTGAGAGACACTCATGGTAGAGGGTTATTGGGCGAGGTGGAATTTGAATTTAAAAGGAGATGTTAGGACGGGAATATGCTAAGGATAAGGAGGATAGACAACTTCTGACGCTTGACTTGAAGAGGTTTAAATGATAATGTTCTGGGAATCATTCCACACAGAATGAGTAGCAATTCTTTACAGAAAAGTTGTTTGAATGGAAATTTCTCCGTGTATTTGGGAAACGAGGGTGATAGGCGGCTTCCGGCCATATCACGTTGAAACATCGGTTCCTGTACTATCACTGAATTTAAGAGCATGGCCAGTACCGAGACTAGTGACCGTTTAGAAATACCAGGTGCTGTATGCTTGGGTGTGCGGGTGGTATGGCTTACGGCCACATTACATTGAAACACCGGTACTATAATCTAAGTTAAGAAACGTCGAGCCTAGTCAGTACCTAAATGGGTGACCGCTTGGAAATCCCACGTACTGTAAGCTTGGATGAGCGGGTGTTGTAATGGTTAACGGCTCGGAACTGGAAATCGGAGAGCCCAGTTCCAATTCCAGTTGGGTTCGTTATATTCACTTATGCTAAAATACTGTTGGGAAACGTATGAATCCATCTTTTCTCCCCCAAGCTATGGGTTAATTGGTAGGATTTGTATCATTAAATTAGTTTATTTAACCTCATTGTTGCATCGAATTTTTTCTTATTTTAATTTTCATTACTCATCTTCTTTTTCTCCATATAATATAATCCGACTGTGTATGATGTTGCAGTTATTATCATTTCTCCTGTGAATCAATAACAACTTACTGCCATATAACGTTGAAACACCGGTTTTCGTACGATCACGGAAGTAAAGCAACGTCGAGCCTGGGACAAGACTTAGACGTATGACCGCTTGGGACTACGGGGTGCAGTAAACTTGGATTTACGAGTGGGGTAATGGATAACAGCACGGAATTGGTAATCGGGGAGCTGAGTTTTAATTCCAGTTGGGTTCGTTAAATTCATCTGTTACCTTCTCCTCAGCTATGGGTTAATTAGTAGAACTTGTACCTGTAAATCGTTATTATTTAAAAAAAAATAACTTCTTACATGCTAAAAATATATTCTGGCTTTAAATTACCTAGAAATATTTTTGAAAAAAGAAAAAGAAGAATTGAAGAAAAAGAAGAAAAAGAACAACGAAAATAAGAAAAAAAGAAAAAGAAGAAAAAGACGACGAAAAAGAAAAAGACGAAAAAGACGAAAAAGAAAAGAAAAAGAAAAAAACGAAAAAGAAAAAGACGAAAAAGAAAAAGACGAAAAAGAAAAAGACGAAAAAGAAAAAGACGAAAAAGAAAAGAAAAAAAGATGAAAAAGAAAAAGAAAGAAAAAGATGAAAAAGAAAAAAGAAATGAAAAAAGAAAAGAAAAAAAGATGAAAAAGAAAAAGAAAAGAAAAAGAAAAGAAAAAAGATCAAAAAGAAAAAAGATCAAAAAGAAGAGGAAAAAGAGGAAAAAGAAAAAGAAAAATTGAGGTTGATTCGACTCCGTTGAAGTGGCACGGTGTGTCTCAGTAGTAATGATCTCAAAAGGAGGCACTAAGAAATAGAGTTTATCTGAACCTTTCTATCCAAAAAGAAACTGCTTTCATTTGCCCACCATAGAGAACCCTCTCTGCCTGCTTCTTATCAGAATGGCTGATGTCCAACTCCACGAGAGCCCCTCTCTGCACCTGCTTTGTCTCACGCTTTCCATTCACCTGAGGTGAACAACTACATTGAATCAACAGCTTCATCAACCACAAGGAAAGTTGGTTCTCTGGGTGTCGCCAGAAGGTTTTTCTCACCTGAGTCCATCCTTCAAATCTACAAATCTACCATTTTTCCTTGCATTGAATACTGTTGCCATATATGGTCTGGTACCCTCGTCGTTTATCTCGAGGTCCTCGACAAAATCCAGAGACGGATATGCAATAAGATAGGTTCTGATCTGGCATCTTGTCTACAGTCACTTTCTCACAAACGTGATGTGGCTTCCCTCTGTCTTTTATACAAATATTTTCATGACATCTGCTCTGACGAGCTACTTTCACTGGTATCCCAACTGCATGAATTTGAGCGTGTTACTAGTTTGGCATCTCGTTCCCACTCTTTCATTGTCGAAACGGTTAAATGTATCCGTCTCTTCTACTCCAACAGCTTCTTATTTCGCACTTCCCGACAATAGAACCCCCTTCCTCTTACTTGCTTCCCTGATAGCTATAATCTTCAAATATTCAAATGTAATGTCAATCGACATCTTCTGATACCTTGATCTCGATCTCCGTCCTTCTCTATACCCTTTTATCAAACAACCCTCTTTATTCTTGCTCTCACTCTCTGTAACCCCTTGCATGCTCGTGGCAGTTCCACCTTGTTTGGAGTGAAATGTTTTTAAAAAAAATATAGTTGAATTGATTCATTCTTTTTCTACGGCTTATCAATTCTTTGAAGGTTATTTACAGCTAGAAAACATGTTTAGATTGTAAGACTTATTTTCCCAGATATTAATACAAATTTTACTAATTAACCCATAACTGGGGGAAGAGGTGGAGTCATACCTTTCTTAGGGGGGTATTTGCGCGTACGTGAATATCACATACCCAGAATTGACTCTCCGATTAACAAATTCGAGTCATTATCTATTACAAGACTTGCACAATCAAGATTATAGCATCTGGTATTCCTAAATGTTCACCCATTTAGGCACTAACCAGGTTTGACGTAGCTTAACTTCGGTGATCGTTCGGGAACCGAGGTTTCGACGTGAAGTGGCCGTAAGCCTGGATTAAAAGAAGGATAGATTAAATGACGTATTCCTGGAGAAGGGCTTGATCGAAACCCAACTGGTAAATATGTATAAAACGTTTTGCCCAAATTTTAGTCGGATTAAAATATTATCAGGTTAAACCTTTTCTGTATATATGAGAAAATCATAATTTCATCCAGAAACAGATCATGTTTGAAAGATATTTCATATATATATATATATATATATATATATATATATATATATATATATATATATATATATGTGTGTGTGTGTGTGTGTGTGTGTGTGGTGAGAGAGAAAATTTTATCAAAATATCAGAAAGGACACTTAAAAAACATAACTAAGGTCTTGGAACTGGAAACAAAATCGTTGGAATCCTTATTTGATTTTCCGGCCGGTAAAGACTGTTGCGAATATTCAAGAGAGAGTTGCTTGAATTAAATAAAGGATAGGGTTGGTCTGACAAGGGAGTGAAATTTATACATAGGGATGGCGGACTTACGAAGACCATGATCCTGCCTTTAGAGGTGTGGAAACGAAAGGAACTTAAAATTCATTTGTATTCTGAATTCATATCCACCTCGAAGAGCAGACGTAAAACGAAAGTATTTCAAGTGAGGTCATAATAAAGAGTAATATAATATATATATATATATATATATATATATATATATATAGAGAGAGAGAGAGAGAGAGAGGGGGGGCTGCGGAAAAATTGGAAAATAATATACAAGACTTGATTTTTTTTTTTTTTTTAGACAGTAGTGGTGTTGCTTTTTTATTTTTTGTTCTTTTTTATTTGAAGGCTTGACATTCAAAATTTTTATCTTTTAGCTCTTTATTTCGATATATTTATTTTTTTTTCATTTTATTTTCTGGCCTTTCATTCGTATTTTTCAGGTTCGCTTTCGTTTCTGACGTGTAACCGCTTTCATCTTCGAAAAATCAATCCTTCCTAACATCTCTCCTGCTTTTTTTTTTTCATCCCTTTTTTCTTTTCTTTCCTTCTTTCAACATTATCATATTCTTTTCTTTCATATCCACCTTTTGTTTGTTCCTTTCTTAAATTTTTTTTTCTTTTTTTTCCATCTTTTATTTATTTCTTTCGTTAATACATTGTTTCGTTCCCTTTTGATTTTCCTGTTTACTTTTCCCCCGTTACTTCTTTCCTTCTGTTCCTTCCTTCATTCCCGCCATCTTTCCTTTATTTATTAATTATTTCTTTATCTCTCGTCTCCTTCTTTACTTCATTCTTTCTTTCCTCATTTTCAGCGTACCTTCTTTTCTTCAGTTTTTTTTTCATTCTTACATGTTTTCGTTTTCCTTCTTTCTTTACACTTTTGCATTCATTAAATACTTCCTTCTCCCGTTCCTTGCAACTTCCCTTCCATCTTTCTATACTTTCTTTCTATTTTCATTCTACCTTTCTTCTCATTCTTCCTTCCGTCTTCTTATTGTTCCTTCCAAATTTCCTTCCATCTTTCCTTTCTTTCTTAGCCCATTCCTCCTTTCTTTTAATCTCGTTCTTCCTTCCTTCCTTCTCCTTCTTTGCAACTTTCCTTCTATCGTTCCATAATTTCTTTCTTCCCAACTTCATTTCTCCTTTTTTTTTCATCTCTTACCATATAGACATCATATTGGTTCTTGAAAATGACTGCGATGGTCGAAAGTAATTGAACAAAACAGACTTTCTTTATTTCTATGTGAATATTATGTTAATATATCAGACGATAAGTTTCATTAAACAAAATGTGGATTTTGCCAGGAATAGAACCTGTGGCCTGCTTTTTAATCTGAAAAAACAACAAGTCAGATGGAAATGGCTAAATGGCAGAGCACGTCTGACATGAAGGTGGTTTATCATATTTAAAATACAATAGGTTATGGGTTCAATTTATGTCAAATGGCACATCATGTTCAATAAATCTTTCGATCTCTAGACTGCTAGATATAATTCACACAGTTTGAAAAAAAAAAGGAAATTTACTTAAACACGCGTACCCAAAATATATATATATATATATATATATATATATATATATGATTATATTGATTATATTATATTATTGTTTTTTTAATAGTTTTGTTTCTCATATTCAGTAACCCCTTGCGTCTTAGTAGCCTTACTGCCTTACTTGGGGTGAAGTGATTGAATATATATATATATATATATATATATATATAAAAGAAAGAACAGTAAGATATAAAATCCGGTGTTCTTATAGATATTTTTATTTTTACAAAATAGTGCTCAATGTAAATTTACAGAGCATTAATATTATAAATTAATTGATTTAAAATGTTTTTTTTCCGCTACACAGTTCCAACCATGTTTCAAAAATAGAAGCTAAAAACCCCGAATTTAATTTTGCAATTAAATTAAAAGCATTAGTTCCATTTCATCTTCAAGCGAATTTTGGAGTAACTTTTAAAAATTACCGGGTTTTAAAGACACAGTGTGTGTGTGTGTGTGTGTGTGTATGTGTAATAAATTTCAGTTATGTTTGAAACTAAACAGTGTATTCAAACGCCACTAATTGACTACCCCTACGAAATTTTGTTCCAACCCAATATGTACAGGGTGCGATGGATAAATTATCGCCATTTTATATTTTTAATTTCGGCTATGCGAGTTGTTTGTTTTTGATATTGGCATCGGCACATTATAGTAGGGTCAGTTGGGCAGTGTCTGTGAGAAAAAGAGCACCATGATGCAATTCACTCCGCCAGAAATTTTGAAACGGCATGCTGTCCTGCTTGATATTCAGGCTGGAAGCACCAACATGGACATTTCAAAGTGTTTGAGGATAGTGCAAATGATTCAGAAAGAGTTGTATTTGTCTAATGGCGATTGCAAAGGTACGACAGCTCGGAAAACTCACTATTATCGTTCTGATAAGAAAATACCTCCCCAATTTGTTGGCGTGGACCTCAAACTCAACACGGAATCATACATCAGTGCCTTGAGGAGGTAGTGTTGCACTGAGTCAAGAGGGTGGACATTATTATTGTGTCGACTGCACAGTATAGTCGGGTCGGTTGGGCAACTTCTGCAAGAAAAAGAGCCCCATGACGCAATTCAATCCGTCAGGAATTTGGAAATGGGACAGTGTAAAGGATTCGGAAAGATTTGGATGATATATCCAGTAAACATCATGATATTCGGAATGGTCACTAGTAATGGCGACGTTATACCTTCATTCATCTTCCCACGGGGCCTCAGACTCAACACGGAAGCCTATATCAATTGCTTTGAGAAGGTAATGCTGTCCTGGGTCAAGAGGGTTGCTGCTGGAAGACCTATGTCTGGCAACAGGACTCTGCACCATGTCACCCAAATAAGAGAACGCAGTCATGGCTGTCAGTCAATTTCTGTGACCACATCACCCCTTACATCCTACCATCTAAATCCCCAGACTGCAACCTCCTTGATTATTATGTTTGGAGCAGAGTTGAGCGAGTGACCAAAAAAACTTTTCGTAACCTTAAAGATTGACAGAAAGCAAGAATTATGACAGCATTCACTAACTTAAATAAGAATAGTTTCAAGAGATTCCAAAATCGTCTGGAGGTCGTTGCTGAAGCCAATGGCGATTTTATGAAATAAATGTACTCTTCAGTATTTCAAGATTTTTTTGTGTAATTATTATTGGGTAATTTTTGGTAAATAAATGTAACCTATTTCCTTGAAAAATTCTTTTAAGAGAAATATTTCATGACTTTCAACCGACATTAGCACTGGCCAATAAAGACTGAATATTTCCTTTTTAGGAAACAGATAATACTGTCATTACTATCAGAGATGACAACAGACTTCCTACGGTGACTCAAGGCTGGTTAAAATGGGGAGCTCAGGCGCGTGCACATGAGCCAAGACCAAAAATTACCCAGGCCCCGCAAACCAACATCGCGCTGGCGTCAATATTTTCCCGACCTTCTCTCCCTCTTTACACCAAAAAGGGAGGTGCTGTCGCAAAGTTGGAATCCCTGGGACCAGGCATCACTCATTTATTGTGTTCTGTCCGAAACACAGTTGTGAGATAAAAAAAAAATAGTCTACTCGAAGGCAGATACTACACATTGATCGCAGACCGAAGGCCAGAGAGTGAATTGAAGCGTGACTCGGGTAGCACTGGCTGCTCGGTCAACGAATGTCGAATGTTTCTTTATAAAGGAAACGACTCATATTACCATAACATGTATATGCGTGAAATGTGATAGTCACGGTCGATTCCCACTTGCATTTTTTGTTCTGATGGGCTTCTTGGTCGGACTGAGAACTTTTCAGCACCTCCTCTTGTCCCCTCGACTTGTCTTTTCATGAATAATGCATTAATTAGTTTAATTCGATGACGTGGAGAACCGAATCAACAGAATTGGATTTTTCAGGTGCTACGAATCAAGTATATTGACTTTGGCAAGAAAGAGGCGTGAACACTAAAGATGATGAATACGAAAGAAAAAGAGGGAGGGAAAGAAATATTAACAGAAGACGACAAAGAGAAAAAAATACGTTGCAGTTGTAGGAGGTGGGGGAAGAAGAACGTTTTCCTGGGTCGAAGCGGGAAAATATAAGATAGGAAACTGTAATACGTTTTATAATAGCTGAAAATAAGAAGGTATTCAATAAAATATGAAAAAAATACAGAAAGAATAATATTTTGTATCGAGAAGGCGTAGGTGGCGTAACAGTTAACGGCAAAAAAATGGAATCAAAGAACAGAGTTCAAACGCCGACTGTGATAGTTGGCATACACTTCTCACTTCATATAATGCGCAGCAGAAATATCTCCCACATATAGCACCTCAAATACCTCGCTACATAATAATAATAAGAAATCAGTAACAATGGTGTCTTCATCTATCTAATGTCTTACCATTATGGGGGGGGGAGATATTTCTTGGAGGTATATGTAGAAGGTATTTCCGACGCACACTGTATTATTTCTCCTTGCAAACGAGTGACCTTTCACGTATCAGTCCTGGGTATGATGATAAACTACGTCCAGCAGCAAGGCTTCTGAACGGAAGGTTTTGAGGAGAATGGGACCTGGGGTGGTAGCACCTGTTAGGGTTCTAGCTATGGACAAAAAGGGAACCCCCAAACAAGAATCAAAACACTAAAAAGTAAAAAATACATTTTTATAGCAAATGGCATACATTGTTAAAAAAAAAAAAATAAAAACAATTTTCTATCACTAATCTCATTTCTTGTAAGGAGAAATAGGTTTCACTCAGCTTTTGATTTTCTAAGGTTATTTGGTAAAGATAAATGCAGCTAAGTAATAGTAGTTGAGTATGGGGGTGTAACATCAGTGGTAGTACCTTTGCAGCGAAGCGGTCGGCCCTGCTTTACCCAGGTGAATTGGGATGCGAAACTGTACTGGTCCACAGCCTACATCCAAAACTCACACATGGCTCCAAGAAGTCGCATGGGCATTGCGACAGCTACACTCCGGTCATCGGTATTGACATGCCAGTTAAACTGTGTGAGGATTGTCGGAAGTGTTTTCCGACCCAACTGGTGAAGGATAACCCCTCGCCCCACCCCACCTGTGCCAAGCGGCCAACAAACAATCGCCAGCCTGGGCGTAGGAGATGCGCCACAAAGGACAAATGTTTTTACCATTGGGCGGAGGAACTTCTGTGAGGATGGACGGGGTAACATGAAGATACCCGGTGCCAAAGGAACCGGCAAGCCATTGCTCTATTTTGCTTTGAATATCGTCATGAACCAAAATTTTGAGATGGAGGTGATTGGTGATCACAGCGGTAGCAAAATGCGCTGACTGAATAAATAAATATATCATCAGTTAACAGAACGAAAACCAAAATGACTTATAGCTGGAAATGTATATGTGTTTGTCGGATGCATACTAGTATCAGAAAATAAAAGAAGAGGAGACAAAGTTGGAAATATTTATCAAAGACGCGTTTCATCAGAGAAAACGTCTGGTCTCATTGGCTTCTTCAATTTGACTAAAAGAAAGACAAACCTGCGTGTAAGGAAATATATTGGGATGTCTGAGAATAAAATTAATTACCCTTGTTTATCACTTCCTGACTTGAGACTTGAAGAGGGTCTGTCCATCTGTGGGCTTATTTGTTTTATTTTTATCTGTATTAGAACCGTTTGGTATTGTAGAATTTTAAACCAGTTTTTATTATTTTAGAAAGCACAAAAATTAATTAATTTGCTGTTACACGATTTGGACAATTTTGCTTTTACACACGGTATTTCTTCGCCAGTCGATCTAGAGGAAGAAAAAATTGATAAATTTAAACCTCCTCTGCCTTGTGGTCATATCCAAAAACACGGAAAAGACTATGGAGATAACTCCAGACAGAAAACCAGGAGTGTAGACATGTCGTCCCCATAGGTAATGCTTCATATTTCTTTTGATCTTGTCAGTAGGGCCGAGAGTTGGGAGGTATGTAGTCTAGGTAACGAACGGATTCCATATACCATCGTCAGTCTTGGAGAAGGATAACTCTGAAGTCAAACCACCTTTTGCCTTGTAGGTGTTGTCTCTTTAACTTTTGAAATGAGGGGCTGGGTAACCTCAACACCCCCTGGGGTAAAAGGAACAGGTATGCCATTCCACACTTCTGTTTTGAATGTCGTCATGAACCACAATTGTGAGATGGAGGGGAGTGGTGACCTCATCTACGGTGCGATAATTGAATAAGTGATGACGAAGTAATTATAATTTAATCATCATAAAAAAAATGAAATGTTTTTGACTTGTTTATAAAGTTCGAATTTTTTTCATATTTAGATTTCGGTATTAAATAACTAATAACAACCAAAACAAATCATTCACGCAGTCCCTCCCAGGGGTCGGGTTTTGTTTTTCATTTATGTGCTGTGTCCCTTATAGATGTGGGCAAATACAAATTCTTGTCTTTCGTAGTTCTTAGCAATATTTGTCTCTCTTTCTATCTCTCCTACACTCTATGCTGCCAATAATTTACATAAGTTAATGTTACCAATATTCAGACTTAAATTTTTTCCGTCTCAATCTCTCAGTCAAATAGCAGTTTTCTCTAATCGTACCCCACCACTAACAAATCTGATCAACATGTTTCTTTACTCGATTTTTTCCTTGTCTCCTATCCTTGTTGTTGCCTAACCGCTTGGCAATTCGGATCACACTGTAGTACCTGTTGAGTTTTCGTTTGGCTCGTCTATTAGTCATGAATCCACTTTTTGCAATAATTATTTCTGGTACCAGCCAACCGACTGTGATTTATTTCGTGACTTTCTTCACGGCGCCACTTGGGGGGGAAATTTTAAACCTTCCTATTGAGAATTGCGCCCCTGCGTTTTCTTCACGGGTAAAAGATGGTGTAGATTCCTTTGTATAATCTCGGAAATATCAAATGAAACTAAAATCTTCTCCTTGGTTTACACCTGCCTGCTCACTCACTATAGCCCACAGGAATCAATTTTTCAGGCTGTACCAACGTGATAGTTCTGATCACAACAGAGGCCTTTGTATCCGCTCGTAACACTTGTAAACCTGTCCTCAATAAGGCTAAGTCTTTGTTCGCAGATAGAATGAAGCACTGTATAGCCTTGAACAATTTTAGTTCTACAGAGAGCTCTGTTATAGTGTATTAAATAAGGTTAATGCTTCTCTTCACTCAATTTGAACATATTCTGATGTAAATGCTTTGCCCATAAATTCTCTTCAAATTCTACTCTTGACTCGTCTAGAGTATCCTTTCTTGTAATTTTACTTAGAACAGACTCTTTTCTATGTTTGAGATATATATATATATATATATATATATATATATATATATATATATATATAAACGTGTGTGCTTTTACTGTGTTTTTGAGATTATATATAATTGCCATTGCGTCTAGCATGAAACAGCCTGTCGCCTCTGAGTGCTGACTTCTATGTTCACTTATATATCTATATTTTCATAAGCTCTATCTATAATATTGAGCGCTTTATCCCATAAATATAGCACACCTTAAAACTATTTTTAAGCGTTTCACCCCATGCAAGGCGGGAAGCCACTAGCATGCAAAGGGTTACAGAGAGTAGAAGCGAGAACAAAGAGGAGTGATAGAGGAAAGGAAGAAGAGGAGTGATAGAGGAAAGGAAGAAGAGAAGGATGGGGGATAGATCAAGGCATCGTCGATTGACGTTATATTTGATAATTATATTTGAATAATTGGGGAGGAGTTCCACAGGCGAGAAGCGCGAGCTATTTGATTAGAAAAATGACTATATATATATATATATATATATATATATATATATATATATATATATATATATATATATATATATATATATTGAATAAATTACAGACATTATGTCTGCTAATTTTTAACAAATCCGTTCATACTCACGAATAACCTTCCGTGTATTGATGTTAAAGGATGAGAGAAATGTGCTATAGCTGTTTAAATATCTTTTATTCTCATTACCCAGATACTTTCGATCTTTTTCCAAGATCATCTTCAGGGGTGCAAGTAATGCAAAACTATATGTTGTTCATAAATATAAGTATTTATAAAAAGTTGTGCGTTGTTATCCATTACCGTAATTTTTTTGTTATGCTTTTAAATGCAAAAAGGTTGACAAAGATCAATACACGGAAAGTTATTCGTGAGTATGAACGGATTTTGTTAGAAATTAGCTGACATAATGTAAGTAATTTATTCAATCAGACATGGCTAAAAGAATTTGCTGCCAAAATACACACGCATTATATATATATATATATATAAATCCATCCATGAT
The DNA here is from genome assembly GCA_903632075.3 of Acanthosepion pharaonis. Lineage (NCBI taxonomy): Eukaryota > Metazoa > Mollusca > Cephalopoda > Sepiida > Sepiidae > Acanthosepion > Acanthosepion pharaonis. Next base: position 1,147,818 of record CAHIKZ030004111.1, read on the forward strand.
GTCTGCTGTCATCTCTTAACTGGGCTCCCATAATTTATGGTATCCCTGCAATAGTTCTAAATTAATGTGCTTCTGAACTGGCTCCTGATCTCTGTAAACTCTACAATGTCTTGTTGCTTCTTGCTCGTTGAAAATCATTTTCTCGAGTTTCGGTTTTGGTGAACAGTCTGAGCCTTCTAACTGTCAACCTATTAGTTTTCTACTTATTTTTGGAAAAACTGCAGAGGCTCTAATCAATTAGTAATTAGTTAAGCATCTCACATTGCAGGGCCTTCATTCAGACAAATAACATGACTTTCATTACTCTAGGTCAACACCTTGTTATTGCCGAAACATTTTGTCAAGCTTTAAATAAGAATGGTGATGCACTGGGCTATTGCTTTACATATCTCTAAGGCGTTTGATGGAGTGTGTCATGCTCTGGTCTTCATAAGTTGAAAGCATATGGTATTTCTGGACGTATATTTGATTTGATTCAATCTTTCTTATCGTATCGTGAAACGAAAACTCTCTTGAACGGCCATTCTTTTAGATGCTTTTTACATTAACGCGAGTGTCTTGGATCTATTCGTAGACGAACTTTGCTAATTTTTGTCAACGACCTTTGAAATGTCATCAATTCTCGATTTGGTAACTATGATGACGACGCAACTATTTACTATTGTCTTAATGACTGATGCTAACCTCCAGGAGAGTGATTCATTACACCTCGGGATAAAGTTTTCCGTTGTCATTAAGTGGAACAACGATATTGAATCAATTGCTAAGTTTGCTCGCAGGAAAGTGGGTTTCCTTTGTCGTGACAGACAAGTTTTCTTGTCAGAATATATTTTATAACTTTACAAGTCTGCCCTTCGTCTATGCATTGACTATTGCTGCCACATATGGTCTGGTGCTTCTGCTATGTATGTAGAGATTCTTGAGAAAATCCAAAGAAAAATTGTTACTGTTATCGATCTTGGAATGACATCTGTGATTCACTCATTTTCACACCGCCGTAAGTTTTTTTTTTAGTTCTTCGTATTTATGAATTTAAGTACACTAGTGGATTGAAAGCTAGTACTGTCGTATCTATGAAAAAACATTTTTGTAGATTTTAATCAACATACAATTCTGGTTTGTTAGCTTTGTATTATTAATATTGTCTAAAAGAGGAGACAGGCGAAAAAAGAAAAAAGGAAAAGAAAACAACAAAAGAAAAAAAAGAAGAAAAGGAAAAGAAAAAACAAAAGAAAAAAAGAAGAAAAGGAAAAGAAAAAAAAGGAAAAGAAAAAGAAAAAAAAAAAACAAAAAAAAAAAAAAAGGAAAAAAAAAAACAAAAAGAAAAAAACGAAAAAAAAAAAACAAAAAAAAAAAAAAAAAACAAAAGAAAAAAGGAAAAGAAAAAAAAAGAAAAAGAGAAAAAAAGGAAAAGAAAAAACAAAAGAAAAAAGGAAAAGAAAAAAAAAAAAAAAAAAGAAAAAAAGAAAAAAAAAAAAGAAAAAGAAAAAAAAAGAAAAAAAAGAAAAAAAAAAATAAAAAAAAAAAAAAAAAAGAAAAAAAAAAAAAAAAGAAAAAACAAAAAAAAAAAAAAAAAAAAAAAAAAAAAAGAAAAAAAAAAAAGAAAAAAAACAAAAAGAAGAAAAAGGAAAAAAAAAGAAACAAGAAAAAAAGAAACAAAAAAAAGAAAAAGAAAAGAGAAACAAAAAGAAAAAGAAGAAAAAAGAAACAAAAAGAAAAAGAAGAAAAAAGAAACAAAAAGAAAAAGAAGAAAAAAGAAACAAAAAGAAAAAATAAAATGAAGAAAAAGAATGAGGAAGAAGAATATTATTTTTATTATTAAAGCTGTCTATTTTACAAGGAAAAGAAAAACGAAAAAAGACTATTTTTATTACTAATGTTGTCTATTTTATTAGAAAAGAAAAAGAAAAAAGAAAAGATGAAAAGAAAAAGAAAAGAAAAAGGTTATTTTTATTATTAATGTTATCTATCGACAGCTAATTCTCATCATTATATAGTTAAGTTTTATGCTAACAGTTTCTTCACTTGTGAAGCTCTTTTGGCTTCGTGTTTTTTAATAAACTTTTGATCTTCAAAAATTGAAATGCTATTTCAATCATCGTCATCTATTTTTTTTACCTCTCTCCTTAATAATGCTTTTTCTCTAATTTTTTAAAGCTCAGTAATCCCTTGCGTCTTATTGGCATTATCACCTTGATTGGCGTAAAATGAGAGAACAAAAAGGTAGGCTACGCGACACTTCTCTCTATTTCCTTCCGTTCTGTGAGCGTCAAATTCTCCAAGCTCTCTTACCTATTATGCGCTCCAGAAATCTCCACTGTATTTGTCTGATTCTAATAAATATTATTTTTATTCTGTCACATGCGATATCCATTTATGGCATAGGTGATCATGATTCTTCCCAAAAACATATCCTTTGTAATCCGGTGCAATATTTATCCCTTGACTATCCGTCCAAGTTTTTGTGCCTCCATCATTTTACAGAAACTCATTAGGTATGTTACGCACTCTTTTGCGAGTGTCAAATTCTCCAATTGTCTTTCCTCGCTATTCTAAGTATTCTCATTTTTTGTTTTGTTTTACAGTATATCAACCCCAATGGTTTATTTAATGCAGACAAGATTTTTATTGCTGGTAATATTTTTAAAAAAAAAAAAAATGCTGGTAATATTTTTCTTTTTCAAAAATGTACTGCTGGTAATAATTTTCCCCAAAAAGTATTGCTGTTATTAAAACTTATTTTTATACTTTTATAGTGTTTTGATCCATTTTGTAACAATTTTCCCATAGCTTGGACCCTGACAGGTGCTACCACACCGGGTTAGTGTTGACCTGGGAACGCCAGCAAACAAGAGGTAGTTCCATGCTCTTCAAAACTTCCTGATCAAAGGTCTTGCTGTCGGATGCAGTTCAACGTCTTAACCAGGACGCGGATGCAGTTCATCCTCTAGCCCCGCCATTCTGTATAATCACGAAAAATTAGATTGAAAGAATGGTGAGGAAACGCCAACATCTGATCTTGCTGAAAGCCTTGCGTGTTTTGGTGCAAAATTTGGTCGAATGGAATCACGTATAACGAAGGTACGTAATGGTTACCTAAGTTAGAAAACGAAGATTCTGCGGGAAGCTATGGCCATTAACTTGGAGGATGTTGAAAGTATATTTCTACCTGGAAAGCAGCGGGATCCGACCTTCTGAACGGTTTCGTATTTGAAAAGAGGTCAGCATGTTATGTTTAGATCAGAGTAGGCTACGAGAATGGATAATAAAAGAATGACAATGCTTATAGTGAAAGACTCATTAAAAGGCAGGCAGGCAATTATTAGACCAATTACTTGCTTACATTTCATTTGGAAGTTGCTAACAAGAATCTTCAACTATGTTTTCTGCCTGAACCTTACTGAAAAATGATCTTTCTGATGAGCAGAAACAGTATTGAAAAATAGGAACTGTGACAGGAGGCATGGTGGAGTAATGGATAACGGCTCGGATTGAGAGAACCGAGTTCAAATTCCACTCGAATCCATTACATTCACTTACGTGTTAATACCCTTGGGAAAGGTATGAATCCTCTTCTCCCAGCCATGGCTAAATTGCAGGACAAATCGGGTTCTATAGCCTTGGATGGCAACTGGTATACCACAGAAAGAAACGGCGACCTACGGCGGGAAAAAAATCTGTCTCATCAGTCATGTATCGAAAGATACATAATCACCTAAGCGTGTATCACGCATGGCACATAATTGACTGAAATTCACTTATGTGCTAATACCCTTGGGGAAGGTATGAATCCTCTTCATCTCTCCCCAACTATGGGTAAATAGCAGGACAGACCGAAGTTCTAAGGAGTTGATATGCCGTTAAACAAACAAATCAATCAGTCAATTGTATCAAGTGCGTGGTGAGCACTCCGAGACAACTGACCACATCGTCTTTGGAAGTGTTTAATTGGCACGAACAAAGTATTTATGAGAGAGTAATAAGGGTCCCAGTACAGCAAGTAGTGTAATCTTTTGAATCTCTTCTGAACATGGGTTGCAAGGAATTTAACGTTTTTGATCGTAAACAGTAAATTCTATTATTGATATATCAGCAGTTTTAAGGCGCATTTTTTAAAAAATTTAAATTCTTATTTAGTTTGGCTTATACTTTAACAGATATACTTCTCTAATGGCACAGTCGTATCTATGAGAAAGCATTTTTGTAGATTTTAATCGCAATAAAATCTGGTTTGCTAGCTTTTATATGTCGATTAATATGCGTAGTAAATTCACATTGTTTTCTTAGCGGACATACAAAAAAATGAATTAACTCAAAGAAAAACCAGTAAAAAAAATGCGTAAAAAAGTCTAATCATCAACTACAAGAAGAGAGAATGTATGGTTGTTAGCAAGAGAAATTTGCCAAAATACTTTAAGAAAATAATCTATGAAAAGGTTGGTACAGAAATAGAAATATCTGAGAAGTGTTATAACAGACGATGGAAAATGGGACATCGAAACCGAAGGTACACTGGAATAGCTAAAGACGCCTTTTAGAAAGTAACGAAAGTATTAAGCAGAAAAATTTCGTTATATGGCAGACTTGAGGCAACAAAGATGTGGTCCTAGGTAAGGATGCTGAGAAGATGAAAGCCGGAGAATGTGAGCAACGAGGAAGTTTTGAGGAAAATGAATATAGAAAAGTACTCTAACCATTTAAATTTCTGAGAGGAAAGTAGGATTGGAGAATCTGACACCGACAGGAAATAGTGAAGACAAGAGTATCGGGGGAAAACAGCATGTCACCTTCCTAATGAACTTGTGCAAAAGGATGGCAAGGCAGGGGGTGGGAGTAATAATGAAAAGACAAATGTTACTAAGTGCTACGAAGGATAGGAAATTATGGAGAACAATGAACGTTCAAGACCAAAAGATAGACACTTTTCAAGACTTGGGCGATCATGACACAGAGAAGAAGAAAATCTATTTGCTATTTAAACGAGGGAAGAAGAAAAAAAAAGAAATAGAAAAAAATGTCTACTTTCATTACTGATGTTGTTTATTTTACTAGAAAAAGAAACAGGCCGAAAAGAAGAAAGAAAAGAAAGAAGACTTATTTTGTATTACTAATATTATCTATTTCACTAAAAGACACAGACGAAAAATATGAAAAAAAAAAACGAAGAAAAAAAAAATTAATTTTATTATTATTGCTGTATATTTTAATGAAAAAAAGAGAAAGAAATTGAAGACTATTTCAGTTATAAATGTCTATTATGCTAGAAAAGGAATAAGAAAAAAAGTAAAGAAAAAGAGAACGGAAAGAGAAAGAAAAAAGGAGAAAAAAAGAAAGAGAAAAAGGGAAAAAAGAAAGAGAAAAAGGAGAAAAAAGAAAGAGAAAAAAGGAGAAAAAAGAAAGAGAAAAAAGAAAGAGAAAAAAGGAGAAAAAAAGAAAGAGAAAAAGGAGAAAAAGAGAAAGAGAAAAGAGAAAAAAGAGAAAAAAGAGAAAAAGAAAAAAGAAAAAAAAGAGAAAAAGAAAAAAGAGAAAAAAGAAAAAAAGAAAAAAAAAAGAGAAAAAGAAAAAAGAGAAAAAAGAAAAAAGAAAAAAGAAAGAAAAAAAGAAAAAAAAAGAAAAAAGAAAGAAAAAAGGAGAGAAAAAAGAAAGAAAAAAGGAGAGAAAAAAGAAAGAAAAAAGGAGAGAAAAAAGAAAGAAAAAAGGAGAGAAAAAAGAAAGAAAAAAAGAGAAAAGAAAAAAAAAAAAAGAAAAAAAAAAGAAAAAGGAGAAAAAAGAAAGAAAAAAAGAAGAGAAAAAAGAAAGAAAAAAAGAAGAGAAAAAAGAAAGAAAAAAAGGAGAAAGACTATTTTTATTACAATGTCTATTTTACTAGAAGACGAAAAAAGAATAAAGAAGGAAGAAGAAAGAAAACCAAGAATATTTTTATTACAAATGTTGTCTTAAATAGACAACATTTGTAATAAAAATATTCTTCGTTTTCTTTTTACGAAATGAAAAAGAAGAAAAAGTTGAGGATAAGAAAAAAAGAAGACATTTACAATTTCATTACTGATGTTATTTATTTTAACATTACTACTATTTCTGATATTATTGAACCTATTGATAATTATGATGATGAAGAAGAAAACTATACAATCATAGGACTCAGGAAAATGAAGATAAAGTTAAGAGAAACAGAAGTTCAAAAATAGGTAAAAAAAGGTTTATATTCTGAAAAGAGAGCAAAGAACTAAAAAAAGTTAAAACAGAAAAGGGACAAAATTTTTAAAAAAATGTTTTATTTAAACAAGGAAAGATTGAAAAAGAAAAATATATGAAAGAAACATAAAATGACGTTGATGGAAAGATAAAAATTGAGTAAAAAAAAAAAAAAAAAACTAAAAAAACGAAAAATAAAAGAAAAAATGAGAAAGAAAGAAAAACAAACTTCTGCACCTTCTCCATCCCCCAAAAAAGTAAAACTAAAAAAATAAAAATAATATAGAACGGAGGAAGATACTTTTTTAAAAATGATACAATTTTTTTTTAAAATGAAAAGCCGCGTAAAGTGAAGAGCAAACGGAAATTTAAATAACAGGCAACAAAGAAAGGCAAAAGCAACCTTAAAGATGTCGAATGGGGCAAATGAAACCTGGGAAAAGTGGGGAGACTGAATCAAAATTATTCCCGGCACATACGTTCGTGTGGCGTTTGTAATTCAACAGAGAGCGGCGAAATTTTACGGTTGAAAAGGTGTGTGGGTAGCGAAGGTGAAGAGGAAGAGCAGAAGAAATTGTTCAAGAAGAAAGGAAAGACGGGGGTGTCATTTGGAGGGTGTAATAAAGAGGGGACGAGATTCCTAAAGGAGGAGGAGGAGGAGGAGGAGTGAACGGAAATTGGCGACGGTGGGGAGTAGGAGAACGGCAAAGCCAGAGAGAGAGAGAGAGAGAGAGAGCGAGAGAGAAATAGAGAAAGAGAAAGAATTAGAAAAGAAAGCGGAAGAGGGGTAAGAAAGGTATAGAGAGGGTTAGATTGAGAAAAAGGAAGAAAGATTATACGGATCGCGACAGGTAAGGACAAGGATTCATGAAACTAAAATTCTAGGAATAATTCGCATACACACACACGAATATATGAACACAAACACACATAGAACAAACAAGAACACACACAGACGCATATGAACACACAGACGCATATGAACACACACACGAAGAAAACAAACACACACATACACACAAAGAAAACAAACACACACATACACACAAAGAAAACAAACACACACATACACACAAAGAAAACAAACACACACATACACACAAAGAAAACAAACACACACATACACACAAAGAAAACAAACACACACGCACAAAGAAAACACACACACAAAGAAAACACACACACACAAAGAAAACACACACGCACAAAGAAAACAAACACACACACACAAAGAAAACACACACAATATATATAACACCCAGAAGCCAGAAAATATACTTTAGATTGTAAGAATTTATGTTTTTGGAGATAATGATTTAGTGATATAACTTTTACGAATTAACCCTCAGCTAGTGGGGGGGGGGTTGAATTCTCACCTTTCTCAAGGTTATTTCCATGTAAATAAAGCGTGAATTAGAACTCGGCTCTCAATTCCGAGCCATTATCCATTACACTAGCAGTACATCCAAATTTACTGCACCTGTTATTCCCAAGCGATCCCATATTCATAGTAACTAGGCTCAACGTTGTTTAACTTCAGTGATCGTACGGAAACCTGTGTTTCAATATGATGGGGCCGTAAGCTAAATATAAAATGAAAATATGGATTAAATTCGACAGAATGAAAATAAAACAAACAGAATTTCAAGACATACATAACCACGTATATGCCATAAGGTATACACGTGACGTCTGCACAGCAAAGGAAAGCAAATCAACAGAGAATTGAAAAAAAATATGCCCGACTCCACATTGTTTTACCTCGCAAGTAACGAAAATTCTGACGAAGCTAAGTTAAATAGCGAAACATGCTAAATTTATGAAGATTGTATTCCTTACTTACACACACACACACATATATATATATAACAAAGATAATATTTCAGCCATTGTAATTCTAGAAGATAATATGTTCAAGGCAACCATTGACCTACAGTGCAAAAAGAGTAAACGAAAAATAATTTCATGCGACAGATGCCCGTTCATCGGCGAAGTAGAAGGTTTTAATTTTCTTATAGATTTATCATTCTGTTGTTTTGTTATCCACGATTACTCATCGATCCAAATATTTCATTTCTTTCTCACTGTGTATATATATATATATATATATATATATATATATTCAGTTATATGGGTAAGAGTTTGTCACGCTGTGTTTCACGCTTTCGCGATCATCAGACAAACTCATCCATACAATTGAATATGTTGCCTCAAACACTTTTCAATAAGTACTGTGCATACATACATATATATGCACAGTACTTATTGAAAAGAGCTCTTCTCTCTATATATATATATATAATCGACTCTCCCGTCGCGTTCGACGTATGAGGGTCAGGCCGATAAGTCCCCAGGAAACCGACATCCCGACACCGGCACATGAGATTTGTTTATAGTGGTGAAGGCCTTGTGCAGGACCAGCCACACTTTTTGGAGGGACGAATACAGAAACCTGGTGCACCGAATGCATGCCACAAGGTTCCCAAACGACCCTCCGCAGGTTTTGAATTCAGAGTTGTCCTTCTTCTAGACCAGTTGCCATCCAAGGCTATAGAACCCAGTCTGTCCTGCTATTTTACCCATAGCTGGAGGGAGATGAAGAGGATACATACCTTCCCCAAGGGTATTAGCACGTAAGTGAATGCAGTGGATTCGACTGGAATTCGACTCTGCGATTCCTCAATCCAAGACGCTAACCACTGCTCCACCGTGCTATATATATATATATATATATATATATATATATATATAGAGAGAGAGAGAGAGAGAGAGAGAGAGAGACACAGAGTGGCAACAATGGCTGATCACTTGTGGTTTATACTATAACTTTACTCAGCGAACTGCAGTTACAGTTTCTGGGAGAAGGTAAATCATCTGTTGTGATCAACACTTAGGACCAGGGCAGTAGAGTCAAACCCTCGGTCACGAAGACTTGTAACACAACCATCGAGGAACAATTCTTTGGATACAAATTCACTTTCAAGACTTGGTTAACTCCGTGGTATGGTTTTCAGATACTTCCACGAAGATCACCTGTGTGTGTATATATATATAATTTAAACAGCACAAACAAAGTCTGGAAATGTGTTTGGAAAGAAAGACAGTGAGAATTGGATAGAGAAAAAAGTAGGAACAAAAGACGGATGAAATAAGAAAGAAATAAAAAATAGATATTGAAGGAAAGAAGGGGCAAAACAAGATCGATAAATTAAAAAAAGGCAAGAAAGCAAACATGAAAACAAGAAAAAGAAAGAAAGCAAAAAAAAAAGAAAGAAAGCAAGAAATAGATATAGAAGGGAAAAAATAAGAAAAGATGGATAAAAGAAAGAAAAAAGTAGGAGCAAAAGATGGGGATCGAATAAGAAAAAAAATGGATATAGAAAGAAAGAAGGAGCAAAAAAGACGAATAGAATAAGAAAGAAAGAAAAATAAGAAAGAAATGAATATAAAAAACAAGGGGATAAAGGAAGATGGATAAAGAAAGAAAGAAAGAAAGAAAGAAAGAAAGAAGGTAATGTTTGGTGTTCCCGGTTTAATATGCAAATTAGAATCTCAAGCAAAAGCCTCTCATATCTTTGAAGCAATACGCCTTAATAGACCTGAAATACCCACACGTCCGATGGTTGCTATGGAAATACGACAATATATTCCTCTCACGACTTCCTTACACCTTGATTTCCCTCTTCTCCTCTCATGTTACTCCTCACTATCTTCCTCTCCCTCCTCTTTGATACATTTAGTTAGTCTTTCTTTCTTCCCTTCCCACTTTCATTGTTTCCTTTCCTTATTCACCACTTATATTTTCCCTATTAATAATTTATTTTCCCCTCCTCATATCGTGACATTCTTGTTACAGTTGATACTTATTCAGCAATCCACCATGGCAAAATTTCTTTCTCTTATCTAGAAGGTCTACCCTGTAATACGGCACACGATCCAAGGTCGCGTTTCATGTGGATTCTAACCGAAATTGTCTAGTTCCCTTGACTATTGTCACAGACATCAAAGCGTACTCCTAACTTTATCGCTTCACGTTCAATGGGGAGGTATCGTCTGAGGATGAATCTCCAGGCATCAAGTTTCACTTAATTTCGGTTTCGGATCTCCCCTATAGCTGATTATAAATTACAATGTTCATAGCAGGCACAGGAAGGAAACTAGAGGAACTCCAATAGAAGGGAGTGAAGGAAAGCGAGAAGAAAGGACTAAGCATCAATTGCAAGAAAACACAGTGCATGGTTGTCAGCAAAAGGAACAGCCCGATATATAATTACAAATTGGAGATATTAAAAGGGAATGGAAAGTGCAACACCAAAATCCGAAGCCACATTCTGATAGGGAAAATGCCTTCCAAAATCTAAGTAAAGTATTAAGAAATTAAAATTTAATTAGAAACAAAAAAAAAAAAAGTACTGAGCCGACATGTAATATCAGTCCTCCTATATGACAGTCAATGTAGGACAGTCTCCTCGGAAATGAAGAAGAGACATATAATAACAGAAATGTGGTTCTACAGAAGGATGATGAGAATTACAAATTGAACATGGAAGCAACGACGAAGTTTCAGAGGAAATGGAAACAGAAAGGATATTTGAATATAACACGAGAAAGAGACAGTTGAAATTTCTAGGGTTCACAATGAGGAAAATGTGTTTGGAAAATTTATTACTCACAAGAAAGACTGAAGGTAAGAAGGACAAAAAGAAAATAACGCATAACCTACCTAGAGAGTACGAGTAAATGGATGGCTGAGCAAGACTTAGGAGAGATGAGAAAAAGACAAAATTTACATGATATTTTGGAGAGCCATGATCGTCAACACCTTAAGGGGACACGGCACATAGAAGACGTTAGGCAATGGCCATATTGTAAATGTATATCTCTCCTCACGCTTTCTACAAACGAAATATTGACTTTGCTAAGGCCATATTCATATTTAATCATGCTATTCCGTAACAATTCTGAATCAGGCGAGAGTGTACCAAAATCATATTTGGAGACTATACTGTACATTGCTAATATTTCGTATGGCTTCCCGTAATTTTAATAAATGCACCACGGCCTCAAAGCTACACAGGTCTGAAACACCATTTTCTTTGACTAAACTTCCGTAAACTCTTCACGACAGCATGATCTCTTCCGTTCTGTTCTTGTTTACTCTACGTTATCCAAGTCAACCAGAGCTCCGCCAGTCTTTTAGTACAGTTTGACTTTCATCAACCAGAATCACTCGAGTTTCATGCTAAGACCTGGAGCTCTGTCTATGGTAAAAATCACATCTTACAAATCTGCTAACAAACGGTACTTCAGCAACAGTATGTACTTGGCACTGTACAACCTACTGCCAACTTTGACCAATTTTTTTTTTGAAACATTACTTTTTATGTATCACCAAAGCATCAGATTCCTATCATGTATTCTGTCATTTCCTTTTCAGGCTTGTTTAGTTTCGCTTTGTTGTAGGATTTATGATAACTTCTCGCTTATCAGAATGCGGTTTTATTATTATTTTATTTTTTTATCGCTGAAGTTGAACTTCTTCCAAATATCTACATCCTATAGTACATAATTCTTTTACCAACATAATCTTGACTTCAAATGATTTTTAATGCTGGTTACTTAACCCTTTGAACCCTGCGTTCCTGAACAATTTTAACCCTTTCTGTCTGAGCTCCTGAGTCAAAATTCGCAAATAATTGTTATGTAATGTTTCACGATAGATATAAAAATAGTTACAAGCGTTTACTCACCGTTCAACCGGTGGCTGGGCGTGAAGTCATTTTTCTCTATCACTGTTCAACCGGTAGCTTGGCATTACGTCATTTTACTCTATCACTGTACAACCAGTGGATGGGCATTACGTCATTTTTCTCTACCACTGTTCAACCGGCGGCTGGGCATTACGTCATTTTTCTCTACCACCGATAAAGCCAAAAATTCCAATTATGAAGTATCTGGTTTAAAAACTTAAATAAATTACTAGTTTTGCAAGACATTGTCAGTGAATTCATTTTTTAGTACACCATGAATCGTGTGCAAATTTTCTTGTCACAACTGTTGCATTCAGAACTTTAACTGTATAAATACGGAATTGTGTTATTGTTAATTTGATTTTACAAATATTGACAATGATCTTTTTTCTCATTAGGTGCTTCAATAATATGATCTTATACCAATGTTCTTTTTTACAAAAAAAATGTTGAAACACCAGTTCTTGTACGATCACTGAAGTTAAGCAAAGGGCTAAATGAAATAGTGCAGTTAGTGAATGTTTTGATTTTATATTTACAAGTTCCTACTGACTCCAATTTAGACAAATCACATGCAACTGTCTCTTGTCTTGCAGATTTCTTTGATTGACCTTTTCTTGCTCTGATCAGTTTCCGCACATTCTTGTGCTGCAGGTTTAGATTCTTCTTTTTATGTGCCGTGTCCCTTCAGGATATAGGCGATCATGACTCTCCACAATATCCTGTCCTTTTTAGCTCTTAATAAATTTTGCCTTTTTGTTATTTCACCTAAACCCCTTTCCGCCATTCATTTACTGAAGCTCATTAATTATATTATTAGTTGTTTAACTCTGTTCCTCTTACCTGTGTGTATCAAATTTTTCAAGCCCTCTTTCCTCATTATGTGTCCCAGAAATTTCAACTGTCTCTTCTTGGTGTTAAGTTTCCTTTTCATTTCCATTTACTCTAAAACTGTCGTTGCTCACATGTTCGGTCTATGATATACTCAGCATCTTTCTGTAGAACCGCAGGCATGAACAATGTCTGCCCTTGGTTCCCGTTCGCGTGAACTTCCATCTCACTTTAATCTCGACTTTTTGTCACATTACGCTCGACTGGGAGTGCTGATAAATATCTATGGTTGATTTATTTAAACTGTTTTCTTCAGATGTCTTTGTAACATCGAGTGCATAGCCATACATTATAAATGTTAATCCAACGATTAATTTTGAATTAGATCATCTACGAAACGGACTAATAGGCACTTAAAAACCAAATAGTTATCATATGGTATATATTTTTTTAATCATTTCACTCCAGGCAACGCGGAAAATCTACTAAAATACAAAACGTTACTGAGAATGAAATAAACTGAGAAAAAGGTTTTAAGTAGAAAGGACAATAAAAGAACAAGGTCATAAGAGACAAAGGGTGATGATTAACGTTTATTTAAAAAATTTTAAGAGTTACTAACAGGATTGATTGATTAATGGATTTTTTACGACTTATCAACCCTTTAAAGTTATTTAAAGCCAGAACATATTTTTGGATTGTAAGAATTTGTGAGGAAAGGAGAGAATAATGATTTACTGATACAGGTTCTAGTATTTAACCCATAGCTGGGAGAAAAGATGTGGATTCATGCCTTTCCAAATGGTATTTGCGCGTAATGTCAAATAACGAACCTGACTGGAATTTCCAAATTTCCAAAGCCGTTATCAACCGGCATTTCCAAGGGGTCACCCATCTACGTACTGACCAGGCTTGACGTTGCTTAAGTTCAGCGATCGAATGAAAACCACTATTTCAACATAATATGGGTGTTGCCTCGTAAATGACAAGGAACCAGGATTGTTTTACGGCATATCAACACCTGAATGGGTTATCTAATGCCGACAAAATTTTATATTGCTTGTAATATTTTTTCCTTCAAAAATCTATTGTTGCTAATACTTTTTTTTCAAAAAATGTATAGCTGGTAATTATTTTTTCAAAAAATGTATTGCTTGTAATGTATTTCTGATAAGTTTTTTACAAAAATTTATTTCTTGTATTAAAACCTATTTTTGCACTTTCATAGTATTTTAACCCCAGTTGAAGTATTAAAAATTTTCCCATAGCTGGAACCCTAACAGGTGCTACCACCCAGGGTCAGGGTGGACCTGGGAACACCAGTAATTAAGAGGTGATTCCACGCTCCTCAAAACTTCCTGATCAGAGGCCTTGCTGTCGGACGTAGTTTATCGTCTTACCCAGGACGCGGATGTAGTTTATCGTCTTACCCAGGACGGCAAGGAAACCGGAAGAGAGTTCCAGAGGCGTTAAGTTCGAGAGAGAAACTTTTAGAATAAAACTTGCGATTATATCAAGGAATTTCAACAGTAACATGATGATACGTACCTGCTAATCTAGTAATGCGATAAATGTCTTGAAGTAGCAAAAAGTAGGGCACATAAGAGCAATTATCATGGCAATATTTATAGAAAAGTCAGAGAGCGAGAGAAAGTACAGGGTACGGTGGATAAATTGTCGCCATTTCATATTTTTAATTTCGCGCATGCGCGTTTTTTTTTTTTTTTTTTTTTTCGACTGCACAGTATAGTCGGGTCGGTTGGGCAAGAGAAAAAGAGCCCCATGATGCAATTCAATCGGTCAGGAATTTGGAAATGGGATAGTGTAAAGGATTCAGAAAGATTTGGATGATATATCCAGTAAACATCATGATATATGGAGTGATCACTAGTAATGGCGACGTTATGCCTCCATCTTCCCACGGGACCTCAGACTCAACACGGAAGCCTATATCAATTGCTTTGAGAAGGTAATGCTATCCTGGGTCAAGAGGGTTGCTGCTGAAAGACCATATATCTGGCAACAGGACTCTGCACCATGTCACACAAGCAGGAGTACACAGTCATGTCTGTCAGAAAATTTCTGCGACCACGTCATCCCTTACATCTGGCCACCTAACTCCCCAGACTGATTATTATGTGTGGGGCGCAGTTGAGCATGAGGCTCACAAAACTCCTTGTAACATCAAAGTTGAACTGAAGGCAAGGATTATGTCAGCACTTAAGAACTTAAGTAAGGAGACCGTTCAGAAGTGATGCAAGAGATACGGAAGTCGTTTGTAGGCCGTGGTTGAAGACAATGGCAATTTTATTGAATGAATTTACTCTTTAGTATTTAAGATATTTTTGTGTAATTTTGATAAAAATATATCAAGCGAGATGCCAGTGTTATTTATTATTTTTGCGTAATTTAGACGAAAATTTATCCATCGCACACTGTCGGTTGGGAAAAGTGATTAAAGCCGGGGATTTCTCTTCGAGTATCTTAACCAAAGAACTCAGATTCCGGATTCAGTAAAGTTATTGATCTATCCGGCATTTATCTTTTACGAAGTCAGGCATTAGGATCGGGCTATTGATTCATCCATTCCGAAATATATTTGTTTATCGATCTACCAGGGAATCATAAATTATTCTATTAACCTATCTCAGTCGATTGATTGATCAGAATTCATTCGTATTTTTCTATTTGTCTATTGACGTAACATCGTGTAATGATTTATTCTATCTTCCAATTTCTGTCTCATCTATCTGTCTATAGCAGGTAAGAAAGAAGAGAGAAAAAAAGAAAGAAAGTAAGAAGGAAGAAAGCTGGCGGCAGGAAAGAAAGAAAAAAAACAAAGAGAAAGAGGTGTGAGGTAAAAAGTAAAAAGGTAAAAAAAGGTGACTGACTCCGTGAAGGAAAGGAAGAAATGAGGAAAAAGAAGGAAATAAAATAAAAATAAAGTACAAAGAAAGAAAGAAAGAAAGAAAGAAAGAAAGAAGGTTGACTACGAGACAAACGTGAATAAGAAAAAGGAAATAAAAGAAAGAAAAAACAGAGTAAAAATGTGTAAATAAAGAAAGAAGGTTGATTAGGTAGTAAAGAAAATGACGGCTAATAACGAAAGAAAGAAAAATGTGATGAAAAATAAACACAAGAAAAAAAGAGTGGAAAAAGGAAGGAAAAAGGAAAGGGAAGAAAGAAAGAAGGAAAGAAAGGAACAGGGAAAGAACAAAAAAGGAAAAGAACAAAAAAGGAGAAGGAACTAAAGAAAAAGGAAAGAAAAAATCGGAACTAAAGAAAGGAAGGAGAAGGAAAGAAAGAAAACGAAAGAGAAGAAAGTGAAAGAGAAGGAAAGAGAAGAAAAGAGAAGGAAAGAGAAGGAAAGAGAAGGAAAGAGAAGAAAAGAGAAGAAAAGAGAAGGAAAGAGAAGAAAAGAGAAGAAAAGAGAAGGAAAGAGAAGGAAAGAGAAGAAAAGAGAAGAAAAGAGAAGAAAAGAGAAGAAAAGAGAAGAAAGTGAAAGAGAAGAAAAGAGAAGAAAGTGAAAGAGAAGAAAGTGAAAGAGAAGAAAGTGAAAGAGAAGAAAGTGAAAGAGAAGAAAGTGAAAGAGAAGAAAGTGAAGGAAGGAAGGAAAGAAAGGAAGGAAGGAAAGGAAGAAGAGAGGCCATTTGAGAAAACTGTATAGAAGAGCCACCGATGTGTAAAAGAAAAGTCATAAAAGTAGTAAATGTAGCTTCAGCCGAAATGAAAAAAAAAATTAAAAGAAAAGAAAAGCGGAAGAAAAAAAAAAAAAAAAAAAAATGTTCTTAGTTTTACAACCTTTGTTTTTCATCATATTTTTACTTTGTTTTCTTTTCTTTCTTCCGCGCTACTCAGCTGGATTTCGAACGTCACACATCAAAATTCAGTGCACGCCACGGAAGTGGTTCACGCGCCTAAAGGGTATTGAACGATGGAGTTCCCCTCGCCTATGGCGGGAAGCGACTTCTATCACAGCCGCGTCATCGATTAAATTCAATATGGCCGACAGAGCTGGAAGAAACTCTTCTTTGCATCGCGTCAGACACGACAATCTCTGCATCCGTATCTGCTGTCTATCACCCTGATCTCCCTTTTGCTACTTTCCTTCGGAGCAGATATTTCAACGAAAATACACACACACACACACACACACACATATTTTTTTTTTCTGAGATGAGGTATTGTAACTATTTACATAATTTACATTGTTTGAACTGTTATCCTCATCTTAGTCATATTCATGACGTTTCGATCGTTGTACGTACTGGCCTTCGTTAGGTCATAGACACTGATATTTCGAACCGAACCAGAAACGTCGTGAATATGACAAACATGAGGACAACAGTTCGAACAATGTAAATAGATACAATGCCTCATCTCAGAAATATACACACACACACACACATATATATATTTATGTGTGTTTGTGTGTGTGTGTGTGTGTGTGCGCCTATATTTCTGAGTCTGAGATTAGGTATTGTATCTATTTACATTGTTCGGACTGTTGTCCTTATCTTTATTCTTATATTCACGGCGTTTCTGGTTCGGTTCGAAGTACCATCTGACGAAGGCCGGCACGTAAAAAGGTCGAAACGTCATGAATATGACATTAAAGATGAGCACAACAGACCAAACAATGTAAATAGTTTATATATATATATATATATATATATATATATATATATATATATAAACTTTATTTTGATTTTCTTGCTCTTACATAATTACTTCAGAAGACTGGAAAGAAGCGGATATCTTAAATTTATTTTGCCCTACATTTTCATTTTATGAAAATTGTATTGCACACACGCTAATTATTTTTCAGAGAAAGCTATTTTCTTTAAAAAATTGCTTTCAGAGAAAGCTATTTTCCTAACAGAAATTGTTTTCAGAGAAACCTATTTTCCTAACAGAAATTGTTTTCAGAGAAACCTATTTTCCTAACAGAAATTGTTTTCAGAGAAACATATTTTCTTTAAAAAATTGCTTTAAGATAAACCTTATTTTCTTTAAAAAAAATTGGTTTCAGAGAAAGCTATTTCTTAAAAAAAAAAAAAAAAAAAAAAAGTGTTTTCATAGAAACCTATTTTTCTAAAAAAAAAAAAAAAATATATTTTCAGAGAAAGATTTTAAAAACTCCAACCGATAGCAGCATTGGTTCTCGGTCATTGAATGCCGAAATCTTTCATTTTTTTTATATTAATAGGTCGTATACAAGGCTTAAGATCCACTCAAGGTAGATGATACTAGTTTGTTGTTGTATGAGCGTAAGTAAAGGCAAAAAATGCGATTTATGAGCATATATAGGAAGGATAATGCTTAACCCTAGATTTGAAGAGGTCAAGGCTTTAATAATCGCAAAAACATCCTGTCGTGAACAGTTCTTGGGAAGAAGCTGTTCGAGTGGAAATTACTTCTTCCCAATGGAATACAAATGGAAAAAGGATGATTCACCCTTGTGTATGTAACATGGCGGGTCCAGAGCTACAAAGGCTAAGGGCTGGTGAAACCCAGGAATGTCGCTGAGGAGAACATTTGCTATAGAAATTGCGATAGAGTAACGAGAGGCCTGTCACATTGCTGGAAAATAATTCATCGACCACAAGGCCGCGTTGACGCTTTTAACTCCATCAAGGCATGCGTGTTAGGAGTGGGCAGCTCCAGTCCACATATGGCAGCAATACACCATGTTTGGTCTGATCTGATAGGCGTAAAGTTAGAGTTACTTATGCGCCATATTTGCGTACATTATTCGTTAGTCTCGACCAAACAGATGACGCTTTGAGATTCAATAAAATTCATTTTAATCTTATTGATCTTGTAATGGTACTTTCTCAAGTATTAAAATAATAGATGCTCCCTGGTTCTTGAGGTGATAATCTATTATTTATTCTCATTTTTAAATATCAGATCATTGCAAAAGCTCGCGCTCAGTTTTCAATGTAAATATAAAATGGCCGCAACTTGAGATTGGCGTTTCTTTGGGTGCTGATTTCTAATGTGTTCGCCATATGAATTTCGGAAAGGTTTGTTTTGTTTTGTTTTACGGCATATCAACCTCAATGGGTCATTTTCCTGGTAATATTATTTTAAAAAATGTATTGATGGTAATATTTTTTTTCAAAAACGTATTGCTTGTAATATTTTTTTTTTCTTCAAAATTTTTATTTCTGGTAATAATTTTTTTACAAAGTATTTCTGGTATTAAAACCTATTTTTACACTTTCATAATGCTTTTTACCTCAATTTCGTGGTTAACTATTTGCCCATAGCTGGGACCCTAACAGGTGCTACCACCCTGGGTCAGGGTGGACCTGGGAACACCAGCAATTATGAGGTGGTTCCACGCTCCTCAAAACCTCCTGATCAGAGGCCTTGCTGCTGGACGTAGTTTATCGTCTTCCGCAGGGCGCGGATGCAGTTTATCGTCATACCCAGGACAAGAATTTCGGAAAGGAGTGAGCGTCAAAACTGCGACAAAAAAAAATCTTCATTCAAGTTTATTTTGTTCGTGTATCGGCTCTTCGGACGGTCAAAAAAATGGATTTTAATCTAAATGATGAACCACGCGCAGGACGACCTTACGACGTCCATGAAGACGCTCTGCTTGCCATCGTGGAGAATCAACCGAAGACTTCGACGGAAGAGATAGCTAAGAGTTTGAATATCGATATCTTCACTGCCTTCCGCCATTTGAAGATACTGAGTTTTGGTTTCTAAACTCTAAATGTGGGAGCCACATTCTCTGACAGTACAGAAGCACGATCGTGTTTCCTGCGATGATTTCTTTGGTGTTACGCTTAGAGACGAAGCCAGAATTGTAATCGGCAATGAAGAGTGGATTGTTTATGATTTTTCGTTCGACGCAAACGGAGCTGGAAACAAGTTTGTGGATGTGCAGATCTCGTGTCCAAACCTTTGGAGGTATCTATATATCATATCATTGCAAATGTTCGTGTCCGATTTCTGTTGTTAATATAAAATAACCGCAACTTAACCCAGATTTTTTGGCTAGTTTGTTCTAGATTGAAATCTTGAATCATTCAGTTGCTAGTCAGACGTTGTTGAATGGTAACATTTTGTTCCCAAACGAATGCCTTAAAGATGTAGGAAAAATGTTACCCTTCCGCCATATTATGCTCTATGAATTTCCCAAAGGGGTAAGCGTTGAAACTGCGACAAAAACATTCAGAAGATTTTTCTACATAGTCCTCATCTTCAGACGGTCAAAAATGGTTTGGCAAATTTCGTCAGGGTGATTTTAATCTAAACGATCAACAACGCTCCGGGTGACCTTCGATGATGACGATGATTGTGCAGAACCCGTGGCCAAGGCAGGCTTACATCCAATGAAGGCTTTGCTGTTCGTTTGCTGGGAAGATTGCAAAAGGAAAATTCACTTTCGCTAAAGTATGCTCTATGAATTTCCGAAAAGAGTAAGCGTTGAAACTGCGATAAAATATACCCAGAAGATTTATCTGGATCGTTCTCCAGCTCTTCGGGTGGTCAAAAAGTGATTTGGCAGATTTCGTCATGGTGATTTTAATCTAAACGGTTAACATCACACCGGGTGACCTTCCGATGTTGACGGAGACGCTCTACCTGCCATCGTGGAGATTTC
Organism: Acanthosepion pharaonis; assembly: GCA_903632075.3. Classification (NCBI taxonomy): domain Eukaryota; kingdom Metazoa; phylum Mollusca; class Cephalopoda; order Sepiida; family Sepiidae; genus Acanthosepion; species Acanthosepion pharaonis. The sequence continues at coordinate 1,168,218 of CAHIKZ030004111.1, forward strand.
AAAAAGATTTCGACAGGAAAGATTGCCAAGAGTTTGAAAATCGATATCTCAACAGCCTTTTGTTCATTGAAGGAACACATGAATGGCAACATTCGTTTTCCTGCGGTGTTTTCTTTGGTTTTACGCTACGAGACGGATCCGTTCTTAGACAGAATTGTCACAGGCGATGAAAAGTGGATCGTTTATGATAACGTTCGACGCAAACGGAGCTGGAAACAAGCTTGTGAATGTGCAGAACACGCGGCTCGCATCTAATCTTCTAATCTTGGTATTGCAGTTCGTTTGGTGGTAGGATTGCAGTGGGATAATTCATTTTGAGCTTCTTCGAACCGGTGAAACAATAACTGCAAAGTATTGCGACCAACTGACCAATCTGAAAGCGGTAATTCAAGAAAAAAAAAGGCCGATTTTGGCAAATGGAATAGTTGTTCCGCCACGACAACACAAGACAGAATATTGTAAAACAGACCTTTTTGTGTATTTACTGAATTCATTTTTATACATATACAGGTGGCTTACTGCCAGTATAAGTTTTATATTGTGCGAATATCTTTCCCAAATAAATCGAACCTACATAGAGGTTCAAACAGTTATTTGTGACGTATTTTCTCAAATGCTTTTGCATTATCTACAAAACATTGGTCTACCTTTTTCTACATTTGTATTGCTCTTTCAGATATCATATCATAAATATCACATGCCTTGTTCCAGTGTCTTTAACAAAACCGCACTGTTCTTATCCTATTCCAACTGCATTTGGTAAAATAGGTTGGCGTATGACGATAGGAGGTTTGTTTTATGTCGGTGTATAGGTCACACCTACCTTACTTGAAAAATCAACTTTCGAAATGTTGTCATTTTTCTGTATTCGAAACCCGATCTATGGCAGGTTGGGAAGTACCCAACTATCTCATCTTTCTTTTTTGAAACATTGATATTAAATTTGTCTTGCGTGTAATGTAGCGGTTATCTCCGGGAGAAATTGGGACTGGCGTGTCGAGTTCAAATTCCATCCCAGGCTGGTACCTTAGCTTTCTCACAAATATCATGAAAAGGCATAAATCCATCTCTTTACCGTCGTGTTCTTTAGCCTTGTTTGGCAATCAGTCTATGAAAAGAAAACTGAACCTAAAACTGGTTGGTAATAGGGCTAGAATAATTCCCTTCTGTAAAAACCTACTGGCTATCTATGCCATAGTAGCAACACCTAGAGTGGTGAGTCTGTGATGTTGATGTGGCGAGACTGTGGTCCTAGTATGGTGAGGCTGTGGCGCTATACTCCGTTGAGAGTCTACAGTGTTAACATAGCGAATTATAAGGAAAGTTGTGGGAACTGGTATACGAAAATTGTGTTTAGTATAACTTCCACGCTCTTTCCAACACGGGTTATAAAGGAAAAAGGAAACTGTGGTGAGCCGTAATCGCTTACGTCCTGAAGTGAAATTTCATTTAAAAAATATATCTTTCAAGTGCCCAATGTGCCTGCCTGCGTTTAAAATTATCATTTTAAACCTTGGCTTTTTGCCTCTGCTCGAATACCAACTTGTGGCACTGGTGAGATATGCACAGCTTTATTTTACCCACGGGACATGTTCCATGTGCTTTGGCATTATACATGGTAGGACTAACTCCGAAGACTCGAGCCAACGGCTTGACATGATTTAATGGACTCTAGTATGAAAAAAAGTAAAGAAAAACGTTTCAATCATGCTTCTTGTAGTTTCGAAAATACAGCATTCGAATTTCTGGCAAAAGAAATTATTTACATTATTTAACGTCGGAT